>CAWUFW010018427.1:0-222160 GCA_963921515.1 Calotriton arnoldi
GTTACGTATTGCTGTATTTAAATGCTGGGGGTATTGTTTTAGGATTTAGGTTAGTGCACTGGTGTTTGGGTCGTGTAGGGGATCGTGCTGGGGGTAGTGTTTTAGGGTTTAGGGTAGTGCAGTGGTGTTTGTGTAGTGTAGGGGGTCGTGCTGGGGGTAGTGTTTTAGGGTTTAGGGTAGTGCAGTGGTGCTTTTGTAGTGTAGGGGGTTGTGCTGGGGGTAGTGTTTTAGGGTTTAGGATAGTGCAGTGGTGTTTGTGTAGTGTAGGGGGTCATGTTTTAGGGGAGTGCAGGGGTGTTTGGGTAGTGTAGGGGGTCGTGCTGGCAGTAGTGTTTTAGGATTTAGGTTAGTGCAGTGGTGTTTGGGTAGTGTAGGGGGTCGTGCTGGGGGTAGTGTTTTAGGGTTTAGGGTAGTGCAGTGGTGTTTGTGTAGTGTAGGGGGTCATGCTGGGGGTAGTGTTTTAGGGTTTAGGATAGTGCAGTGGTGCTTGTGTAGTGTAGGGGGTTGTGCTGGGGGTAGTGTGTTAGGGTTTAGGGTAGTGCAGTGGTGTTTTTGTAGTGTAGGGGGTCATGTTTTAAGATGCAACGCTCCAATACCTGACCAGTCTGCACTACATAAAACTGCAAAAAACTAAAAGAAAAAGTGTTTTGCACACTTTTGTCATTGGGCTATATGTGGGCTACATTTGGGTAATATTTGTGCTACATTTGGGCTTTTTTTCTCTGGTGGCCATCTTGGAAGACTTCTTTGTTATGAAGTTTCCTAATTTCCTCATTTACTGCAGTCTCCTCAGTAGGAAATGCTTTCAGTTTTTTACTTTGATTCCATCAAGAAGGCATTTAGATGTGTCTCACATTTGCCATAAATTCAGAATGTTAGCACTCTAGTTGCTCATTAGATCACTGTAGTAAAGCTACTGCTCACCAGGGAGTTAACTGGAAGTCTGCTGCTGGTATTGAAAGTGATTGTTTCAGTCTGCATGTCAGAATTTTCTAATGAAATAGAAGAGGATTTGAGATCTCACTTAAAACATGCCCTCATTTTTCTTTATACAGCACTAACCATAATTTCTATTTCAAAAAGAACCCCCTCATTTTGTTCCTTTTTAAATTAAATGTTTTAAGTATTAACGGTTTATTCCAATCAAGATGGCTTCAGGTGTGCCATACTTTTGTCATAAGTAAGGCTCTTAGCGCTCTAGTTGTTCTTTAGAACACTCTGGGAAGCTGCAGTAGAACACAAAGGCATCAACTGACAGGCTGCTCCTGTTGAAATATAACAGGAAGATATTTGAGATCACACTTGAAACATGTCCTAATTTTTCTTTCTACAGCACTACCCCTACTTTCTATGACAAAATGAACCCCATCATTTTGTTCCTTTTTAAATTAAATGTTTTAAGTGTTACCAGTTTATTCCAATCAAGATGGCTTCAGGTGTGCCATACTTTTGTCATAAGTAAGGCTGTTAGCACTCTAGTTGTTCTTTAGAACACTCTGGGAAGCTGCAGTAGAACACAAAGGCATCAACTGACAGGCTGCTCCTGTTGAAATATAACAGGAAGATATTTGAGATCTCACTTGAAACATGTCCTAATTTTTCTTTCTATAGCACTAACCATAATTTATATGACAAAATGAACCCCATCATTTTGTTCCTTTTTAAATTAAATGTTTTAAGTGTTACCAGTTTATTCCAATCAAGATGGCTTCAGGTGTGCCATACTTTTGTCATAAGTAAGGCTGTTAGCACTCTAGTTGTTCTTTAGAACACTCTGGGAAGCTGCAGTAGAACACAAAGGAATCAACTGACAGTCTCTGCCCTTGTTGGATGTACATGTTTTACTGAGAATGTCAGACTTCATTCTCACATGACTGAGAAAGATAATGTGAATTTACAGAAAATATGCTCTCATTTTAGCTTCTGGAGCACCTTCCAAAACTCTATGGGACAAGCATGTGAAAATAGTTTTCTCTCAAACATGATTCATGATATCCCAGCAGAAGGTTTTTCACAGGGTAAAATCACCTTCGAACACACCACAATTCCTGAAATTAGTATGGTACCATCAACAAATGAATTCTAATGTAACTAAAGTCTGTTATCACCCTTTATAGTTCTCCTTTTGGTAACCCTCAAAATCTTTGATTCACTACAATGCATTTCAATGGGGTACTATCATTTATATTGGTCCCAAGATGGCTGCCAGCAATTCCAGGATGAAGTGCTGACAGCCAATCAGATCTCAAGATGACATGTGTGGTTAGGCTCCGCCCAGATATATATGTGTTTTTACTTTTGATTTTCTCAGCAACTACTGAACGGATTTACACCATTTAACAAAAGGGT
Source organism: Calotriton arnoldi (assembly GCA_963921515.1). NCBI lineage: Eukaryota > Metazoa > Chordata > Amphibia > Caudata > Salamandridae > Calotriton > Calotriton arnoldi. The sequence continues at coordinate 2,350 of CAWUFW010018427.1, forward strand.
TCTTTCTGAACCAAGAACTACCTCTTTGCCAAATTTGGTGTAATTCCGTTCAGCAGTTCGGGCTGTAGCCTTGTCTAAAGTTTCCTATGGAAAATTGCATGGGGAAAACACGTTTTGGGACCCCCCTTTTTTCTCGGCCCCCACTTGCCGAATCACCCCGAAACTTTCAGGATAGGAGCGGACCGGAGCGGGCCATAAGTTTTGAAAATTTCGCAAAAATTCGTCAACCGGCGCCAAATTTATTAGAAATAGAATGTTGTGAATTTCCTATGGAAAATAGGTCCTAACTATAACTATCTACTGGCGACCGCCAGTAGATAATATATTATCTACTGGCGGTCGCCAGTAGATAGTTATAGTTAGGACCTATTTTCCATAGGAAATCCGCGACATTCTATTTGAAATAACTTCGCAAAATTTTCAAACTTTATGGACCGCTACGGTCCGCTCCTACCCTGAAAGTCTCGGGGTGATTCGTCAAGCGGGGGCCGAGAAAAAAGGGGGGTCCCAAAACGTGTTTTCCCCATTCATTTTCCCATAGGAAACTTTAGACACGGCTACAGCCCGAACTGCTGAACGGAATTACACCAAATTTGGCAAAGAGGTAGTTCTTGGTTCAGAAAGAACCCTTTTGTTAAATGGTGTAAATCCGTTCAGTAGTTGCTGAGAAAATCAAAAGTAAAAGCACATATATATCTATGGGCACGGAGGATCCGCGCACCCTCCCGATCACGAGCTGTCTGCTAATTGGCTGTCAACACTCCAAACCAGGAAGTGTTGGCAGCCATCTTGTTCCTCAGTAGAACCGAGGAACAAGAAAGCAGTAAAAGAAAGTGCGCAAACGCACAAAGGGGGCAGGGTAGAAACACCCTGACCCCTAGGCCTGCTCAGGGGGTCCCACAAGGACCCCCTGGGCAGAAAAAGCATTTAGAAAAAAAAAAATCGGCAGGATGCGCTCAGGGAGCGCGGATCGTGCCGAAAAAAAAAAAAAACGAAACGCGGTCTCCCGCGTTTTGATGTTAATTTGCCCCCGGGTGGGCCAAGTCCCGGGGGCATGGTGGGGGGGTGTTTATATTTAATGTGGAGGGCCTCTAAGGCCCCCCAAGGGGGACCGCCACCCCCCCGGGGCTCTAAAAAAATAAAGGAGCGGGAGGGCTCTTGGCCCTCCCACAGCCCCGGGGACCGTCACCCCCGAGGCTTCTTTTTAAAAAATGTTATGACCTGTGTGGGGGTACATGCCCCGGGGACTGCCACCCCCGGGGCTTTATTAAATAATGATGGCGGGAGGGCTCTTTGCCCTCCCGCTGCCCTGGGACCGCCACCCCGGGGCTTCTTTATTATAATTTACAAAACCTGTGTGGGGGGGCTCCAGCCCCCCCACACGCCCCAGGGACCGCCACCTCACCGGGGCACTAAAGATTTAAATATGGGGGTCCGTTACGGACCCCCAGAGCCCCGGGGACCACCACCTCCCCGGGGCTGTGCAATGGATGGGAGGGGGCCCCCTCCTGGAGCCCTTGATGGCCCTGGGGACCGCCACCCCCAGGGCCGGCTCCTGCAGTGTCCCGGGGTGCCTACCCCGGGACACTGTAGTTTGCTATGACAGGACGGGAGCCTCGCGGCTCCCGTCCTGTCATAGCTAAACTTGTTTGCATTTTGAAAGAGAGGCAGGAAACCTGCTCTCTCTTTCAAAATGCAAACCAATAGCTTTCCACATGGGGAGCAGCATGTTAGCTGCTCCCCATGTGGAAAAGTAATGCCGGCTCCCGTAGGACACGGGGAGCCGGCTGGGACTGTGGGGGATTGGGGACCCCCACAGTCCCCAACCAGAGGCCAGGCCCCGGGGATGGGGTCCCCGGGGCCATAAGTGGCCAGGGAGGGGGCCACGCAGCCCCCCTCCCCAAATAAAAAAATTAAAAAAAAGGGCAAGGCCCTCCCCGGGGGATGGGGTCCCTGGGGCCTTAAATGGCCTGAGGAGGGGGCCACACAGCCCCCTCCAAATTAAAAATAAATAAATCGAGGGCATGCCCCGGGGGATGGGGTCCCCGGGGCCAATACAGGCCCAGGGAAGGGGGGCCACGCGGCCCCCTTCCCGTTTTTTTTTTTTCATTTAAAAAAAAAAAAAAAAAAATGCTCAGGCCCCGGGGGATGGGGTCCCCGGGGCCAAAAGTGGCCAAGGGAAGGGGGGCCACGCAGCCCCCCTCCCATTAAAAAAAAAAAAAAAATGAGCGGCATCGTGCCGGAGGCCCCGCCCTCCCTGCAGTACTCTGCAAACGCACCCCCTGGTGCGTTTTAAGAAGGGAAGTAATTCCCCTTGAATACTGGGGGTCCCTGGGGCCAACTAGCCCACCAGGAACCTCCAGTATGCGCCAGGGAGCTGCGTTGCAGAGAGGTGTACAGAGGCCATGCCCCTTTTACACCTCTCTGCAACGCAGCTCTGTGGCGCTTTTTAGAAGTACATGGTGGGCTAGTTGGACTCCAGGGACCCTCAGAATTGAAGGGGACTTAATCCCCCAACTTAAAACGCGCCACGGGCGCGTTTGCACAGTGGTGAAGGGAGGGGCGGGGCTTCAGGTGACATGTGTGCAAACAGGCCCCGTGGCACGTTTTAAGATGGGGAATTAAATCCCCTTCAATCCTGAGGGTCCCTGGGGCCAACTAGCCCACCATGTACTTCTAAAAGCGCCACAGAGCTGCGTTGCAGAGAGGTGTAAAAGGGGCGTGGCCTCTGAACACCTCTCTGCAACGCAGCTCCTGGCGCATAATGGAGGTACAAGGTGGGCTAGTTGGACCCCAGGGACCCTCATGATTCAAGGGGCCTTAATCCCCAACTTAAAACGCGCCAGGGGCGCGTTTGCACAGATGTCACCTCAGGCCCCGCCCCTCCCTTCACCATTGTGCAAATATTCCTCTAAAATCAGCCGAACTACGAATTCCTATTTACTCACCTGTTATCAGGAGAGACCTCAGTGCTGCATCTTTCAGCCCAGTACTGATCCTGAAAAGTAATTTTAACCGTACTTACCAGTAACTTGAATTTCCTTCCATAGGTTATCATTGACTGGATTCACTTGGAAATTCTTCTAAGTGTGGAGTTTTGTAACTTTATAATATTCCTCTAAAATCAGCCGAAATACGAATTCCGATTTACTCACCTGTTATCAGGAGAGACCTCAGTGCTGCATCTTTCAGCCCAGTACTGATCCTGAAAAGTAATTTTAACCGTACTTACCAGTAACTTGAATTTCCTTCCATAGGATATCATTGACTGGTTTCACTTGGAAATTCTTCTAAGTGTCGATTTTTGAAACTTTATAATATTCCTCTAAAATCAGCCGAACTACGAATTACAATTTACTCACCTGTTATCAGGAGAGACCTCAGTGCTGCATCTTTCAGCCCAGTACTGATCCTGAAAAGTAATTCTAACCGTACTTACCAGTAACTTGAATTTCCTTCCATAGGCTAACATTGACTGGTTTCACTTGGAAATTCTTCTAAGTGTGCAGTTTTGGAACATTATAATATTCCTCTAAAATCAGCCAAAATACGAATTCCGATTTACTCACCTGTTATCAGGAGAGACCTCAGTGCTGCATCTTTCAGCCCAGTACTGATCCTGAAAAGTAATTTTAACCGTACTTACCAGCAACTTGAATTTCCTTCCATAGGCTAACATTGACTGGTTTCACTTGGAAATTCTTCTAAGTGTGGAGTTTTGGAACTTTATAATATTCCTCTAAAATCAACCGAACTACGAATTCCAATTTACTCACCTGTTATCAGGAGAGAACCCAGTGCTGCATCTTTTAGCCCAGCACTGACCCTGAAAAGTAATTCTAACCGTACTTACCAGTAACTTATATTTCCTTCCATAGGAATCCATTGTCTGGTTTTCAGCAGAAAAGTTTCAAAGTGTCGATTTTCACAAACTACAAATATTCCTTAAAAATCGCATGTATGACTTAAACGCATTCTTTCAACTGTTTACAGGAGATGCACCAGTGCTGGATCCAGGATCCAACACTGAGTATGAAAAGTAACGATAACACTACTTGCCTGCTAAGTGAATTTCCTCCCATAGGATAACATTGGTGATTCTATGTGAAAAAGTTTCTGTGTCAACTTTTAAAATACAATAATATTCCTTAAAAATCACTACTGTAACCAAAACGCTTTTACTCAACTGTTTACAGGAGATGTCCCAGGACTGAATCTAGGATCCAGTCCTGTGGTTAGAAAAGTAATCCATAAAGTAACTAATTGCATTTAACTAGAAATTCACATTGAGCTCAATGTTGCATTGTGTTTGAAATTGTGTTGCCCATTGCAACAACTGTAACTACTGTACTTAAAACTCTATTGCCTATTTGCAAACTATTTAAACTAAAGTAATTCATTCTGAGAAGTATATTTTGTAATGTAATGTATAATGTAATTACAATGTAATTTAATAAATAAAATATCTAAAAATAAATAGTTTTAAAAAATGTAGTAAATCAGTATCAAAAAATAAATATAACAATTAATACATTTAAAAATTGTCATTTACAAAACCTTTGAAATTCACTGAAAAAACCATAGGTTTTAGGGGCGTTATAGTTAGAAATTAGCATTTAAAAAACCTTTGAAATTCACTGAAAAAACCATAGGTTTCAGGCACGTTATAGTTAGAAATTAGCATTTAAAAACCTTTGAAATTCACAGAAAAAACCATAGGTTTCAGACACGTTATAGTTAGAAATTAGCATTTAAAAACCTTTGAAATTCACTGAAAAAACCATAGGTTTTAGGGACAGTTATAGTTAGTTGGACATTGCACTCGTACAAAACCCGTGAAATTCCCCGTTATAGTTAGTTCAGCTAACTATAACTCGCGCCCGCAATGCACTGCTGATGACGTCACATATTACATCACTCATGACATGGTCAGTGACATCACTGATGACATCACTGATGACATCTCAAATGACATCACTGATGACATCATCCACGTGATAATCTGATGCACCTCCTCACACCCTCATATAACCTTTGATACACCCACTCTAAATTACAGACTGCCATTCGCAAAACCATAGACACTCCAACACCAATAACTACATACCCACTCACTGATTCTTAGGTCTACACACACACATCCACTCACTCACCCGTACAGTCACTCATACTTATGGTCACTCAGTACAGGACTATCATATGCACTCTTACTCCTATATAGACACTCAAACACCGCCACTCATCCATAGAGGTACTCACACACCTAGTCAGTCATGCAAATAATTAAACACATTGCCATTTACTCACCTATACACTTATACACACACCAGCTCACTTAATCATACAAATACTAGCACATTGTTACGCTCTTATACAATCACTGATACAAGCACACACTCATCCATACAGCCACTATCACAATCACTCACTCTCGCTTATAGCTATTTATATACTCCAACACACATATATACTGCCTTTCACATATGTAGTTACTCACACATGTACCACTGGGATATACATTCACTCACTAACACACTCTTACACACACTTACCCACCCATACAGTCTATCACAGATGCACTCTTGAAACCATCCACCCAGTGAATCACCCACTCACACATCTATGCACAGAGTCGCACACACTCTCCCACACAAACACTCAGGCACCCATACAGATACTCAGACAACCATTCAATAACTCATATAGACACTCATGTAGCTATTCACAAACACATGCAGCCACTTACACAGCAACAGACAGACGGATACAGACATTCACCCAGTTTAGTCACTAACCCATGCATTCAGTAAGATACGTTAAATCACTCACTTATAGAGTCAGTCACGCACCTACTAAATCATCCATACAGACACTTATACACCCACTCATTCTTCAATACGCCTTTCCCTATATATATTAAAAATATTTAAACTTTACAGAAACACACAGTCACTGGATGATGTCATCAGTGATGTCATTTGAGATGTCATCAGTGATGTCATCAGTGATGTCACTGACCATGTCATGAGTGATGTAATATGTGACGTCATCAGCAGTGCATTGCGGGCGCGAGTTATAGTTAGCTGAACTAACTATAACGGGGAATTTCACGGGTTTTGTACGAGTGCAATGTCCAACTAACTATAACTGTCCTAAAACCTATGGTTTTTTCAGTGAATACATATTCACTGAAAAAACCATAGGTTTTAGGGACAGTTATAGTTAGTTGGACATTGCACTCGTACAAAACCCGTGAAATTCCCCGTTATAGTTAGTTCAGCTAACTATAACTCGCGCCCCGCAATGCACTGCTGATGACGTCACATATTACATCACTCATGACATGGTCAGTGACATCACTGATGACATCTCAAATGACATCACTGATGACATCATGCAGTGACTGTGTGTTTCTGTAAAGTTTAAATATTTTTAATATATATAGGGAAAGGCGTATTGAAGAATGAGTGGGTGTATAAGTGTGTGTATGGATGATTTAGTAGGTGCGTGACTAATTCTATAAGTGAGTGATTAAACGTATCTTACTGAATGCATGGGTTAGTGACTAAACTGGGTTAATGTCTGTATCTGTCTGTTGCTGTGTAAGTGGCTGCATGGGTTTGTGAATAGCTACATGAGTGTCTATAAGAGTTATTGATTTGTTGTCTGAGTATCTGTATGGGTGCCTGAGTGTTTGTGTGGATGGGGTGTGTGCGACTGTGCATAGATGTGTGAGTGGGTGATTCACTGGGTGGACGGTTTCAAGAGTGCATCTGTGATAGACTGTATGGGTGGGTAAGTGTGTGTAAGAGTGTGTTAGTGAGTGAATGTATGTCCCAGTGGTACATGTGTGAGTAACTACATATGTGAAAGGCAGTATATATGTGTATTGGAGTATATAAATAGCTATAAGCTGAGAGTGAGTGATTGTGATAGTGGCTGTATGGATGAGTGTGTGCTTGTATCAGTGATTGTATAAGAGCGTAACAATGTGCTAGTATTTGTATGATTAAGTGAGCTGGTGTGTGTATAACTGTATAGGTGAGTAAATGGCAGTGTGTTTAATTATTTGCATGACTGACTAGGTGTGTGAGTACCTCTATGGATGAGTGGCGGTGTTTGAGTGTCTATATAGGAGTAAGAGTGCATATGATTGTCCTGTACTGAGTGACCATAAGTATGAGTGACTGTACAGGTGAGTGAGTGGATGTGTGTGTGTAGACCTAAGAATCAGTGAGTGGGTATGTAGTTATTGGTGTTGGAGTGTCTATGGTTTTGCGAATGGCAGTCTGTAATTTAGATTGGGTGTATCAAAGGTTATATTAGGGTGTGAGGAATTTGCATCAGATTATCACGTGGATGATGTCATCAGTGATGTCATTTGAGATGTCATCAGTGATGTCATCAGTGATGTCACTGACCATGTCATGAGTGATGTAATATGTGACGTCATCAGCAGTGCATTGTGGGCGCGAGTTATAGTTAGCTGAACTAACTATAACGGGGAATTTCACGGGTTTTGTACGAGTGCAATGTCCAACTAACTATAACTGTCCCTAAAACCTATGGTTTTTTCAGTGAATTTCAAAGGTTTTTTAAATGCTAATTTCTAACTATAACTTATCTGAAACCTATGGTTTTTTCAGTGAATTTCAAAGGTTTTTTAAATGCTAATTCCTAACTATAACATGTCTGAAACCTACGGTTTTTTCAGTGAATTTCAAAGGTTTTGTAAATGACAATTTTTAAATGTATTAATTGTTATATTAATTTTTTTCATACTGATTTATTACATTTTTAGATTTTTTTTTACATATTTTATTTTTTAAATTACATTGTAATTACATTATACATTACATTACAAAAATACTTTCTCAGAATGAATTACTTTAGTTTAAATACTTTGCACATAGGCAATAGACTTTTAAGTACAGTAGTTACAGTTGTTGCAATGGGCACCACATTTTCAAACACAATGCAACATTCAGCTCAATGTGAATTTCTAGTTAAATGCAATTAGTTACTTTATGGATTACTTTTCTAACCACAGGACTGGATCCTAGATTCAGTCCTGGTACATCTCCTGTAAACAGTTGAGTAAAAGCGTTTTGGTTACAGTCGTGATTTTTAAGGAATATTATTGTATTTTAAAAGTTGACACTTAGAAACTTTTTCTCATAGAATCACCAATGTTATCCTATCGAAGGAAATTCACTTAGCAGGTAAAAACTGTTATCGTTACTTTTTCTTACTCAGTGTTGGATCCTGGATCCAGCACTGGTGCATCTCCTGTAAACAGTTGAAAGAATGCGTTTAAGTCATACAGGCGATTTTTAAGGAATATTTGTAGTTTGTGAAAATCGACACTTTGAAACTTTTCTGCTGAAAACCAGACAATGGATTCCTATGGAAGAAAATATAAGTTACTGGTAAGTACGGTTAAAATTACTTTTCAGGACTAGTACTGGGCTGAAAGATGCAGCACTGAGGTGCCTCCTGATAACAGGTGAGTAAATCGAAATTCGTATTTCGGCTGATTTTAGAGGAATATTTGTATGTTTCAAAAATCAACACTTAGAAACTTTTTCAGCAAAAGCAGGCAATGATATCCTATGGAAGGAAATTCAAGTTACTGGTAAGTACGGTTAAAATTACTTTTGAGGATCAGTACTGGGCTGAAAGATGCAGCACTGAGGTCTCTCCTGATAACAGGTGAGTAAATCAAATTTCGTATTTCAGCTGATTTTAGAGGAATATTTTAAAGTTCCAAAACTCCACACTTAGAAGAATTTCCAAGTGAAACCAGTCAATGTTAGCCTATGGAAGGAAATTCAAGTTACTGGTAAGTACGGTTAAAATTACTTTTCAGGACCAGTACTGGGCTGAAAGATACAGCACTGAGGTCTCTCCTTATAACAGGTGAGTAAATCGGAATTCGTATTTCGGCTGATTTTAGAGGAATATTTGTATGTTTCAAAAATCAACACTTAGAAACTTTTTCAGCAAAAAGCAGGCAATTATATCCTATGGAAGGAAATTCAAGTTACTGGTAAGTACAGTTAAAATTACTTTTGAGGATCAGTACTGGGCTGAAAGATGCAGCACTGAGGTCTCTCCTGATAACAGGTGAGTAAATCGGAATTCGTATTTCAGCTGATTTTAGAGGAATATTTTAAAGTTCCAAAACTCCACACTTAGAAGAATTTCCAAGTGAAACCAGTCAATGTTAGCCTATGGAAGGAAATTCAAGTTACTGGTAAGTACGGTTAAAATTACTTTTCAGGACCAGTACTGGGCTGAAAGATACAGCACTGAGGTCTCTCCTGATAACAGGTGAGTAAATCGGAATTCGTATTTCGGCTGATTTTAGAGGAATATTTTAAAGTTCCAAAACTCCACACTTAGAAGAATTTCCAAGTGAAACCAGTCAATGTTAGCCTATGGAAGGAAATTCAAGTTACTGGTAAGTACGGTTAAAATTACTTTTCAGGATTAGTACTGGGCTGAAAGATGCAGCACTGAGGTCTCTCCTGATAACAGGTGAGTAAATCAGAATTCGTATTTCGGCTGATTTTAGAGGAATATTTGCACAATGGTGAAGGGAGGGGGCGGGGCCTGAGGTGACATCTGTGCAAACGCGCCCCGTGGCGCGTTTTAAGTTGGGGGATTAAGTCCCCTTGAATCATGAGGGTCCCTACGGGCCAACTAGCCCACCAGGAACCTCCAGTATACGCCAGGGGCTGCGTTGCAGAGACATGTACAGAGGCCACACCCCTTTTACACCTCTCTGCAATGCAGCTCTGTGGCGCTTTCTGGACGTACCTGTTGGGCTAGTTGGCCCCCAGGGACCCTCAGGATTGAAGGGGATTTAATTCCCCATCTTAAAACGCGCCACGGGGCCTGTTTGCACACATGTCACCTGAAGCCCCGCCCCTCCCTTCACCACTGTGCAAACGCACCCCGTGGCGCGTTTTAAGTCGGGGGATTAACTCCCCTTGAATCCTGAGGGTCCCTGGGGTGCAACTAGCCCACCATATACCTCCAAAAGCGCCACAGAGCTGCGTTGCAGAGAGGTGTAAAAGGGGCGTGGCCTCTGTACACCTCTCTGCAAGGCAGCCCCTGGCACATACTGGAGGTTCCTGGTGGGCTAGTTGGCCCCAGGGACCCCCAGTATTCAAGGGGATCGTTCCCCCTCTGCAAACGCGCCAGGGGGCGCGTTTGCAGAGTGGTGAAGGAAGGGGCGGGGCCTGCGGGCCCGATCGTTTTTTCACCCCTGAAGGGGGCTGTGTGGCCCCCTTCCTTTTCCTATTTTTAGGCCCTGGGGACCCCATCCCCCAGGGCCTTAACCCCTTTTAAATTAAAATAAATAAAAAAAAACAGGAAGGGGCCGCGTGGCCCCCTTCCCTGGGCCTGTATTGGCCCCGGGACCCCATCCCCGAGGCATGGCCTCTTTTTTTTTATTTGGAGGGGGCTGCGTGGCCCCCCTCCTCAGGCCATTTAAGGCCCCGGGGACCCCATCCCCGGGGCCTGGCCTCTCGTTGGGGACTGTGGGGGGTCCCCAAACCCCCACAGTCCCGCCGGCTCCCGTGTCCTACGGGAGCCGGCATTGCTTACACATGGGGAGCAGCTAAGATGCTGCTCCCCATGTGGAAAGCAATCAGCTTTGGATATTGGAAGAGAGAGCAGGTTTCCTGCCTCTCTTCCAATATCCAAAGCAGTTTGCAATGACAGGACGGAGCCGCGAGGCTCCGTCCTGTCATTGCAAACAGCAGTGTCCCGGGGTAGGCACCCGGGACACTGCAGGAGCTGGCCCTTGGGGGTGGCGGTCCCCAGGGCCACCACAGGCTCCAGGAGGAGCCGCGCGGCCCCCTCCTTACATTTTGAAAGCCCCGGGAGGTGGTGGTCCCGGGGCTTGGGGGTCCAAACGGACCCCCATTGTCATTTTCTTAGTGCCCCGGGGAGGTGGTGGTCCCGGGCGTGTGAGGGCTGGAGCCCCCACACAGGTTTTTCAAAAATAAAAAAGAAGCCCCAGGGAGGTGGTGGTCCTCGGGGCTGCGGGAGGGCTCAGAGCCCTCCCGCACCATTATACATAAAGCCCCGGGGGTGGTGGTCCCCGGGCTTGGGGGCCCTAGAGGCCCCCACACATAAAATTAACCCCCCCCAGCATGCCCCCGGGACTTGGCCCACCCGGGGCCAATTAGCTATCGAAGCGCGGAGACCGCGCTTCGATTTTTTTTTTCGGCCTGATTCGCGCACCCTGACCGCATCCTGCCGATTTAAAAAAAAAAATAATAATAATTTTTGCCCAGGGGTCCTTGTGGGACCCCTGAGCAGACCTAGGGGTCAGGGTGTTTCTACCCTGCCCCCTTTGTGCGCTTTGCGCACTTGTTTCTGTCCCTTGGTTCTACCGAGGGATAAAATGGCTGCCAACACTTCCTGATTTGGAGTGTTGACAGCCAATTAGCATGCAGCTCGTGATCGGGAGGGTGCGCGAATCCGACGCGGCCATAGATATATATGTACTTTTACTTTTGATTTTCTCAGCAACTACTGAACGCATTTACACCATTTAACAAAAAGGGTTCTTTCTGAACCAAGAACTACCTCTTTGCCAAATTTGGTGTAATTCCGTTCAGCAGTTCGAGCTGTAGCCATGTCTAAAGTTTCCTATGGAAAATTGCATGGGGAAAACGCGTTTTGGGACCCCCTTTTTCTCGGCCCCCGCTTGACGAATCCCCGAGACTTTCAGGGTAGGAGCGGACCGGAGCGCCCACAAAGTTTGAAAATTTTGCGAAGATACGTCAACCGGCAAGAGAGTTATTTCAAATAGAATGTCACGGATTTCCTATGGATAATAGGTTGTAACTATAACTATCTACTGGCGACCGCCAGTAGATAATATATGTCACTGAAAAAAACAAAGGTCACAGGGACGTTATAGTTAGGCTCAGATTTCCCTCATACAAAACCAGTGAAATTCAGCAGTTACCTGAGGTAACTATAACTTACGCCCCCACAATACACTGCTTATGACCTCACATATTACATCACTCATCCCTGATTACATCACTGATGACATCTCAAATTAAATCACTGATGACACCATCAAGTGAGTGTAAGTGTTTTTTAAGTGTTTATGAGTGTTAAACATATAGACTAATCTACTACAAAAGTTAGATTAGTATACTAGTTTTACTACTAATAAGTGATACTATTTCTAACATACATGATCTGAGTGGCTGTGTGACTGTCTGTATCAGTGTGTGACTGGGTGTGTGACTGGCAGTATGGGTGTGTGAGTGCATGCATGAGTGACTGAGTCAGTGGATTTCTGACTAGGTCTTTAGGTGTGTGAGTGATTGTATGGTTGTGGGAGTGAGGGTGTGAGTAGTTTTGTGGGTGTGTGAGTGGCTGTACAGGTGTGTGACTGTGCGTGTGAGTGGCTGTATTCCACATGGCAGTGGTCAGTTACCTCATTATTATTCAAAGACACATGATCTAATCAATTCAGATTGTATCATAGTGATGAATTTTACTACTGAAAGTTGGAGACTTCCTCATCAGTATTGTGTCCCTTCGGTTGCTTGGTGCTGAGTTCCAAGTGCCTCAGTGACGCTTCCCTGTTTTCAACTCTTTCTTTTCGATCTATTCTGTCAATACAAAATAATGCAAATAATCATGCCTCTGATTATGCACACTTTTAAAGTGTTTTACAACAGGGTTTGTGATGTATACCTTTCTTATCGCCCTAATGTGCTCCAATACGCTCTTAATCCTCTGCGGGGACTCAACTAGTCTGTTTCAGGTGTTTGCTTCAAGTAACGTATAGTTAAGGTATCTTTTAGTGATTTGGCGTTGATTTTCGTGTTGGTGGATGTGATTTAACCTCTGTCCCTGTCACATGGTCTGGTTTCATAAAATGCTAATGCTTTGAAATCACCTACCGGTTCCCTTCCCATAATACAAAATATCTATTAGATGTAATTTACCCAGAGCGATTAAACATGTATCCCTTAAATGATTCTTTTACTCTAGGTAATATTCAGACACCCCACCTACTGCCATGGAGAAGCAGCCCCGGCTCGGAGGGGAGGGATTACCCTCTGCCCGACTGCCATGCTTTGATTTTTTTAAAAGTACTTTTTATTGAATTTTAACTTTTCCAGTCCTCTGATACAAATCAATGTAATACGTCAGGGGCCCAAGATGTCCACTATACGTCATAACTATACAGAACACATTATTAAGTAAGTAGTAAAAATTGCATCATTAAGAAGTAGAACGAGGTTGCTGTGTCGCTCTTTAGCTTCTTAGCATCATGGGGTTTGGAAGTCCAGTGAATCCTGAAACTCAAGCTGCAACCACAAGCACCCCCACCCAGCCGGCACCCAAGAGCATATCGATATTAGTATCTGTCACTGCGCGACCAAATATCACTGGATGACGCATCACCATCTGTATTGTAGTCACTGCCCTTAGGAGGTACCACCATGCCAGCGAGAGACCCAGGGGCCTCCCCCGCCTAATGAAAGTGCCAAGTAATATAGCCCAGTTATCCCCCATTGGCTTCCTACGCACACCACTTTGCTTTTATGTTCTCAGTGCAGATTCCTCAGCTAATGCCCATTTCTCCAATTCTGTCTTCCACCTCTGACGCAGGGGCCTTCTGGCGTCCTCCAATGCATAGCTATTGCTCTTTTAGCAGTGACCTATCTCAGGTCTTTAAATCGAGAGCCTGTCTTATACGCCTGCGGCCTCGAGTATAGGGTCGACATACATGCTCTGCTATTTCCTCAAGCTGTGTGCAATTCGTTGACCATTCTAGGTTTTGTGTCACCTGGCACCAAACGTCACCTATTGTCGGGCTTGCCCAGAACATGTGTATGAAGTCTGCATCCACCAGCGAGCACCCGAGGACCACACTATGTTTATATGGCTGTAGGCAGGAGCCTCTACCATGGGTCACAGGGCCTGTGAAAAGGTGCGCCGAGACCTACAGTGTCCTCCTGCCACAGTGAGGCTCAAAGCTCAGGTGCACCTGAAGACCACAGTATGCTTATCTGGCTGGAGGCAGGAACCTCTGCCGGGTGTCACAGGGCCTGTGGGAAGGTGCGCCGAGACCCAAAGTGTCCTCCTGCCACAGTGAGGCTCAAAGCTCAGGTGCACCTGAAGACCACACTGCTGCACATGACAGTATGCATGACCTCCAACTTTGAGGAGGGAGGGCCTGATTCACAGAACTAACTTACGTCAAAATCCTAAACTTACAACAATTCTGGTATTCACAGAATGAACTTACACATTTGGGTATTCACAGAATGAACTTACACATTTGGGTATTCACAGAATGAACTTACAACAATTTTGGTATTCACAGAATGAACTTACACATTTGGGTATTCACAGAATGAACTTACAACAATTTTGGTATTCACAGAATGAACTTACACATTTGGGTATTCACAGAATGAACTTACAACAATTTTAGTATTCACAGAATGAACTTACAACAATTTTGGTATTCACAGAATTAACTTACTTCATTTTGGTATTCATAGAAGGCACTTACTCATCAATGAGTAAGTGCCTTCTGTGAATACCAAAATGTGTAAGTTACACAAAATGTGTAAGTTACACAAAATGAGTAAGTTACACAAAATGTGTAAGTTACACAAAATGTGTAAGTTACACAAAATGTGTAAGTTACACAAAATGAGTAAGTGTCTTCTGTGAATACCAAAATTAATAAGTTTATTCTGTGAATACCAAAATGAGTAAGTTCATTCTGTGAATACCAAAATGGTAGTAAGTTTAGGATTTTGTCGTAAGTTAGTTCTGTGAATCGGGCCCTTCGTGCTGGCGTGTTTGAGTCACTCCGGCTACTGACGCAAGTTCTTACACACCCTAATAGAGCAAACTAGAGGTGATACCTGCCCAAAAATCAAAGAAGGACTCTGCCAATGTTGGGCATATTTAACCACTGTTAATAAAGACATCTTATGGGACCCCCGATTTCAAAAAGTCCTGAGGATGGTCTCATGCACTTAACACTATGGAGACCGAAACGTCTCCACAGTTTTGCTACCCTTCTGCAGTTTACCATCAGATCGTATTCTACAGCTCATAGATATATTCTTCGGATTGTTTTTGAGAGTGGAGTTGACATACATTTGTCTCACAGGTGATTATTGTAACAACCGATTTATGTATTTTCTTTAATGTGGTTAAACACTTGATTGTGTTTAATTTTCATGATTTAACTCAATGCGTCATACATCATACATGCATAAATACCTGGAAGAGGTATGTACTCTATTTTATGACTGACACCCTTGTTGGCCATTGACTTCTGTTGATTCTGTTACCCAAGCTCGTCACATGGTATTGGGTTGTCCGTTCTTTGTAACACATTTTACAAGTCCTTGGCCTTTGTGGGTGGCATTGGGGCTGTGGCCTTGCGTCCCATGAACCTCTCATTTGGCATGAAGTCTCTGCTCCTCCTTCCTGATGGAACCCAGTGGTGGCCTCCTCCCGAGCTCTGGTGTTTGCTTGGACTTGGGGTGTCTGCACCCGTGGGGGGTCACTGGTGGCCTCCACCCTCTGCTCTGGTGTTTGCTTGGGCTGGGGGTGCCTGCTCTCCTGGGGGGTCACTGGAGGCCTCCACCCCTGGGTCTGGTGTTTGCTTGGTGTGGGGGTGTCTGCTCTCCTGGGGGTCACTGATAGCCTCCACCCTCTGCTCTGGCATTTGCTTGGGCCGGAGGTGCCTGTATCCCTGGGGGTCACTGGAGGCCTCCACCCCTGGGACTGGTGTTTGCTTGGTGTGGGGGTGTCTGCTCTACTGGGGGTCACTGGAGGCCTCCACCCCTGGGTCTGGTGTTTGCTTGGTGTGGGGTGTCTGCTCTCCTGGGGGTCACTGGAGGCCTACATCCCTGGGTCTGGTGTTTGCTTGGTGTGGGGGTGTCTGCTCTCCTGGGGGTCACTGGAGGCCTCCACCCCTGGGTCTGGTGTTTGCTTAATGTGGGGTGTCTGCTCTGCTGGGGGTCATTAGAGGCCTCCACCCCTGGGTCTGGTGTTTGCTTGGTGTGGGGGTGTCTGCTCTCCTGGGGGTCACTGGAGGCCTCCACCCCTGGGTCTGGTGTTTGCTTGGTGTGGGGGTGCCTGTTTCCCTGGGGGTCACTGGTGGCCTCCACCCTCTGCTCTGGTGTTTGCTTGGGCTGCGGGTGTCTGTGCTCCTGGGCAGGGGGGGCCACTGGTGTCCTCAAGCCCTGGTCTGGTGGTTGCTTGGGCTGGAGGTGCTTGCTTCCCTGGGAGTCCCTGGTGTCCTTAAGACCTGGTCTGCCTGCTGCTGGCTTGTGACCCCTCCTGCCTTCCTTCCAGGTGTCACTGGCTTGTGATCACTCCTGCCTTCCTTCCAGGTGTCACTGGCTTGTGATCCCTCCTGCCTTCCTTCCAGGTGTCACTGGCTTGTGATCACTCCTGCCTTCCTTCCAGGTGTCACTGGCTTGTGATCCCTCCTGCCTTCCCTCCAGGTGTCACTGGCTTGTGCTCCCTCCTGCCTTCCTTCCAGGTGTCCCTGGCTTGTGATCCCTCCTGCCTTCCCTCCAGGTGTCACTGTCTTGTCATCCCTCCTGCCTTCCCTCCAGGTGCCACTGGCTTGTGTTCCCTCCTGCCTTCCCTGCAGGTGTTACTGGCTTGTGATCCCTCCTGCCTTCCCTCCAGGTGTCACCGGCTTGTGACCCCTCCTGCCTTCCTTCCAGGTGTCACTCGCTTGTGATCCCTCCTGCCTTCCCTCCAGGTGTCACTGGCTTGTGATCCCTCCGCCTTCCCTCCAGGTGTCACTGGCTTGTGATCCCTCCGCCTTCCCTCCAGGTGTCACTGGCTTGTGATCCCTCCGCCTTCCCTCCAGGTGTCACTGGCTTGTGACCCCTCCTGCCTTCCTTCCAGGTGTCACTGGCTTCTGACCCCTCCTGCCTTCCTTCCAGGTGTCACTGGCTTGTGACCCCTCCTGCCTTCCTTCCAGGTGTCACTGGCCTGTGATCCCTGCTGCCTTCCTTCCAGGCATCACTGGCTTGTGATCCCTCCTGCCCAGGTGTCACTGGCTTGTGATCCCTACAGCCTTCCTTCCAGGTGTCACTGGCTTGTGATCCCTCCGCCTTCCCTTCAGGTGTCACTGGCTTGTGATCCCTCCTGCCTTCCCTCCAGGTGTCACTGGCTTGTGATCCCTCCGCCTTCCCTCCAGGTGTCACTGGCTTGTGATCCCTCCGCCTTCCCTCCAGGTGTCACTGGCTTGTGATCCCTCCTGCCTTCTGTTGTTTTTTTTTAATGCAGATTTATACAGCGCAAACTCGACCCAAAGGTATTGGAGCGGTTTACATGAGCACTGGTTACGTCACACAAGGACACATTCATTTTTAATTTTTTCTTTTTATGGTAGGCACGGGGAGATTAAGTGATTGGCCCAGAATCACAGGATGTGGACGCGACCCCGAGGCTCGAACCTTGGTTTCCAGGTCGGACCAAAGTCGGCAGCTCTAGCCATCAGACCACATCCTCTCCCCTAATCCCTCCTGCCTTCCTTTCAGGCGTCACTGGCTTGTGATCCCTCCTGCCTTCCCTCCAGGTGTCACTGGCTTGTGCTCCCTCCTGCCTTCCTTCCAGGTGTCACTGTCTTGTCATCCCTCCTGCCTTCCCTCCAGGTGTCACTGGCTTGTGATCCCTCCTGCCTTCCCTCCAGGTGTCACTGGCTTGTGCTCCCTCCTGCCTTCCTTCCAGGTGTCACTGTCTTGTCATCCCTCCTGCCTTCCCTCCAGGTGTCACTGGCTTGTGATCCCTCCTGCCTTCCCTTCAAGTGTCACTGGCTTGTGATCACTCCTGCCTTCCTTCCAGGTGTCACTGGCTTGTCATCCCTCCTGCCTTCCCTCCAGGTGTCACTGCCCTCTGATCCCTCCTGCCTTCCTTCCAGGTGTCACTGGCTTGTCATCCCTCCTGCCTTCCTTCCAGGTGTCACTGGCTTGTCATCCCTCCTGCCTTCCTTCCAGGTGTCACTGGCCTGTGATCCCTCCTGCCTTCTCTCCAGGTGTCACTGGCCTGTGATCCCTCCGCCTTCCTTCCAGGTGTCACTGGCTTGTCATCCCTCCTGCCTTCCTTCCAGGTGTCACTGGCTTGTCATCCCTCCTGCCTTCCTTACAGGTGTCACTGGCTTGTGATCCCTCCTGCCTTCCCTACAGGTGTCACTGGCTGGTGTGTGGTGAGTTCCTAGACCGCCAGGTGTCACTAGCTAGTGTGTTGTGGGTTCCCTGACCTCCAGGTGTCCCTGGCTGGTGTGTGCTGGGTTCCTTGACCTCTAGGTGTCACTTGCTGGTGTGTGCTGGGTTCCTTTACCTCCAGGTGTCACTGGCTGGTGTGTGCTGGGTTTCTTGACCTCCAGGTGTCACTGGCTGGTGTGTGGTGGGTTCCTTCACCTCCAGCTCCCTTTGACTTCCTTGCTCCTCTTTTCCCTTGTGCGGGGATCTCATGTGGTTATAGCCTGTTTTAAAGGTCTGCTCCTCTTAGTACACTGGTTCATCTTTTGGTCTTCCAGTGCTTGTTGGTTTGCTTTGGCACTGGTGGCTGTGCTGGCCTCCTGGGTGTCGGCCTACCTCCTCTGCTGCTGGACTTTGCCCTTTCTGGCCTGCTGTGGTGGTGATTGATGGCTGCTTTGCTAGATCCTCGTGATGTAAGGACTGGGATGAGGAAGTGATGGGAAACTGACAAGGAAGGAATGAGGAAGTGACGACTTAAGAGTAATCTCATGAGCCTGTTTCTTCCTCGTCCCAACCCTTGTGACTCTCCCGGCCTCCGTACTCCGTGCCTGACTTCACGTGCGGTCTGTTGGGCTGCTCTGGTGGTCCACTCAAGAGGGTTCGAGACAGAGGTAGTGCCTCATAGATACTGTGAGGACTGCACCCAACCCCACCCCCACAGACACTGCACTGTTAGGAACTGCACACTGCCTCCCCCCCACCCCCACAGACACTCTGAGGACTGCACCCAGCCTTACCTCCCACAGACACTGCACTCTTAGGATTGCACCCAGCCTCACCCCCACAGACACTGCACTCTTAAGACTGCACTCACCCTCACCACCCACAAACGCTGCACTCCTAGGACTGCACCCAGCCTCACCACCCACAGACACTGCACTCTTAGGACTGCACCCAGCCTCACCACCCACAGACACTGCACTCTTAAGACTGCACTCACCCTCACCACCCACAAACGCTGCACTCCTAGGACTGCACCCAGCCTCACCACCCACAGACACTGCACTCTTAGGACTGCACCCAGCCTCACCTCCCACAGACACTGCACTCTTAAGACTGCACTCACCCTCACCACCCACAAACACTGCACTCCTAGGACCGCACCCAGCCTCACCACCCACAGACACTGCACTCTTAAGACTGCACTCACCCTCACCACCCACAAACACTGCACTGTTAGGAACTGCACACTGCCTCCCCCTCACCCACAGACACTCTGAGGACTGCACCCAGCCTTACCTCCCACAGACACTGCACTCTTAGGATTGCACCCAGCCTCACCCCCCACAGACACTGCACTCTTAAGACTGCACTCACCCTCACCACCCACAAACGCTGCACTCCTAGGACTGCACCCAGCCTCACCACCCACAGACACTGCACTCTTAGGACTGCACCCAGCCTCACCACCCACAGACACTGCACTCTTAAGACTGCACTCACCCTCACCACCCACAAACGCTGCACTCCTAGGACTGCACCCAGCCTCACCACCCACAGACACTGCACTCTTAGGACTGCACCCAGCCTCACCTCCCACAGACACTGCACTCTTAAGACTGCACTCACCCTCACCACCCACAAACACTGCACTCCTAGTGCTGCACCCAGCCTCAACACCCACAGACACTGCACTCTTAGGACTCTACACTGCTTCACCCCCACAGACACTGCACTCTTAGGACTCTACACTGCTTCACCCCCACCCCCACAGACACTGCACTCTTAGGAACTGCCCCCAGCCTATCTCCCCCCCACTGAACAACGCACTCTTAGGACTGCACCCAGCCTCACCCCCCCACAGACACTGCACTCATAGGATCTGCACCCAGCCTCACCACCCACCAACACTGCCCTCTTCGGACTGCACACAGCCTCACCCCCCCCCCACAGACACTGCACTCTTAGGAACTGCACCCAGCCTCACCACCCACCGACACTGCACTCTTAGGACTGCACCAAGCCTCACCCCCCCACAGACACTGCACTCATAGGATCTGCACCCAGCCTCACCACCCACCGACACTGCTCTCTTCGGACTACACCCAGCCTCACCCCCCCCCCCCATAGACACTGATCTCTTAGGAACTGCACACTGCCTCACCACCCAACAAGTACAGCCTTCTTAGCACTTCACCCTGATACACCACCCAGAGGCACTGCACTCTTAGCACTGCACCCAGCCTCGCCCCCACAGATACTGAACTTAGAGGACTGCACCCTGCATCACCACCCATAGACACTGAGGGGCTTATTTACAAGCCCCTTGCGCTGCCTGTGCGTCACTTTTTCCCATATAAAAAGTGATGCACCTGCGGCGCAAGGGGCTTGTAAATAAGCCCCTGAGCTTTTAGGACTGCACCCAGCCTCAACGCCTCAGAGGCGCTGCACTCCTAGTGCTGCACCCAGCCTCACCACTCACAGACACTGCACTCCTAGTGCTGCACCCAGCCTCACCACCCACAGACACTGCACTCTTAGGACTGCACCCAGCCTCAACGCCTCAGAGGCGCTGCACTTTTAGAGCTCTGCCCAGCATCACCCCCCACAGACACTGCACTCTTAGAACTGCACCTAGCTGCACCACCCACAAACACTGCACTCTTAAGACTGCACCCAGCCTTGCCACTCTTAAGACTACCCTCACCCTCACCACCCACAGGCACTGCATTTTAGGAATGCACCCAGCCTTGCCAACCGCAGACACTGCACTCTTAAGACAACACTCACCCTCACAACCCACAGACAATACACTCTTAGGACTGCACCCAGCCTTGCCAACCAGAGACACTGCACTCTTAAGACTACACTCACACTCACCGCTCACAGATACTGCACTCTTAGGACTGCACCCAGCCTTGCCAACCACAGAGACTGCACTCTTAGAAATGACACCCAGCCTCAACCCCCACAGACACTGAAATGTTAGGACTGCACCCAGCCTCAGCACCCACAGATGCTGCACTCTTAGAACTACACTTTGCCTCGCCACCCACAAACACTGCACTGTTAGGACTGCACCCAGCCTCACCACCCACAGACACTGCACTCATAGGACTGCACCCAATCTCACCACCCACAGGCACTGCACTCTTAGAATTACACCCATCCTCAGCACCCACGGACACTGCACCCTTAGGACTGCATCCAGCCTCAGCATCCACAGGCACTGCACTCTTTGAGCTGCACCTGCCTTCTAATCCCAGAGGCACTGCACTATTAGGGGTATATTTACAATCCCCTATTGCCACAGGAGAGTCACTTTTTACGACGTTCCTGTGGCGATAGGGGCTTTGCCTTATTTACAAGGCGGCATTAAGCCCCTTAACGCCGCCTTGTGAATAAACGGGTAAACAACGCCTTCAA
This sequence comes from Calotriton arnoldi, assembly GCA_963921515.1. Lineage (NCBI taxonomy): Eukaryota > Metazoa > Chordata > Amphibia > Caudata > Salamandridae > Calotriton > Calotriton arnoldi. The sequence goes on from CAWUFW010018427.1 coordinate 24,018, forward strand.
GGGATTTGTTTGAAATACTCTGTTCTATTGCTTTTGATAAATATTTTTTAGCTGCAAGAATTGTTGATAAACTTGCCACAGAAATGTTATTCAAACATCTTTTATCTAAAAAATAATAATTTTGTTCCTTGTAAAAACATAAGAACCAATGAATCAATCACGGAACAATGAATATTCAAAACACGGGTATATGTAGAAAACAAATTTTTATCTTTTGAAATTTATCAAGGGTACTACACAGTTATATAAAAATAGATACAATTGTATGATCCTTCAATGCCACTATTGTAAACACTTCTTCTCATTGTACATTATTTTCCAGAAGAGAGTGTAAGTGTCGACGTTTCGGTCTCTATGCATTTGTCCATGAGACCATCTTCAGGACTACCATAAATATAACAAATGACCCCTGAATGATGTTTCCAAAGATTCAAGAATTACAATTGACACACATATGTCAAATCAATCGTCGTTCTGTAACTTTTGTTTAGGTGAATAATCATCAAGAGATACAGGTAAATGATGTAGGTAAATGAACTCTGGTGCTTTATTGGACGGTGTAAATAAATTTCCAGTCCTCAGCCACTTCTCAGTTGAAAGAGTTTATTCTGTTAGATTTTGTAGCGCAGCCAAAATTCAGCAGTGAATTTCAAAGGTTTTTTAAATGCTAATTTCTAACTATAACGTGTCTGAAACCTATGGTTTTTTCAGTGAATTTAAAGGTTTTTAAATGCTAATTTCTAACTATAACGTGCCTGAAATCTATGGTTTTTTCAGTGAATTTCAAAGGTTTTTAAATGCTAATTTCTAACTATAACGCCCTAAAACCTATGGTTTTTTCAGTGAATTTCAAAGGTTTTGAAAATGACAATTTTTAAATGTATTAATTGTTATATTTATTTTTTTGATACTGATTTACTACATTTTTTAAAACTATTTATTTTTAGATATTTTATTTATTAAATTACATTGTAATTACATTATACATTACATTACAAAATATACTTTCTCAGAATGAATTACTTTAGTTTAAATAGTTTGCAAATAGGCAATAGAGTTTTAAGTACAGTAGTTACAGTTGTTGCAATGGGCAACACAATTTCAAACACAATGCAACATTCAGCTCAATGTGAATTTCTAGTTAAATGCAATTAGTTACTTTATGGATTACTTTTCTAACCACAGGACTGGATCCTAGATTTAGTCCTGGGACATCTCCTGTAAACAGTTGAGTAAAAGCTTTTGGTTACAGTAGTGATTTTTAAGGAATATTATTGTATTTTAAAAGTTGACACTTAGAAACTTTTTCACATAGAATCACCAATGTTATCCTATGGGAGGAAATTCACTTAGCAGGTAAAAAGTGTTATCGTTACTTTTTCTTACTCAGTGTTGGATCCTGGATCCAGCACTGGTGCATCTCCTGTAAACAGTTGAAAGAATGCGTTTAAGTCATACAGGCGATTTTTAAGGAATATTTGTAGTTTGTGAAAATCGACACTTTGAAACTTTTCTGCTGAAAACCAGACAATGGATTCCTATGGAAGGAAATATAAGTTACTGGTAAGTACGGTTAGAATTACTTTTCAGGGTCAGTGCTGGGCTAAAAGATGCAGCACTGGGTTCTCTCCTGATAACAGGTGAGTAAATTTGAATTCGTACTCCGGTTGATTTTAGAGGAATATTATAAAGTTCCAAAACTCCACACTTCGAAAAATTTCCAAGTGAAACCAGTCAATGTTAGCCTATGGAAGGAAATTCAAGTTACTGGTAAGTACGGTTAAAATTACTTTTCAGGATCAGTACTGAGCTGAAAGATGCAGCACTGAGGTCTCTCCTGATAACAGGTGAGTAAATCGGAATCCGTATTTCGGCTGATTTTAGAGGAATATTTGCACAATGGTGAAGGGAGGGGGCGGGGCCTGAGGTGACATCTGTGTAAACGCACCCCGTGGCGCGTTTTAAGTTGGGGGATTAAGTCCCCTTGAATCATGAGGGTCCCTGGGGGCCAACTAGCCCACCAGGAACCTCCAGTATGCGCCAGGGGCTGCGTTGCAGAGACGTGTACAGAGGCCACACCCCTTTTACACCTCTCTGCAACGCAGCTCTGTGGCGCTTTCTGGACGTACCTGTTGGGCTAGTTGGCCCCCAGGGACCCTCAGGATTGAAGGGGATTTAATTCCCCATCTTAAAACACGCCACGGGGCCTGTTTGCACACATGTCACCTGAAGCCCCGCCCCTCCCTTCACCACTGTGCAAACGCGCCCGTGGCGCGTTTTAATTTGGGGGATTAAGTCCCCTTGAATCCTGAGGGTCCCTGGAGTCCAACTAGCCCACCATGTACTTCCAAAGCGCCACAGAGCTGCGTTGCAGAGAGGTGTAAAAGGGGCATGGCCTCTGTACACCTCTCTGCAACGCAGCCCCTGGCGCATACTGGAGGTTCCTGGTGGGCTAGTTTGCCCCAGGGACCCCCAGTATTCAAGGGGAATTACTTCCCTTCTCAAAACGCGCCAGGGGGCGCATTTGCAGACTGCTGCAGGGAGGGGGCGGGCCTCCGGCAAGATGCCGGTCTTTTTTTTTTGGGGATTGGGAGGGGGCTGCGTGGCCCCCTTCCCTCAGCCACTTTTTGCCCCGGGGACCCCATCCCCCGGGGCCTGAGGAGTTTATTTTTAAATAAAATTTAAAAAACGGGAAGGGGCCGCGTGGCCCCCCTTCCCTGGGCCTGTATTGGCCCCGGGACCCCATCCCCCGGGCAAGCCCTCTTTTTTAATTAAAAATTTGGAGGGGGCTGCGTGGCCCCCCTCCTCAGGCCATTTAAGGCCCCGGGGACCCCATCCCCGGGCCGGCCTTTCAATATATATATATTTTTTTAGGGGAGGGGGCTGCGTGGCCCCCCTCCTGGCCACTTATGGCCCCGGGGACCCCATCCCCGGGGCCTGGCCTCTCGTTGGGGACTGTGGGGGTCCCCAAACCCCCACAGTCCCGCCGGCTCCCTGTGTCCTACGGGAGCCGGCATTGCTTTTCCACATGGGGAGCAGCTAAGATGCTGCTCCCCATGTGGAAAGCAATTTGCTTGGATATTGGAAGCGAGAGCAGGTTTCCTGCTCTCGCCTAATATCCAAAGCAAGTTTGCAATGACAGGACAGGAGCCGCGAGGCTCCGTCCTGTCATTGCAAACAGCAGTGTCCCGGGGTAGGCACCCGGGACACTGCAGGAGCCGGCCCTGGGGGTGGCGGTCCCCAGGACACCACAGGCTCCAGGAGGGGGCGCGCGGCCCCCTCCCCACATTTAGAAAGCCCGGGGAGGTGGTGGTCCCCGGGGCTTCGAGGTCCAAAACGGACCCCCATTTTAAATTTCTTAGTGCCCCGGGGAGGTGGAGCCCCCCCACACAGGTTAAAACATTTAAAAAAAGAAGCCCCGGGGAGGTGGCGGTCCCTGGGGCAGCGGGAGGGCAAAGAGCCCTCCCGCACCATTATTTTTTAAGCCCCGGGGGTGACGGTCCCCAGGGCTTTGGGGCCCTTAGAGCCCCCACATATTAAAGAAACCCCTGCATGCCCTGGGACTTGGCCCACCCGGGGCCAATTAACATGTAGCGCGGGAGACCGCGCTCGCTGTTTTTTTTTCTCGGCGGGATCCGCGCACCCTGAGCGCATCCCGCCGATTTTTAAAAAATGCTTTTTTCTGCCAGGGGTCCTTGTGGGACCCCTGAGCAGACCTAGGAAGTCAGGGTGTTTCTACCCTGCCCTTTGTGCGTTTTGCGCACTTGTTTCTTCTGGGTTTTTTCTGATCGGCAGGATCCGCGCACCTGAGCCGCATCCTGCCGATTTAAAATGCTTTTCTGCCCAGGGGTCCTTGTGGGACCCCTGAGCAGACCTAGAGTCAGGGTGTTTCTACCCTGCCCCCTTTGCGCTTGCGCACTTGTTTCTGTCCTCGGTTCTACCGAGGACAAATGGCTGCCAACACTTCCTGATTTGGAGTGTTGACAGCCACTTGAAAGCCAATTAACATGCAGCTCGTGATCGGGACGGTGCGCGCAGGGTGCGCTCAGGGTGCGCGAATCCGACGCGACCATAGATATATATGTGATTTTCATTTGGATTTTCACAGGAACTACTGAGCAATTTACACCATTTAACAAAAAGGGTTCTTTCTGAACCAAGAACTACCTCTTTGCCAAATTTGGTGTAATTCCGTTCAGCAGTTCGAGCTGTAGCCGTGTCTAAAGTTTCCTATGGGAAAATGAATGGGAAAACACGTTTTGGGACCCCCTTTTTCTGGCCCCGCTTGACGAATCACCCTGAGACTTTCAGGGTAGGAGCGGACCGGAGCGGGCCATAAAGTTTGAAAATTTCGCGAAGATTCGTCAACCGACGCAAGAGTTATTTCAAATAGAATGTTATGGATTTCCTATGGAAAATAGGTCCTAACTATAACTATCTACTGGCGACCGCTAGTAGATAATTATCTACTGGCGGTCGCCAGTAGATAGTTATAGTTAGGACCTATTATCCATAGGAAATCCGCGACATTCTATTTGCAATAACGTTGGCGCCGGTTGACGAATCTTCGCGAGCTTCCAACTTGTTGGGGCGCTCCGGTCCGCTCCTACCCTGAAAGTCTCGGGTGATACGTCAAGCGGGGCCGAGAAAAGGGGGTCCCAAAACGCGTTTTCCCCATTCATTTTTCCATAGGAACCTTTAGTCGCAGCTACAGCCCGAACTGCTGAACGGAATTACCCCAAATTTGGCAAAGAGGTAGCCCTTGGTTCAGACTGGTGCCTTTTGCTAAAATGGTGTAAATCCGTTAAGTAGTTCCTGAGAAATTCACAATTAAAATCACATATATATCTATGGGCGCGTCGGATCCGCGTACCCTCCCGATCACGAGCTGCATGCTAATTGGCTGTCAACACTCCAAATCAAGAAGTGTTGGCAGCCATTTTCTCCTCGGTAGAACCGAGGGACAGAAACAAGTGCGCAAAGCGCAAAGGGGGCAGGGTAGAAACACCCTGACCCTCTAGGTCTGCTCAGGGGTCCCACAAGGACCCCTGGGCAGAAAAAGCATTTTTTTTTTAAATCGGTAGGATGCGCTTAGGGTGCGTGGATCCCGCCGAGAAAAAAAGAAACAAGTGCGCAAACGCACAAGGGGGCAGGTAGAAACACCCTAACCCCTAGGTCTGCTCAGGGGTCCCACAAGGACCCCTGGGCAAAAAAGCATTTAAAAAAAAAATTGGCAGGATGCGCTCAGGGAGCGCGGATCCTGCCGAAAAAAATCGAAGCGCGGTCTCCCGCGCTCGATGTTAATTGCCCCCAGGTGGGCCAAGTCCCGGGGGCATGCTGGGGGGTTTATTTTATGTATGGGGGCCTCTAAGGGCCCACCAAGCCCCGGGGACCGCCAACCCCGGGGCTTTATTAGAAAGTTGTGGGAGGGCTCTGAGCCCTCCCGCAGCCCCGAGGACCACCACCTCCCGGGGCTTCTTTATTTTAAATTAACCTGTGTGGGGGACTCCAGCCCCCACACGCCCGGGACCACCACCTCCCGGGGCACTAACAAATTGAAAATGGGGGTCCGTTTTGTACCCCCAAGCCCTGGGGACCACCACCTCCCGGGGCTTTCAAAATGTAGGGAGGGGGCCGCGCGGCCCCCTCCTGGAGCCCTTGATGGCCCTGGGGACCGCCACCCCCAGGGCCGGCTCCTGCAGTGTCCCGGGGTGCCTACCCCCGGGACACTGCTGTTTGCTATGACAGGATGGGAGCCTCGCGGCTCCCGCCCTGTCATAGCAAACTTGGTTTGCATTTTGAAAGAGAGAGCAGGAAACCTCCTCTCTCTTTCAAAATGTAAACCAATTGCTTTCCACATGGGGAGCAGCATCTTAGCTGCTCCCCATGTGGAAAGCAATGCCGGCTCCCATAGGACGCGGGAGCCGGCGGGACTGTGGGGGATTGGGGACCCCCACAGTCCCCAACCAGAGGCCAGGCCCCGGGGATGGGGTCCCCGGGGCCATAAGTGGCCCGGGAGGGGGCCACGCAGCCCCCTCCCCAAATAAAAAAATAAAATAAAAATAAGGGCAAGGCCGGCCACGGGGATGGGGTCCCCGGGGCCTTAAATGGCCTGAGGAGGGGGCCACGCAGCCCCCTCCATATTTTTATTTAAAAGAGGGCATGCCCCGGGGATGGGGTCCCCGGGGCCAATAGAGGCCCAGGGAAGGGGGCCACGCGGCCCCTTCCCGTTTTTTTTTGTTTTTTTTAAATAAAACAAAAAATGCTCAGGCCCCGGGGGATGGGGTCCCCGGGGCCAAAAGTGGCCGAGGGAAGGGGGCCACGCAGCCCCCTCCCATAAAAACAACAACAAAAAAAACGGCATCGTGCCGGAGGCCCCGCCCCCTCCCTGCAGTACTCTGCAACGCGCCCCTGGCGCGTTTTAAGAAGGGAAGTAATTCCCCTTGAATACTGGGGGTCCCTGGGGGCCAACTAGCCCACCAGGAACCTCCAGTATGCGCCAGGGGGCTGCCTTGCAGAGAGGTGTACAGAGGCCACGCCCCTTTTTACACCTCTCTGCAACGCAGCTCTGTTGGCGCTTAATGGAGATAGCTGGTGGGCTAGTTGCACCCCAGTGACCCTCAAGGTTAAAAGGGGAGTTAATCCCCCGACTTAAAACGCGCCACGTGGCGCGTTTGCACAGTGGTGAAGAGAGGGGGCGGGGCCTGAGGTGACATGTGTGCAAACAGGCCCGTGGCGCGTTTTAAGATGGGGAATTAAATCCCCTTCAATCCTGAGGGTCCCTGAGGGCCAACTAGCCCAACAGGTACATCCAGAAAGCGCCACAGAGCTGCATTGCAGAGAGGTGTAAAAGGGGTGTGGCCTCTCTACACGTCTCTGCAACGCAGCCCCTGGCGCATACTGGAGGTTCCTGGTGGGCTAGTTGGCCCCTAGGGACCCTCATGATTCAAGGGGACTTAATCCCCCAACTTAAAACGCGACACGGGGCGCGTTTGCACAGATGTCACCTCAGGCCCCGCCCCTCCCTTCACCATTGTGCAAATATTCCTCTAAAATCTGCCGAACTACGAATTCTGATTTACTCACCTGTTATCAGGAGAGACCTCAGTGCTGCATCTTTCAGCCCAGTACTGATCCTCAAAAGTAATTTTAACCGTACTTACCAGTAACTTGAATTTCCTTCCATAGGATATCATTGCCTGCTTTTTGCTGAAAAAGTTTCTAAGTGTTGATTTTTGAAACATACAAATATTCCTCTAAAATCAGCCGAAATACGAATTCCGATTTACTCACCTGTAATCAGGAGAGACCTCAGTGCTGTATCTTTCAGCCCAGTACTGGTCCTGAAAAGTAATTTTAACCGTACTTACCAGTAACTTGAATTTCCTTCCATAGGCTAACATTGACTGGTTTAACTTGGAAATTCTTCTAAGTGTGGAGTTTTGGAACTTTAAAATATTCCTCTAAAATCAGCCGAAATACGAATTCCGATTTACTCACCTGTTATCAGGAGAGACCTCAGTGCTGCATCTTTTAGCCCAGCACTGACCCTGAAAAGTAATTTTAACCGTACTTACCAGTAACTTATATTTTCTTCCATAGGAATCCATTGTCTGGTTTTCAGCAGAAAAGTTTCAAAGTGTCGATTTTCACAAACTACAAATATTCCTTAAAAATCGCCTGTATGACTTAAACGCATTCTTTCAACTGTTTACAGGAGATACACCAGTGCTGGATCCAGGATCCAACATTGAGTAAGAAAAAGTAACGATAACAGTTTTTACCTGCTAAGTGAATTTCCTTCCATAGGATAACATTGGTGATTCTATGAGAAAAAGTTTCTAAGTGTCAACTTTTAAAATACAATAATATTCCTTAAAAATCACGACTGTAACCAAAACGCTTTTACTCAACTGTTTACAGGAGATGTACCAGGACTGAATCTAGGATCCAGTCCTGTGGTTAGAAAAGTAATCCATAAAGTAACTAATTGCATTTAACTAGAAATTCACATTGAGCTGAATGTTGCATTGTGTTTGAAAATGTGTTGCCCATTGCAACAACTGTAACTACTGTACTTAAAAGTCTATTGCCTATGTGCAAAGTATTTAAACTAAAGTAATTCATTCTGAGAAAGTATTTTTGTAATGTATAATGTAATTACAATGTAATTTAAAAATAAAATATGTAAAAAAAATTGTTTCTAAAAATGTAGTAAATCAGTATGAAAAAAATAAATATAACAATTAATACATTTAAAAATTGTCATTTACAAAATTTTTGAAATTCACTGAAAAAACCGTAGGTTTCAGACATGTTATAGTTAGGAATTAGCATTTAAAAAACCTTTGAAATTCACTGATAAAACCATAGGTTTCAGACACGTTATAGTTAGAAATTAGCATTTAAAAACCTTTGAAATTCACTGAAAAAACCATAGGTTTCAGGCACGTTATAGTTAGAAATTAGCATTTAAAAAACCTTAGAAATTCACTGAAAAAACCATAAGGTTTTAGGGACAGTTATAGTTAGTTGGACATTGCACTCGTACAAAACCCGTGAAATTCCCCCGTTATAGTTAGTTCAGCTAACTATAACTCGCGCCCCGCAATGCACTGCTGATGACGTCACATATTACATCACTCATGACATGGTCAGTGACATCACTGATGACATCTCAAATGACATCACTGATGACATCACTGATGACATCATCCATGTGAGAATTTAATGCATCTTCTCACACCCTAATATAAGTTTTGATACACCCACTCTAAATTACAGACTGCCATTCTCAAAACCATACACACTCCAATACCAGTAAGTACATACCCACTCACTGATTCTTAGGTCTACACACACACATCTACTCACTCACCCGTACAGTCACTCATACTTACAGTCACTCAGTACAGGACTATCATATGCACTCATACACCTATATAAACACTCACACAACGCAACTCATCCATAGAGGTACTCGCACACCTAGTCAGTCATGCAAATAATTAATCACACTCCAATTTACTCACCTATACAGTTATACACACCAGCTCACTTACTCATAAAAATACTAGCACATTCTTACGCTCCTATGCAATCACTGATGCAAGCACACACTCATCCATATAGCCACTCTCACAATCACACACTCTCACTTATAGCCATTTATATACTCCAACACACATATATACTGCCTTTCACATATGTAGTTACTCACACATGTACCACTGAGATATACATTCAATCACTAACACACCCATACACACACTCACCCACCCATACAGTCCATCACAGACGCACTCTTGAAATCATGCACCCAGTGAATCACCCACTCACACATCTATGCACAGAGTCACACACACCCCACCCACACAAACACTGAGGCACCCATACAGATACTCAGAGAACCAATCCATAACCCATATAGACACTCATTTAGCTAGTCAGAAACCCATGCAGTTGCTTACACAACAACAGACAGACGGATACAGACATTCACACAGTTTAGTCACTCACCCATGCATCTAGTAAGATACGTTTAATCACTCACTTATAGACTCAGTCACGCACCTACTAAATCATCCATTCAGGCGCTTCTACACCCACTCATTCTTCAATACGCCTTTCCCTATATATATTAAACATATTTAAACTTTACAGAAACACACAGTCACTGGATGATGTCATCAGTGATGTCATCAGTGATGTCATTTGAGATGTCATCAGTGATGTCATCAGTGATGTCACTGACCATGTCATGAGTGATGTAATATGTGACGTCATCAGCAGTGCATTGCGGGGCGCGAGTTATAGTTAGCTGAACTAACTATAACGGGGGAATTTCACGGGTTTTGTACGAGTGCAATGTCCAACTAACTATAACTGTCCCTAAAACCTTATGGTTTTTTCAGTGAATATATATATATATATATATATAATCAATATTTTGTACAACTATATTTTTTTCATCGATAATTGTTTTTTGATATTTTTGTACTTACCTGTTTGAGTATAGGGAGTCAATATTTTTGTATTCTATATTTTTCATTGATATTTTTTACTTCTATATTTTTTACATCGATATTCTGTCAGTGAACCTGCCTCGCCACCCTAGAGACACTGCTTTCTTAGGGCTGCACAATAACCACACTTTTCATTGTGCCAACACAGCTATAATCATCTCTATGAACTGGAACTTTTGTGTTGTTGTTGTCCTGGTTTCAGGGGTTGACTTTGTAGTAAATTTACATTCGGAAATAGTGAACAGCCAAAAGTAGTGCATTTACTACAAAGTGTAAAGTAAATTTGCATGTGTAGATCTACTCACGTGTAAATGTATCTCTGTGAAGAGGCCCCTCAGTGGTTGGCCTCGTTAAGTGATGAGGAGTCCACTCTGCAGTGGACATTCAGAGCCTCATTTATAAGTTGTTGCCGTAGGGCAGCGCTGCAGGCCTTCCTGCTGCACTGCCCTACGGCAAAAGAAAAGGGCAGGAATGCACCGTAAAATACGGCACATTCCTGTCCTTTTCCCCTGCACTGGTGCACAATGGGCTGCCGTGTGCCAACGCAGGCACCTTTGCACCATTGTGAAAGGTTGTCTGCGTTGCGGGGATGATTATTTTTGCGCAGCAAGGGAAATCTTCCTGCACAAAAACAATCACAAGAGTCTTTTTCCTCTTTCTATGTGGGCTGAGAATGCAGCACGAATAGAAAAAGGAAAAACGAGGAGAAATAAAGATATTTCTCCTCGTTGTGCCTCCCTTACGCCTCCCTTACGCCTCCCTTACGCCTCCCGTACGCCTCCCGTACGCCTCCCTTACGCCTCCCTTACACCTCCCTTACGCCTCCCGTACGCCTCCCGTACGCCTCCCTTACGCCTGGGGAGGCGTACGTTTTGAGCGTTGCCTCAGAGTTACGATTTCTCGTAAATCTAGGGCAATGCCAAAAAGCCATTGATGTTGCTTGGAACGACCCCAGCAACACCCATTGCACGCCACTTTAACACAGAAAACTGCGTTAAAGGGAACGATATTTACAAGGCAGGATTACGCCAAATAAAGTGGCTTAGTGCTGCCTGGTAAATATGGAGCCGGCTCCTGCACCACCGAAGTGTCACAAAAAGTGACGCACCTGCGGTGCAAGGGGCTTAAAATAAGCCCCTCCGTTGTTCCTGGCTCCTCTGAATGAATATAAGCCCAGTCTCTGGAAACTCAGGGCCTCATTTGTGAAAAGTGATGCATCGCTGGTTGAAAACAGACGCAACTCCAGCAATGTGTCATTACACATGGGCGAGTCCCATGTAAAAGGGCCTGCGTCAGTCCGTACGCCTGCTGTGAGGCAGGTGTAAGGATTTGATTCAGTGAACTCGTAGAAGTGTTGCAGTGAAATCTCATAGATTTCCCTGCGCCACTTCTACAAGCCTTTTTTACGGGGAACGCCCCCCCTGCATTCATTATACCTGATGCAGGTATAATGCAGTGCAGGGGTTTACAGAGTGATGCATCTGCATAGATGCATCACTTTGTAAATATGGCACTGTGTGGTGCATTGTTTATGCTGCCGCAGTGTCAGCGGCATAAGGTCTAAAAAATAAGGCCCTTAGTGCTTGGTCTTTCTAAGTTACGTTTGTCCCTACTTTCTGCAAATTCAGGTTCTCTTTTATGAAGAAGTCATGCAGTGCAGCGCAGCACCTCACCTTGCTGTGCTATGCTGCGCGCCAGCGACAGGGCATGAATGTGCCGTATTTAAGGCAGTACAGCGCATTCCCATGCATCGCTGCCGTTTGGGCTGCCTAGTGCCAACACAGGTGCACCATGGTGCAAGGGTGCCTGTGTTGCAAGCAGGATTGTCCTGGTGCAGGAAGGGGCATCACACATAGAAAGAGGAAGAAACGAGGAGAAACAGAGATATTTCTCCTCGTTTTGCCTCCACTGGGAAGGCGTAAGATTTTTGGGCATTCTCAGTTTTACAAGTTCTTGTAACTGTGGGAATGCATCAAAATCCATGGGTGTTACATGGGAGTACCCATGTAACACCCATGTAACACCCATGTAACACCCATGTAACACCCATGGAACACCCATGTAACACCCATGTAACACCCATGGAACACCCATGTAACACCCATGGAACACCTTCCCAGGGCAGAGTAACGCAACGCTGTGATATGCAACACCCATGGAACACCTTCTCAAGGCAGAGTAACGCAACGCCGTGATATGCAACACCCATGGAACACCTTCCCAGGGCAGAGTAACGCAACGCTGTGATATGCAACACCCATGGAACACCTTCTCAGGGCAGAGTAACGCAACGCCGTGATATGCAACACCCATGGAACACCTTCCGAGGGCAGAGTAACGCAACGCTGTGATATGCAACACCCATGGAACACCTTCCCAGGGCAGAGTAACGCAACGCTGTGATATGCAACACCCATGGAACACCTTCCCAGGGCAGAGTAACGCAACGCTGTGATATGCAACACCCACTGAACACCTTCCCAGGGCAGAGTAACGCAACGCTGTGATATTCAACACCCGTGGAACACCTTCCCAGAGCAGAGTAACGCAACGCTGTGATATGCAACACCCATGGAACACCTTCCCAGGGCAGAGTAACGCAACGCTGTGATATGCAACACCCATGGAACACCTTCTCAGGGCAGAGTAACGCAACGCTGTGATATGCATCACCCATGGAACACCTTCCCAGGGCAGAGTAACGCAATGCTGTGATATGCAACACCCATGGAACACCTTCCCAGGGCAGAGTAACGCAACGCTGTGATATGCAACACCCGTGGAACACCTTCCCAGGGCAGAGTAACGCAACGCTGTGATATGCAACACCCATGGAACACCTTCCCAGGGCAGAGTAACGGAACGCTGTGATATGCATCACCCGTGGAACACCTTCTCAGGGCAGAGTAACGCAACGCTGTGATATGCATCACCCATGGAACACCTTCCCAGGGCAGAGTAACGCAACGCTGTGATATGCAACACCCATGGAACACCTTCTCAGGGCAGAGTAACGCAACGCTGTGATATGCAACACCCGTGGAACACCTTCCCAGGGCAGAGTAACGCAACGCCGTGATATGCAACCCCCATGGAACACCTTCCCAGGGCAGAGTAACGCAACGCTGTGATATGCAACACCCATGGAACACCTTCTCAGGGCAGAGTAACGCAACGCTGTGATATGCAACACCCGTGGAACACCTTCCCAGGGCAGAGTAACGCAACGCTGTGATATGCAACACCCATGGAACACCTTCCCAGGGCAGAGTAACGCAACGCTGTGATATGCAACACCCATGGAACACCTTCCCAGGGCAGAGTAACGCAACGCCGTGATATGCATCACCCATGGAACACCTTCTCAGGGCAGAGTAACGCAACGCTGTGATATGCAACACCCATGGAACACCTTCCCAGGGCAGAGTAACGCAACGCTGTGATATGCAACACCCATGGAACACCTTCCCAGGGCAGAGTAACGCAACGCTGTGATATGCATCACCCATGGAACACCTTCTCAGGGCAGAGTAACGCAACGCTGTGATATGCAACACCCATGGAACACCTTCTCAGGGCAGAGTAACGCAACGCTGTGATATGCAACCCCCATGGAACACCTTCCCAGGGCAGAGTAACGCAACGCCGTGATATGCAACACCCGTGGAACACCTTCCCAGGGCAGAGTAACGCAACGCCGTGATATGCAACACCCATGGAACACCTTCTCAGGGCAGAGTAACGCAACGCTGTGATATGCAACACCCGTGGAACACCTTCCCAGGGCAGAGTAACGCAACGCTGTGATATGCAACACCCATGGAACACCTTCCCAGGGCAGAGTAACGCAACGCCGTGATATGCAACCCCCATGGAACACCTTCCCAGGGCAGAGTAACGCAACGCCGTGATATGCAACCCCCATGGAACACCTTCTCAGGGCAGAGTAACGCAACGCCGTGATATGCAACCCCCATGGAACACCTTCCCAGGGCAGAGTAACGCAACGCTGTGATATGCAACACCCATGGAACACCTTCTCAGGGCAGAGTAACGCAACGCTGTGATATGCAACACCCATGGAACACCTTCCCAGGGCAGAGTAATGCAACGCTGTGATATGCAACACCCACTGAACACCTTCCCAGGGCAGAGTAACGCAACGCTGTGATATGCAACACCTGTGGAACACCTTCCCAGGGCAGAGTAACGCAACGCTGTGATATGCAACACCCATGGAACACCTTCCCAGAGCAGAGTAACGCAACGCTGTGATATGCAACACCCATGGAACACCTTCCCAGGGCAGAGTAACGCAACGCTGTGATATGCAACACCCATGGAACACCTTCCCAGGGCAGAGTAACGCAACGCTGTGATATGCAACACCCATGGAACACCTTCCCAGGGCAGAGTAACGCAACACCGTGATATGCAACACCCGTGGAACACCTTCTCAGGGCAGAGTAACGCAACGCTGTGATATGCAACACCCGTGGGACACCTTCCCAGGGCAGAGTAACGCAACGCTGTGATATGCAACACCCATGGAACACCTTCCCAGGGCAGAGTAACGCAACGCTGTGATATGCAACACCCATGGAACACCTTCTCAGGGCAGAGTAACGCAAAGCTGTGATATGCAACACCCATGGAACACCTTCTCAGGGCAGAGTAACGCAACGCTGTGATATGCAACACCCATGGAACACCTTCTCAGGGCAGAGTAACGCAACGCTGTGATATGCAACACCCATGGAACACCTTCCCAGGGCAGAGTAACGCAACGCTGTGATATGCAACACCCATGGAACACCTTCTCAGGGCAGAGTAACGCAACGCTGTGATATGCAACACCCATGGAACACCTTCCCAGGGCAGAGTAACGCATAGCGCTGTGATATGCAACACCCATGGAACACCTTCCCAGGGCAGAGTAACGCAACGCTGTGATATGCAACACCCATGGAACACCTTCCCAGGGCAGAGTAACGCAACGCTGTGATATGCAACACCCATGGAACACCTTCTCAGGGCAGAGTAACGCAACGCTGTGATATGCAACACCCATGGAACACCTTCTCAGGGCAGAGTAACGCAACGCTGTGATATGCAACACCCGTGGAACACCTTCCCAGGGCAGAGTAACGTAACGCTGTGATATGCAACACCCGTGGAACACCTTCCCAGGGCAGAGTAACGCAACGCTGTGATATGCAACACCCGTGGAACACCTTCCCAGGGCAGAGTAACGCATAACGCTGTGATATGCAACACCCGTGGAACACCTTCCCAGGGCAGAGTAACGCAACGCTGTGATATGCAACACCCGTGGAACACCTTCCCAGGGCAGAGTAACGCAACGCTGTGATATGCAACACCCGTGGAACACCTTCTCAGGGCAGAGTAACATAACGCTGTGATATGCAACACCCATGGAACACCTTCCCAGGGCAGAGTAACGCAACGCCGTGATATGCATCACCCATGGAACACCTTCCCAGGGCAGAGTAACGCAACGCTGTGATATGCAACACCCGTGGAACACCTTCTCAGGGCAGAGTAACGCAACGCTGTGATATGCAACACCCGTGGAACACCTTCCCAGGGCAGAGTAACGCAACGCTGTGATATGCAACACCCGTGGAACACCTTCTCAGGGCAGAGTAACGCAACGCTGTGATATGCAACACCCATGGAACACCTTCCCAGGGCAGAGTAACGCAACGCTGTGATATGCAACACCCATGGAACACCTTCCCAGGGCAGAGTAACGCATAACGCTGTGATATGCAACACCCATGGAACACCTTCCCAGGGCAGAGTAACGCAACGCTGTGATATGCAACACCCATGGAACACCTTCCCAGGGCAGAGTAACGCAACGCCGTGATATGCAACACCCATGGAACACCTTCCCAGGGCAGAGTAACGCAACGCCGTGATATGCAACACCCATGGAACACCTTCTCAGGGCAGAGTAACGCAACGCTGTGATATGCAACACCCATGGAACACCTTCTCAGGGCAGAGTAACGTAACGCTGTGATATGCAACACCCATGGAACACCTTCCCAGGGCAGAGTAACGTAACGCTGTGATATGCAACACCCATGGAACACCTTCTCAGGGCAGAGTAACGCAACGCTGTGATATGCATCACCCATGGAACACCTTCCCAGGGCAGAGTAACGCAACGCTGTGATATGCATCACCCATGGAACACCTTCCCAGGGCAGAGTAACGCAACGCTGTGATATGCAACACCCATGGAACACCTTCCCAGGGCAGAGTAACGCAACGCTGTGATATGCAACACCCATGGAACACCTTCCCAGGGCAGAGTAACGCAACGCCGTGATATGCAACACCCATGGAACACCTTCCCAGGGCAGAGTAACGCAACGCCGTGATATGCAACACCCATGGAACACCTTCTCAGGGCAGAGTAACGCAACGCTGTGATATGCAACACCCATGGAACACCTTCTCAGGGCAGAGTAACGCAACGCTGTGATATGCAACACCCATGGAACACCTTCCCAGGGCAGAGTAACGCAACGCTGTGATATGCAACACCCATGGAACACCTTCCCAGGGCAGAGTAACGCAACGCTGTACCCATGGAACACCTTCCCAGGGCAGAGTAACGCAACGCTGTGATATGCAACACCCATGGAACACCTTCTCAGGGCAGAGTAACGCAACGCTGTGATATGCAACACCCATGGAACACCTTCCCAGGGCAGAGTAACGCAACGCTGTGATATGCAACACCCATGGAACACCTTCCCAGGGCAGAGTAACGCAACGCTGTACCCATGGAACACCTTCCCAGGGCAGAGTAACGCAACGCGGTGATATGCAACACCCATGGAACACCTTCCCAGGGCAGAGTAACGCAACGCTGTGATATGCATCACCCATGGAACACCTTCCCAGGGCAGAGTAACGCAACGCTGTGATATGCAACACCCATGGAACACCTTCCCAGGGCAGAGTAACGCAACGCTGTGATATGCATCACCCATGGAACACCTTCCCAGGGCAGAGTAACGCAACGCTGTGATATGCAACACCCGTGGAACACCTTCCCAGGGCAGAGTAACGCAACGCTGTGATATGCAACACCCGTGGAACACCTTCCCAGGGCAGAGTAACGCAACGCTGTGATATGCAACACCCATGGAACACCTTCCCAGGGCAGAGTAACGTAACGCTGTGATATGCATCACCCATGGAACACCTTCCCAGGGCAGAGTAACGCAACGCTGTGATATGCATCACCCATGGAACACCTTCCCAGGGCAGAGTAACGCAACGCTGTGATATGCAACACCCATGGAACACCTTCCCAGGGCAGAGTAACGCAACGCTGTACCCATGGAACACCTTCCCAGGGCAGAGTAACGCAACGCTGTGATATGCATCACCCATGGAACACCTTCCCAGGGCAGAGTAACGCAACGCTGTGATATGCATCACCCATGGAACACCTTCCCAGGGCAGAGTAACGCAACGCTGTGATATGCAACACCCATGGAACACCTTCCCAGGGCAGAGTAACGCAACGCTGTGATATGCAACACCCATGGAACACCTTCCCAGGGCAGAGTAACGCAACGCCGTGATATGCAACACCCATGGAACACCTTCCCAGGGCAGAGTAACGCAACGCTGTGATATGCAACACCCATGGAACACCTTCTCAGGGCAGAGTAACGCAACGCTGTGATATGCAACACCCATGGAACACCTTCTCAGGGCAGAGTAACGCAACGCTGTGATATGCAACACCCATGGAACACCTTCCCAGGGCAGAGTAACGCAACGCTGTGATATGCAACACCCATGGAACACCTTCCCAGGGCAGAGTAACGCAACGCTGTACCCATGGAACACCTTCCCAGTGCAGAGTAACGCAACGCTGTGATATGCAACACCCATGGAACACCTTCCCAGGGCAGAGTAACGCAACGCTGTGATATGCAACACCCATGGAACACCTTCCCAGGGCAGAGTAACGCAACGCTGTGATATGCAACACCCATGGAACACCTTCTCAGGGCAGAGTAACGCAACGCTGTGATATGCAACACCCATGGAACACCTTCCCAGGGCAGAGTAACGCAACGCTGTGATATGCAACACCCATGGAACACCTTCCCAGGGCAGAGTAACGCAACGCTGTACCCATGGAACACCTTCCCAGGGCAGAGTAACGCAAATCTGTGATATGCAACACCCATGGAACACCTTCCCAGGGCAGAGTAACGCAACGCTGTGATATGCATCACCCATGGAACACCTTCCCAGGGCAGAGTAACGCATACGCTGTGATATGCAACACCCATGGAACACCTTCCCAGGGCAGAGTAACGCAACGCTGTGATATGCATCACCCATGGAACACCTTCCCAGGGCAGAGTAACGCAACGCTGTGATATGCAACACCCATGGAACACCTTCCCAGGGTAGAGTAACGCAACGCTGTGATATGCAACACCCGTGGAACACCTTCCCAGGGCAGAGTAACGCAACGCTGTGATATGCAACACCCATGGAACACCTTCCCAGGGCAGAGTAACGCAACGCTGTGATATGCATCACCCATGGAACACCTTCCCAGGGCAGAGTAACGCAACGCTGTGATATGCATCACCCATGGAACACCTTCCCAGGGCAGAGTAACGCAACGCTGTGATATGCAACACCCATGGAACACCTTCCCAGGGCAGAGTAACGCAACGCTGTACCCATGGAACACCTTCCCAGGGCAGAGTAACGCAACGCTGTGATATGCAACACCCATGGAACACCTTCCCAGGGCAGAGTAACGCAACGCTGTGATATGTGCTGCATTGCGTGACTCCAGATGTAAGAAGCCACTCAGAGCCACGCAAAGTGCCTTTGCGTGGCTACAAAAATCTGGCTTAGAGGTTTGCGTCACACATGTACCACATTGCGTGGTGCGAACGCAACGCAAGCCGCTCATAAATTTGCCCCTCAGCGCTTGGTTTCTCTCAGCTAATATGAGTCCTCCCTCTGCACATCCAGTGCTTGGCCTCTCTCGTTAATATGAGTCTGCTCTCAGCACATCCAATGCTTGGCCTCTCTAGTTGAGTCTGCTCTCAGCACATCCAATGCTTGGCCTCTCTAGTTGAGTCTGCTCTCTGCACATCCAGTGCTTGGCCTCTCTAGTTAACATGAGTCTGCTCTCTGCACATTCAGTGCTTGGCCTCTCTCGTTAATATGAGTCTGTTCTCTGCACATTCAGTGCTTGGCCTCTCTAGCTAAAATGAGTCTGCTCTCTGCACATCCAATGCTTGGCCTCTATAGTTAATATGAGTCTGCTCTCTGCACATCCAGTGCTTGGCCTCTCTAGTTAACATGAGTCTGTTCTCTGCACATTCAGTGCTTGGCCTCTCTTGTTAATATGAGTCTGTTCTCTGCACATTCAGTGCTTGGCCTCTCTAGCTAAAATGAGTCTGCTCTCTGCACATCCAGTGCTTGGCCTCTCTAAGTGACGAGGGGTTCACTCGGTGGCAGTATTGCTTTCCGTGTGATTCCACTGGTGCGTGTTGTGATCCTCTGCTGGGTAACCCTACTCCACAGATCTAAAAATACCCCCACCCGCCCCCTCGATCCTCCAGGCTGTCTGCACAGCTGCTTGGTGAGCGGAACTCAGCTTCACGAGTATTTAATTAAGAGGTCAGGCTCTTCACCTGCTGCAGGTCTGTGGGCGGGGGGGCTCTGGGCATCCCAGTGCTGGGAGCGGGGGTACTGCTGGTGGAGGGGGGGTGCTCTGGGCATTCCAGTGCTGAGAGCGGGGGTACTGCTGGTGGAGGGGGCTCTGGGCATCCCAGTACTGTGGGAGCGGGGGTACTGCTGGTGGAGGGGGGGTGCTCTGGGCATTCCAGTGCTGGGAGCGGGGGTACTGCTGTTGGAGGGGGCTCTGGGCATCCCAGTACTGGGAGCGGGGGTACTGCTGGTGGAGGGGGGTGCTCTGGGCATCCCAGTACTGGGAGCTGGGGTACTGCTGGTTGGGGGTGGGGTGGGGGCTCTGGGCATCCCAGTACTAGGGGCTGGGGTACTGCTGGTTGGGGGTGGGGGCTCTGGGCATCCCAGTACTGGGAGCTGGGGTACTGCTGGTTGGGGGGGTGGGGGCTCTGGGCATCCCAGTACTGGGAGCTGGGGTACTGCTGGTGGAGGGGGTGGGGGTGCTCTGGGCATCCCAGTACTGGGAGCTGGGGGTCCTGCTGGCGGAGGGGGGGGGTGCTCTGGGCATCCCAGTACTGGGAGCTGGGGTACTGCTGGCCGGGGGAAGGGGGCGGGGCTCTGGGCATCCCAGTACTGGGAGCGGGGGGTACTGCTGGTGGAGGGGGTCTTTGTGCGGACCATAGTGCGGTAATAACCAGGTGTGCTGGCTGTGGGACAGAGGAAGGCTATATGTGGAATCCGGTGTTATAAGGGCTGTAAAGAACGGGATGCTGCAGGACAGGCAGAGGTTGGGTGCTGGAGTGCAGGTTTACACTGAGGTGCATTGGCGGAGCTGTGTGTGGCTTCCAGTAATCTGGGGTGCACTGACAGAGCTGTGTGTGCGTCTCAGCAGTATGAGGTGCACTGACAGAGCTGTGTGTGGCTCTCAGTAGTAGGAGGTACATTGGCAGAGCTGTGTGTGAGTCTCAGCAGTGTGAGGTGCACTGGCAAAGCTGGGTGTGGGTCTCAGCAGTATGAGGTGCATTGGCAGAGCTGCATGTGGGTCTCAGTAGTATGAGGTGCATTGGCAGAGCTGCGTGTGGGTCTAGGTAGTATGAGGTGCATTGGCAGAGCTGCGTGTGGGTCTAGGTAGTATGAGGTGCATTGACAGAGCTGTGTGTGGGTCTCAGCAGTATGAGGTGCATTGGCAGAGCTGCGTGTGGGTCTCAGTAGTATGAGGTGCATTGGCAGAGCTGCGTGTGGGTCTAGGTAGTATGAGGTGCATTGGCAGAGCTGCGTGTGGGTCTAGGTAGTATGAGGTGCATTGACAGAGCTGTGTGTGGGTCTAGGTAGTATAAGGTGCACTGACAGAGCTGTGTGTGGGTCTCAGCAGTATGAGGTGCATTGGCAGAGCTGCATGTGGGTCTCAGTAGTATGAGGTGCATTGGCAGAGCTGGGTGTGGGTCTAGGTAGTATGAGGTGCATTGGCAGAGCTGCGTGTGGGTCTAGGTAGTATGAGGTGCATTGGCAGAGCTGGGTGTGGGTCTCAGCAGTGTGAGGGGCATTGGCAAAGCTCTGTGTGGCTCTCAGTAATCTGAGGTGCATTGGCAGAGCTGCGTGTGGGTCTCAGCAGTATGAGGTGCATTGGCTGTGCTGTGTGTGGGTCTCAGTAGTATGAGGTGCATTGACAGAGCTGCGTGTGGGTCTCAGCAGTATGAGGTGCATTGGCTGTGCTGTGTGTGGGTCTCAGCAGTATGAGGTGCATTGACAGAGCTGTGTGTGGGTCTAAGTAGTATGAGGTGCATTGACAGAGCTGTGTGTGGGTCTAAGTAGTATGAGGTGCATTGGCAGAGCTGTGTGTGGGTCTAGGTAGTATGAGGGGCATTGACAGAGCTGTGTGTGGGTCTCAGCAGTATGAGGTGCATTGGCTGTGCTGTGTGTGGGTCTCAGCAGTATGAGGTGCATTGACAGAGCTGTGTGTGGGTCTAAGTAGTATGAGGTGCATTGGCAGAGCTGCGTGTGGGTCTAAGTAGTATGAGGTGCATTGGCAGAGCTGTGTGTGGGTCTAGGTAGTATGAGGTGCATTGACAGAGCTGCGTGTGGGTCTCAGTAGTACGAGGTGCATTGGCTGTGCTGTGTGTGGGTCTCAGCAGTATGAGGTGCATTGGCAGAGCTGCGTATGTGGCTCTCAGTAGTCTGAGGTGCACTGACACAGCTGCGTGTGGGTCTAGGTAGTATGAGGAGCATTGGCAGAGCTAAGTGTGGGTCCCAGCAGTATGAGTTGCATTGGGAGAGCTGTGTGAGGGTCTCAGCAGTATGAGGTGCATTGACAGAGCTGCATGTGGGTCTCAATAGTATGAGGTGCATTGGCAGAGCTGTGTGTGGGTTTCAGCAGTCTGAGGTGCATTGGCAGAGCTGTGTATGGGTTTCAGCAGTCTGAGGTGCATTAACAGAGCTGTGTGTTGGTCTCAGTATTGTGAGGTGCATTGACAGAGCTGGGTGTGTGTCTAGGTAGTATGAGGTGCATTGACAGAGCTGTGTGTGGGTCTCAGCAGTATGAGATGCATTGGCAGACCTGGGTGTGAGTCTGTGTAGTATGATGTGCATTGGCAGAGCTGCATATGTCGGTCTCGATAGTATGAGGTTCATTGACAGAGCTGTGTTCTGTCAATTGGGCCTTGGCGGAGCTGTGTGTGGCCTCTGTGCCAGGACGACATAGAGTGACGTGCATTGGCAGAGCTGTGTGAGGGTGTCAGCAGTATGAGATGCCTTAGCAGAGCTGCGTATGTGGCTCTCAGTAGTCTGAGGTGCACTGACAGAGCTGTGTGTTTGTCTCAGTAGTATGAGGTGCATTGACAGAGATGTGTGTGGGTCTCAGCAGTGTGAGGGGCATTGGCAGAGCTGCGTGTGGTTCTAGGTAGTATGAGGTGCATTGGCAGAGCTGTGTGTGGGTCTAGGTAGTATGAGTTGTATTGGCAGAGCTGTGTGTGGGTCTCAGTAGTATGAGGTGCATTGGCAGAGCTGCATGTGGGTCTCAGCAGTGTGAGGTGCATTGGCAGAGCTGCGTGTGGGTCTCAGCAGTATGAGGTGCATAGGCAGAGCTGTGTGTGAGTCTCAGTAGTATGAGGTGCTTTGGCAGAGCTATGTGCGGGTCTCAGTGCCAGGACAGCATAGCGTGAGGTGCATTGGCAGAGCTGTGTGTGGGTCTCAGCAGTATGAGGTGCATTGGCAGAGCTGTGTGTTGGTCTAAGCAGTACGAGGTGCATTGACAGAGCTGCGTGTGCATCTCAGCAGTATGAGGTGCATTTGCAGACCTGAGTGTGGGTCTCAGTAGTATGAGGTGCACTGACAGAGCTGTGTGTGGGTCTCAGTAGTAGGAGGTGCATTGGCAGAGCTGTGTGTGAGTCTCAGAAGTGTGAGGTGCACTGACAGAGCTGCGTTTGAGTCTCAGCAGTATGAGGTGCCTTGGCGAAGCTGTGTGTGGGTCTCAGCAGTATGAGGTGCGTTGGCAGAGTTGCGTGTGTGTCTCAGTAGTATGAGGTGCACTGGCAGAGCTGTGTGTGGGTCTCAGCAGTGTGAGGTGCATTGGCAGAGCTGTGTGTGGATCTCAGTAGGATGAGGTACATTGACAGACCTGTGTGTGGATCACAGTAGAGTGAGGTGCATTTGCAGAGCTGTGTGTGGGTCTCAGTAGTATGAGGTGCATTGGCAGAGCTGTGCGTGGCCTCTGTGCCAGGACGGCATGGAGTGACGTGCATTGGCAGAGCTGTGTGAGGGTCTCGCCAGTATGAGGTGCATTGGCAGAGCTGTGTGAGGGTCTCAGCAGTATGAGATGCCTTGGTGAAGCTGTGTGTGGGTCTCAGCAGTATGAGGTGCATTGGCAGAGCTGCGTGTGGGTCTCAGTAGTGTGAGGTACATTGACAGAGCTGTGTGTGGATCACAGTAGAGTGAGGTGCATTTGCAGAGCTGTGTGTGGATCTCAGTAGTATGAGGTACATTGACAGAGCTGAGTGTGGATCACAGTAGAGTGAGGTGCATTGGCAGAGCTGCGTGTGGGTCTAGGTAGTATGAGGTGCATTGGCAGAGCTGTGTGTGGGTCTCAGCAGTATGAGTTGCAGTGGCAGAGCTGTGTGCGGGTCTCAGTGCCAGGACAGCATAGCGTGAGGTGCATTGGCAGAGCTGTGTGTGGGTCTCAGCAGTATGAGGTGCATTGACAGAGCTGCGTGTGGGTCTCAGTAGTACGAGGTGCATTTGCAGAGCTGTGTGTTGCTCTCAGCAGTACGAGGTGCATTGGCAGAGCTGTGTGTGGGTCTCAGTAGTATGAGGTGCATTGACAGAGCTGCGTGTGGGTCTCAGTAGTATGAGGTTCATTGGCGCAGCTGCGTGTGGGTCTCAGTAGTATGAGGTGCATTGACAGAGCTGTGTGTGGGTCTCAGTAGTATGAGGTGCATTGACAGAGCTGCGTGTGGGTCTCAGTAGTGTGAGGTGCATTGGCGAAGCTGTATGTGGGTCTCAGTAGTATGAGGTGCATTAGCGCAGCTGCGTGTGGGTCTCAGTAGTATGAGGTGCATTGACAGAGCTGCGTGTGGGTCTCAGTAGTATGAGGTGCATTGGCGCAGCTGCGTGTGGGTCTCAGTAGTATGAGGTGCATTGACAGAGCTGCGTGTGGGTCTCAGTAGTATGAGGTGCATTGACAGAGCTGCGTGTGGGTCTCAGTAGTATGAGGTGCATTGGCGCAGCTGCGTGTGGGTCTCAGTAGTATGAGGTGCATTGACAGAGCTGCGTGTGGGTCTCAGTAGTATGAGGTGCATTGACAGAGCTGCGTGTGGGTCTCAGTAGTGTGAGGTGCATTCCCGAAGCTGTGTGTGGGTCTCAGTAGTATGAGGTGCATTGGCGCAGCTGCGTGTGGGTCTCAGTAGTATGAGGTGCATTGACAGAGCTGCGTGTGGGTCTCAGTAGTATGAGGTGCATTGGCGCAGCTGCGTGTGGGTCTCAGTAGTATGAGGTGCATTGACAGAGCTGGGTGTGGGTCTCAGTAGTATGAGGTGCATTGACAGAGCTGCATGTGGGTCTCAGTAGTATGAGGTGCATTGGCGCAGCTGCGTGTGGGTCTCAGTAGTATGAGGTGCATTGACAGAGCTGCGTGTGGGTCTCAGTAGTATGAGGTGCATTGACAGAGCTGTGTGTGGATCTCAGTAGTATGAGGTACATTGGCAGAGCTGTGCGTGGCCTCTGTGCCAGGATGGCATAGAGTGATGTGCATTGGCAGAGTTGTGTGAGGGTCTCAGCAGTATGAGATGCAGTGGCAGAGCTGGGTGTGGATCACAGTAGAGTGAGGTGCATTGGCAGAGCTGCGTGTGGGTCTCAGTAGTATGAGGGGCATTGGCAGAGCTGCGTGTGGGTCTCAGTAGTATGAGGTGTATTGGCAGAGCTGTGCGTGGCCTCTGTGCCAGGATGGCATAGAGTGATGTGCATTGGCAGAGTTGTGTGAGGGTCTCGGCAGTATGAGATGCATTGGTAGAGCTGCGTGTGGGTCTAGGTAGTATGAGGTGCATTGACAGAGCTGCGTGTGGGTCTAGGTAGTATAAGGTGCACTGACAGAGCTGTGTGTGGGTCTCAGCAGTATGAGGTGCATTGGCAGAGCTGCATGTGGGTCTCAGTAGTATGAGGTGCATTGGCAGAGCTGGGTGTGGGTCTAGGTAGTATGAGGTGCATTGGCAGAGCTGCGTGTGGGTCTAGGTAGTATGAGGTGCATTGGCAGAGCTGGGTGTGGGTCTCAGCAGTGTGAGGGGCATTGGCAGAGCTCTGTGTGGCTCTCAGTAATCTGAGGTGCATTGGCAGAGCTGCGTGTGGGTCTCAGCAGTATGAGGTGCATTGGCTGTGCTGTGTGTGGGTCTCAGTAGTATGAGGTGCATTGACAGAGCTGCGTGTGGGTCTCAGCAGTATGAGGTGCATTGGCTGTGCTGTGTGTGGGTCTCAGCAGTATGAGGTGCATTGACAGAGCTGTGTGTGGGTCTAAGTAGTATGAGGTGCATTGACAGAGCTGTGTGTGGGTCTAAGTAGATATGAGGTGCATTGGCAGAGCTGTGTGTGGGTCTAGGTAGTATGAGGTGCATTGACAGAGCTGCGTGTGGGTCTCAGCAGTATGAGGTGCATTGGCTGTGCTGTGTGTGGGTCTCAGCAGTATGAGGTGCATTGACAGAGCTGTGTGTGGGTCTAAGTAGTATGAGGTGCATTGGCAGAGCTGCGTGTGGGTCTAAGTAGTATGAGGTGCATTGGCAGAGCTGTGTGTAGGTCTAGGTAGTATGAGGTGCATTGACAGAGCTGCGTGTGGGTCTCAGTAGTACGAGGTGCATTGGCTGTGCTGTGTGTGGGTCTCAGCAGTATGAGGTGCATTGGCAGAGCTGCGTATGTGGCTCTCAGTAGTCTGAGGTGCACTGACACAGCTGCGTGTGGGTCTCAGTAGTATGAGGTGCATTGGCAGAGCTGTGTGTGGGTCTCAGCAGTGTGAGGTGCATTGGCAGATCTGCATGTGGGTCTAGGTAGTATGAGGAGCATTGGCAGAGATAAGTGTGGGTCCCAGCAGTATGAGTTGCATTGGGAGAGCTGTGTGAGGGTCTCAGCAGTATGAGGTGCATTGACAGAGCTGCATGTGGGTCTCAATAGTATGAGGTGCATTGGCAGAGCTGTGTGTGGGTTTCAGCAGTCTGAGGTGCATTGGCAGAGCTGTGTATGGGTTTCAGCAGTCTGAGGTGCATTAACATAGCTGTGTGTTGGTCTCAGTATTGTGAGGTGCATTGACAGAGCTGGGTGTGTGTCTAGGTAGTATGAGGTGCATTGACAGAGCTGTGTGTGGGTCTCAGCAGTATGAGATGCATTGGCAGACCTGGGTGTGAGACTGTGTAGTATGATGTGCATTGGCAGAGCTGCATATGTCGGTCTCGATAGTATGAGGTTCATTGGCAGAGCTGTGTTCGGGTCTCAGCAGTTGAGGTGCACTGGCAGAGCTGTGTGAGGGTCTCAGCAGTATGAGATGCCTTGGCAGAGCTGTGTGTGGGTCTCAGTACCAGGACAGCATAGAGTGACGGACATTGGCAGAGCTGCGTGTGGGTCTTTAGTGTTATGAGGTGCATTGACAGAGCTGGGTGTGGGTTACAGAAGAGTCATTTGCACAGCTTTGTGTGGGTCTCAGTGCTAGGACAGCATAGATTGAGGTGCACTGGCTCGGCTGTGTGTGGGTCGAAGCAGCATGAGGTGCATTTGCAGACCTGCGTGTGGGTCTCAGTAGTATGAGGTGCACTGACAGAGCTGTGTGTGGGTCTCAGTAGTAGGAGGTGCATTGGCAGAGCTGTGTGTGAGTCTCAGCAGCGTGAGGTGCACTGACAGAGCTGCGTTTGGGTCTCAGCAGTGTGAGGTGCATTGGCAGAGCTGTGTGTGGGTCTTAGCAGTATGAGGTGCATTGGCAGAGCTGTGTGTGGATGTCAGTAGTATGAGGTACATTGACAGAGCTGGGTGTGGATCACAGTAGAGTGAGGCGCATTGGCAGAGCTGTGTGTGGATCTCAGTTGTCTGAGGTGCACTGACAGAGCTGCGTGTGGGTCTCAGCAGTGTGAGGGGCATTGGCAGAGATGTGTGTGGATCTCAGTAGTCTGAGGTGCATTGACAGAGCTGTGTGTGGGTCTCAGTAGTATGAGGTGGATTGGCAGAGCAGTATGCAGATTTCAGCAGTATGAGGTGCATTGGCAGAACCGTGTGTGGGTCTCAGTACCAGGACAGCATAGAGTGAGGTGCATTGGCAGAGCTGTGTGTGGGTTGGAGCAGTATGAGGTGCATTGGCAGAGGTATGTGTTGGTCTCAGTAGTATGAAGTGCACTGGCAGAGCTGTGCGTGGCCTCTGTGCCAGGACGGCATGGAGTGATGTGCATTGGCAGAGCTGTGTGAGGGTCTCGGCAGTATGAGGTGCACTGGCAGAGCTGTGTGAGGGTCTCAGCAGTATGAGATGCCTTGGCGGAGCTGTGTGTGGCCTCTGTGCCAGGACGACATAGAGTGATGTGCATTGGCAGAGCTGTGTGAGGGTGTCAGCAGTATGAGATGCCTTAGCAGAGCTGCGTATGTGGCTCTCAGTAGTCTGAGGTGCACTGACAGAGCTGTGTGTTTGTCTCAGTAGTATGAGGTGCATTGAAAGAGATGTGTGTGGGTCTCAGCAGTGTGAGGGGCATTGGCAGAGCTGCGTGTGGTTCTAGGTAGTATGAGGTGCATTGGCAGAGCTGTGTGTGGGTCTAGGTAGTATGAGTTGTATTGGCAGAGCTGTGTGTGGGTCTCAGTAGTATGAGGTGCATTGGCAGAACTGCATGTGGGTCTCAGCAGTGTGAGGTGCATTGGCAGAGCTGCATGTGGGTCTCAGCAGTATGAGGTGCATAGGCAGAGCTGTGTGTGAGTCTCAGTAGTATGAGGTGCTTTGGCAGAGCTATGTGCGGGTCTCAGTGCCAGGACAGCATAGCGTGAGGTGCATTGGCAGAGCTGTGTGTGGGTCTCAGCAGTATGAGGTGCATTGGCAGAGCTGTGTGTTGGTCTAAGCAGTACGAGGTGCATTGACAGAGCTGCGTGTGCATCTCAGCAGTATGAGGTGCATTTGCAGACCTGAGTGTGGGTCTCAGTAGTATGAGGTGCACTGACAGAGCTGTGTGTGGGTCTCAGTAGTAGGAGGTGCATTGGCAGAGCTGTGTGTGAGTCTCAGAAGTGTGAGGTGCACTGACAGAGCTGCGTTTGGGTCTCAGCAGTATGAGGTGCCTTGGCGAAGCTGTGTGTGGGTCTCAGCTGTATGAGGTGCATTGGCAGAGTTGCGTGTGTGTCTCAGTAGTATGAGGTGCACTGGCAGAGCTGTGTGTGGGTCTCAGCAGTGTGAGGTGCATTGGCAGAGCTGTGTGTGGATCTCAGTAGGATGAGGTACATTGACAGACCTGTGTGTGGATCACAGTAGAGTGAGGTGCATTTGCAGAGCTGTGTGTGGGTCTCAGTAGTATGAGGTGCATTGGCAGAGCTGTGCGTGGCCTCTGTGCCAGGACGGCATGGAGTGACATGCATTGGCAGAGCTGTGTGAGGGTCTCGCCAGTATGAGGTGCATTGGCAGAGCTGTGTGAGGGTCTCAGCAGTATGAGATGCCTTGGTGAAGCTGTGTGTGGGTCTCAGCAGTATGAGGTGCATTGGCAGAGCTGCGTGTGGGTCTCAGTAGTGTGAGGTACATTGACAGAGCTGTGTGTGGATCACAGTAGAGTGAGGTGCATTTGCAGAGCTGTGTGTGGATCTCAGTAGTATGAGGTACATTGACAGAGCTGAGTGTGGATCACAGTAGAGTGAGGTGCATTGGCAGAGCTGCGTGTGGGTCTAGGTAGTATGAGGTGCATTGGCAGAGCTGTGTGTGGGTCTCAGCAGTATGAGGTGCAGTGGCAGAGCTCTGTGCGGGTCTCAGTGCCAGGACAGCATAGCGTGAGGTGCATTGGCAGAGCTGTGTGTGGGTCTCAGCAGTATGAGGTGCATTGACAGAGCTGCGTGTGGGTCTCAGTAGTACGAGGTGCATTGGCAGAGCTGTGTGTTGCTCTCAGCAGTACGAGGTGCATTGGCAGAGCTGTGTGTGGGTCTCAGTAGTATGAGGTGCATTGACAGAGCTGCGTGTGGGTCTCAGTAGTATGAGGTGCATTGGCGCAGCTGCGTGTGGGTCTCAGTAGTATGAGGTGCATTGACATAGCTGCGTGTGGGTCTCAGTAGTGTGAGGTGCATTGGCGAAGCTGTGTGTGGGTCTCAGTAGTATGAGGTGCATTGGCGCAGCTGCGTGTGGGTCTCAGTAGTATGAGGTGCATTGACAGAGCTGCGTGTGGGTCTCAGTAGTATGAGGTGCATTGGCGCAGCTGCGTGTGGGTCTCAGTAGTATGAGGTGCATTGACAGAGCTGCGTGTGGGTCTCAGTAGTATGAGGTGCATTGGCGCAGCTGCGTGTGGGTCTCAGTAGTATGAGGTGCATTGACAGAGCTGCGTGTGGGTCTCAGTAGTATGAGGTGCATTGACAGAGCTGCGTGTGGGTCTCAGTAGTGTGAGGTGCATTCCCGAAGCTGTGTGTGGGTCTCAGTAGTATGAGGTGCATTGGTGCAGCTGCGTGTGGGTCTCAGTAGTATGAGGTGCATTGACAGAGCTACGTGTGGGTCTCAGTAGTATGAGGTGCATTGGCGCAGCTGCGTGTGGGTCTCAGTAGTATGAGGTGCATTGACAGAGCTGCGTGTGGGTCTCAGTAGTATGAGGTGCATTGACAGAGCTGCATGTGGGTCTCAGTAGTATGAGGTGCATTGGCGCAACTGCGTGTGGGTCTCAGTAGTATGAGGTGCATTGACAGAGCTGCGTGTGGGTCTCAGTAGTATGAGGTGCATTGACAGAGCTGTGTGTGGATCTCAGTAGTATGAGGTACATTGGCAGAGCTGTGCGTGGCCTCTGTGCCAGGATGGCATAGAGTGATGTGCATTGGCAGAGTTGTGTGAGGGTCTCAGCAGTATGAGATGCAGTGGCAGAGCTGGGTGTGGATCACAGTAGAGTGAGGTGCATTGGCAGAGCTGCGTGTGGGTCTCAGTAGTATGAGGGGCATTGGCAGAGCTGCGTGTGGGTCTCAGTAGTATGAGATGCCTTGGCAAAGTTGTGCGTAGCCTCTGTGCCAGGACGGCATAGAGTGACGTGCATTGGCAGAGCTGTGTGAGGGTCTCGGCAGTATGAGGTGCACTGGCAGAGCTGTGTGAGGGTCTCAGCAGTATGAGATGCCTTGGTGAAGCTGTGTGTGGGTCTCAGCAGTATGAGGTACATTGACAGAGCTGTGTGTGGATCACAGTAGAGTGAGGTGCATTGACAGAGGTGCGTGTGGGTCTCAGCAGTGTGAGGTGCATTGACAGAGCTGTGTGTGTGTCTAGGTAGTAGAGCTGAGTGTGGGTCCCAGCAGTATGAGGTGCATTGGCAGAGCTGTGTGAGGGTCTCAGCAGTATGAGATGCCTTGGCGAAGCTGTGTGTGGGT
Organism: Calotriton arnoldi; assembly: GCA_963921515.1. Classification (NCBI taxonomy): domain Eukaryota; kingdom Metazoa; phylum Chordata; class Amphibia; order Caudata; family Salamandridae; genus Calotriton; species Calotriton arnoldi. The sequence goes on from CAWUFW010018427.1 coordinate 54,788, forward strand.
CTCAGCAGTATGAGGTGCATTGGCAGAGTTGCGTGTGTGTCTCAGTAGTATGAGGTGCACTGGCAGAGCTGTGTGTGGGTCTCAGCAGTGTGAGGTGCATTGGCAGAGCTGTGTGTGGATCTCAGTAGGATGAGGTACATTGACAGACCTGTGTGTGGATCACAGTAGAGAGGTGCATTTGCAGAGCTGTGTGTGGGTCTCAGTAGTATGAGGTGCATTGGCAGAGCTGTGCGTGGCCTCTGTGCCAGGACGGCATGGAGTGACGTGCATTGGCAGAGCTGTGTGAGGGTCTCGCCAGTATGAGGTGCATTGGCAGAGCTGTGTGAGGGTCTCAGCAGTATGAGATGCCTTGGTGAAGCTGTGTGTGGGTCTCAGCAGTATGAGGTGCATTGGAGGAGCTGCATGTGGGTCTCAGTAGTGTGAGGTACATTGACAGAGCTGTGTGTGGATCACAGTAGAGTGAGGTGCATTTGCAGAGCTGCGTGTGGGTCTCAGTAGTATGAGGTACATTGACAGAGCTGTGTGTGGATCACAGTAGAGTGAGGTGCATTTGCAGAGCTGTGTGTGGGTCTCAGTAGTATGAGGTGCATTTGCAGAGCTGTGTGAGGGTCTCGGCAGTATGAGATGCATTGGCAGAGGTGTATGTGGCTCTCAGTAGTCTTAGGTGCACTGACAGAGCTGCGTGTGGGTCTCAGTAGAGTGAGGTGCATTGGCAGAGCAGTATGCAGATTTTAGCAGTATGAGGTGCATTGGCAGAACCGTGTGTGGGTCTCAGTACCAGGAGAGCATAGAGTGAGGTGCATTGGCAGAGCTGTGTGTGGGTCGGAGCAGTATGAGGTGCATTGGCAGAGCTGTGTGTGGGTCTCAGCAGAATGAGATGCCTTGGCGGAGCTGTGTGTGGCCTCTGTGCCAGGACGACATAGAGTGACGTGCATTGGCGTAGCTGTGAGTGAGGTGCATTTGTAGAGCTTTGTGTGGGTCTCAGTGCTAAGACAGCATAGATTGAGGTGCAATGGCTGGGCTTTGTGTCGGTCGAAGCAGTATGAGGTGCATTTGCAGAGCTGTGTGTGGGTCTCAGTAGTAGCAGGTTCACTGGCAGAGCTGTGTGTGGGTCTCAGCAGTGTGAGGGGCATTGACAGAGCTGCGTGTGGGTGTCAGTAGTGTGAGGTGCATTGACAGAGCTGCATGTGGGTCTCAGCAGTATGAGGTGCATTGGCAGAGCTGTGTGTGGGTCTGTGCAGTGTGAGGTCCATTGGCAGAGCTGTTTGTGGCTCTTTGCAGTATGAGGTGCATTGGCAGAGCTGCTTGTGGGTCTCAGTAGTATGAGGTGCATTGGCAGAGCTGTGTGTGGGTCTAAATAGTCTGAGGGGCTTTGGCAGAGCTGTGTGTGTGTCTCAGCAGTGTGAGGTGCATTGGCGCAGCTGCGTGTGGATCTCAGTAGTATGAGGTGCATTGGCAGAGCTGTGTGAGTCTAAATAGTCTGAGGTGCATTGGCAGAGCTGTGTGTGGGTCTCAGCAGTGTGAGGTGCATTGACAGCTGTGTGTGGGTCTAAATAGTATGAGGTGCGTTGGCAGAGCTGCGTGTGGGTCTCAGCAGTATGAGGTGCATTGGCAGAGCTGTGTGTTGGTCTGAGCAGTATGAGTTGCATTGGCAGAGCTGTGTGTGGGTCTCAGCAGCGTGAGGTGCATTGACAGAACTGCCTGTGGGTCTCAGCAGTGTGAGGTGCATTGGCAGAGCTGGGTGTGGTTTGGAGCAGTATGAGGTGCATCGGCAGAGCTGTGTGTGGCTCTGTGCAGTATGAGGTGCATCGGCAGAGCTGTGTGTGGGTCTCAGACCTATGAGATGCATTGGCAGAGCTGCGTGTGGGTCTAAATAGTCTGAGGTGCATTGACAGAGCTGTGTGTGGGTCTCAGCAGTGTGAGGTGCATTGACAGAGCTGTGTGTGGGTCTCAGCAGTGTGAGGTGCATTGTCAGAGCTGGGTGTGGGTCTCAGCAGTGTGAGGTGCATTGACAGAGCTGTGTGTGGGTCTCAGCAGTGTGAGGTGCATTGTCAGAGCTGGGTGTGGGTCTCAGCAGTGTGAGGTGCATTGACAGAGCTGTGTGTGGGTCTCAGCAGTGTGAGGTGCATTGACAGAGCTGTGTGTGGGTCTCAGCAGTGTGAGGTGCATTGACAGAGCTGTGTGTGGGTCTCAGCAGTGTGAGGTGCATTGTTAGAGCTGGGTGTGGATCACAGTAGTATGAGGTGCATTGGCAGAGCTGTGTGTGGGTCTCAGCAGTATGAGGTGCATTGACAGAGCTGTGTGTGGGTCTAAATAGTCTGAGGTGCATTGGCAGAGCTGTGTGTGAGTCTAAATAGTCTGAGGTGCATTGGCAGAGCTGTGTGTGGGTCTCAGCAGTATGAGGTGCATTGGCAAAGCTGTGTGTGGGTGTCAGTATTAGGACCCCCCGAGTTGTATGAGCTTCCCTTGAGGTGCACTGGCAGAGCTCTGTGCGTGCCCACCCTGCGCCCCTCACCCGGGCTCTGCACACTCACGCCAGGGGGCTACTGTGTCGTAAGGGGAGACCCCGTGGCAGTGATTTACGTCTCCTGCGGGGGATCCGGTTCTGCTGACGCCGGGTGTGGAGGGGACACCGTCCAATGAGGCCCCGCAGCTGCCTCAGGTCAGTACAAACACACAGCACATGGCGGGTGGCACGGATGTGCCCACTGCCAACATGGGCAGCTGCCGTGGGCCTGGGAGGGAGCCAGGGCCCCCTCCTACCTGCCCATTCCCGGGTGAGAGCCTTACCTCAGTGTGCATCCCTGCATTGTACCCTTAGTGTGCACTGACCTACTGTAAACAACTTAGTGCCAATATCGGCAACACTCGCCACCCCACCATACAGCAATCTCCTATAGAAATAACCAAACAAGACACCTTCTTTGTGGAGAAAACTGCTGCAGGTTTATTAGCATTACAAATATGCCAACATGGTGGGTTATCTTACGGGCGATCCCAAGGCAGGCAGCCCTCGCCGCCTGCCACCTGATGAGCCAAATTACACCGTGGCCTCCCCAACGGTGTTTGCCATATTTTGGGGGAGGGATGACCCCTCCCACCAGTGGACCCACAGACCACGCCCTGCTCACGCCCCATACGGGGCGGAGCCTGCCAGGCAACCCCCGGTTGCTCAGGTCCACAACCGCCCGTAGGACTAACGGGGCGCCGTCGCTCCTCCAGGGTCCAACGCGAGGACCTCCCTGTGGATATTTGGCCTTTGCACCCTTGTTGTGCTTCTGTACATGGTACCCGTATGTACCTACAGCCTCTGGATCGCCCTGTAACTCCGCCTGCAACACAAAATAATACATTAGATAAAACCCCCACACCCCCAGCCTGAACGCCGGGTATGCGGTAGGGAGGGAAACGGCGTCAGGGGTATGGGCCAAGAGGGCGCCCAGGGGTGGGGAGAGGTATATGTACCTCGCCCCTCCCCGGAAGTGACGCGGCACCTGGACCACTGAGGGTCCCAAACACTGGAAGGCTGCCTCCTGTGCCCTCCTGTGGCACTAAGGTGGCCGCCCTCTTAGCGGGTCTCCTTCGTGGACCCCGGGCAGCCTGCATAGTGCCAATATCGGCAACACTCGCCACCCCACCATACAGCAATCTCCTATAGAAATAACCAAACAAGACACCTTCTTTGTGGAGAAAACTGCTGCAGGTTTATTAGCATTACAAATATGCCAACATGGTGGGTTATCTTACGGGCGATCCCAAGGCAGGCAGCCCCTTGCCGCCTGCCACCTGATGAGCCAAATTACACCGTGGCCTCCCCAACGGTGTTTGCCATATTTTGGGGGAGGGATGACCCCTCCCACCAGTGGACCCACAGACCACGCCCCTGCTCACGCCCCATACGGGGCGGAGCCTGCCAGGCAACCCCGGTTGCTCAGGTCCACAACCGCCCGTAGGACTAACGGGCGCCGTCGATCCTCCAGGGTCCAACGCGAGGACCTCCCTGTGGATATTTGGCCTTTGCACCCTTGTTGTGCTTCTGTACATGGTACCCGTATGTACCTACAGCCTCTGGATCGCCCTGTAACTCCGCCACAGCTCTGGGTGTGGCCACCGTCACAGCCAGGGCCCCCACCAAGGTAGGCCTCTTCACCTCCATCTTTCTAATTCCAGGGCCTCTCCCAGGTCCAGCAAAACAAGTCCATGCCCACTCTGGCAGGCGCGCCTCATCCTCTTTCAAACTCCCAGTGGACTTAGCATGCAGCAGGCCATGCGGATGAACTAAACCCTCCTGTTCAGTGGATCTGCGCCTGGCACTGTAAACTCTCCTGCGTGCGGAATCCCCGGCATCCTCTGACCGAGCCCCTCGCCTCACTCACAGTGATGATATCTCTGCCCATCATAACACCCCTGCCCACAACTGGTTGTTTAACTTATACCAGAAGTATTTCATATCTGGCCGCACTGTCCTCCTACCCGGAGGGTCAAAACATTGCCTCCCGGTGTATGACCAAATTGAGGGGAGACACCCCCTAGACTTGTGCCGCAGCTTCTACAACAAGCTGTTCCAGCGCATACCAGGGGCCCCAAACCAAATTATCTCAGAAGTGTGCTGTGCTTCTACCTCAAACTGCTAGCGCATGCCTGGGCCCCCAACCAAGGTAAGTCGGTGATGGAAAACCCCTGCCCCCATATATTGGATTCCTCCCATCGTGCCACTCACAGGACGCACGGACGGCCCTTCACCCAGACCTTTGATCCTGGAAATTAAAGACATGCTCAGATACTAACATCCTTTAATGAGCACTGCACACCCTCTTATAACTAATCCATCTTGCACCTAGTTGCACAATAACACTGCACCCCATCAAACCTCGGGTGCCTTTGGACAGCTCAACGTTGGCCTGTACAGGATACACTTAACCTGTCCTCCTGCCACTCCCCTGGGTGGCTACGGACGGCTGTACCTTTAAAAACCTTGGAATTCCTATTGTCCCACCTGCTTGATGCGCTCTGCTGCCAAGCCCGCCCAGAACGCTTTGGTTGTGGCTGGTTGCACCTATTTGCACAATAACAATGAGTGTCCTATCAAACCTCTGGTGCCTCCCGGGTGCCTTAGGGATACTTAGAAGTTCGCCTGTACATCATACACCTAACCTGTCTTCCGGCCACTCCCTGGGTGGCTGCAGACGGCTGTACCTTTGAAACCCTTGTTATTCCCATGTGCATTACTTGTTCAACCCACAGGGTGAAGGGCCCTCTAGGAGGCGACCAGGCCCACTGGGCCATACAACATAACCTCCAGTTGTTGCACAAGAATACCCTCCGGGAGTACCACATAGTCCAGACTCCTCCTGTTTAAGCCAAAAGTGCTCTGGTAGTTGTCCGTATATGAGATCCACCCTCTATTTCGCCCTATTGAGGTAACAGCACCCTATTGGTACTGGTCCTCATGCCCTGCTGACTGGATAGTGCCTATTCGTGTGTAGCCCAAAACCCTGCGTTTTTCTGAAGGTGTCCCAGGAATGTGCTGAAACTTAGCTTACTTCGCTGCTGGGTGCCCTCGCACAGTCACAGGTGTTTCTTTGCCTTCCCTATTCTGGATCCCAAATTAGGAAGATATTGCAAGCCCCACTCCTGGGCGACTAAAAGAAAGCCTAAATAGACGGGGACTTGGCCTATTCTTCACCTCCTGTGTAGTGCTCTGGACTGTTCAGACAAGCGTAATAAGGCCTTAAAATCACGTGTATCAGATCCTCAGTGCTACCTCCGCTGGGTATCTGATATGCTCCCTATCTGTAGTACCTTGTAGATCTTCAATTATGCCAACATCGAGGCCATTGTAATCACCCTCCATCCTCCTGTGCATTGATCATTTGGCTAAGCCAATGGGGACCCTGGAACGCTCTTTGAACCTGCTGTCCTCTGCCCAAAGCAAGCACCACCCACTGTTTCCCCAAAGTAGGTCCGGTTAGGATCGGAGTGTAAAATGGTCTTGCTAGCTTGGCCACTTCAGGCTAATATACCATGAAACCATCCTCCCCAAGTACGCGCCTGCCCAACTACTGGTGCGTCTAACAGGAGGCCTTAGGGAAAACCTGTCACAGTTAAAATCAGTAGCAAACTATGCACACCACAGAGGAGACTCACCTAGTTACCATACTGTCACAGAACGCTACCACCATGCCTGCTGGCACCAGTGCAAAACCTGTCTTGAGCCCATGTTGCTGCAGTGCGCCTCTCGCAGACATGTAAGGGACAAGAAAATCCAGCAATCAACGGTTGTTCCTGCAATTTATATAACGTCGTTTTATCCAGGTAAACTTGCTGCTGGGTTTAGCATTAGGAGGCCGTGGACTTTCAACTACACCACTGCATTACCCACAGTGAGCAGCCGTAGTCAACACTGGTAGGCCCGGGCAAACTCGGGCAGGCCTTTGCTTCCCCAGGTATATTTACCTTTGCTGCGATTCCGCGCATGGTAAGGATATCCGCAATGCATGACCACCAGCAGTATGCTTGCCTCTGTACTAAAAGACAACTAAATTCGAACCTTGGTGGCAAAATCGGTGCGTTTGCTGCTGCGAGTTTGCCCCACCTTCCTCACTGTAGGCTCCCACCTGCCAAATACACCATCAACCGAATGTAAACAGCAAGACACTGCCACCTGGTGGGTAAAACACCCCCTGTGAGTAGCTCAATAGCATCTGCTTGTGTTTCTTACTGCCAGTATTTTGCCGCCAATAGAGGGACTTAACCATTCCTACAAACCGTGTACACTGGCCCGTGACACCAAATGACGAGCCACCATGTCTGGTGCTCAACCCCCAAACAAGGACGAACCACGTCCACTTCGCCTCAGCGATCCAGTCATGCAGGCCACACGCCACTGGTTCCTCATCCTTACTACGCTCGTGGCGCGGACCCAGTGTATATATAACTTTAATATAAGCATATAAAAGAAACCTCACAGATCGGCAGAGCAACATTAGCTGCCTCTCAAAGTACTGCTGAGCATAAACCAGGGAGTACGATGTACTAAAAGGAATTGGTAATGGATAATAGGTGCAAGAAACGGAGACGGCCCGCTGCGCCTTGGGCACCTTTGAGGAACATAACAAGAAGTAAAGGTATATGGGTATCTAAATGTCATTGACGGAACCCGGGACTGGAAACAGTCCCACCGGCAGCACAGAAAAGCAGCAGATGCCGCAAGCAGCTGCGTAGGACGAGTCTCACCAGGCAGGGAAGGAAAGCCCTTTAAAACTGTGAGGCTCATAGTTCCGGCCGTGTTCAATCTGGCGCCTGCAGAAATCAAAAGGCAATCCTGCTCCAAACCAAAACTCCCTATCTCTCCAAAGCAATAACATGATATGAAGAGCGCCCGTTCACCAGTAGGTATTGCGTCGCTAAATAACACATGGTTCAATTACCCAAGACAATGGAACTCATTTATCGGCCTCAGATGGATGGAAAGCTGATTGGACCCACCGGGAATTGAGTCTGTGACCCTGGCGTCGGGCACCGGTCCCTGCCGTGGAGGATTAGTCCACAGAGCCACCGGACCTGGTCCTGATGACACCCTCAGACCAGCTATCTTGAAAAATCAGATATTGCATTATACGGTGATATGTTGCCTATCCTAAATAAATGATACAAGAGCAAGACCCTCCTGCAATCTATGGGTTCTGTAAGTTGGCACGGGGAGGTCGGCAGCGGTTCTCACCCTCACCGTATGATGAGCCGGCACTGAGGATCGAACCAGATTCCCCGCTCCAAGATTTGCACTTCTGGCCACATTCTCTCCCTCACAAGTTTTAATTACCACTTAGAGGGTACCCTTTCAGAGTGCCCATCATGCATGCCGGTCCTCTGCCAAGTACCTAGGGAAAGAGGCAAAAGCCTGCTCCCTTAACCCTCGAACGCTCCCGTGAGTAGTCAGCTGGAGCCGCCTGTGAAAACTCCGGCTAACTTCGCACTGAGCCGTCTACATCCGCCGGTGCAGCGCAAGCATGAGTGCCATTCCACGAACGTGACGCCACAGGACCACTGCCCAACAACACCGCCTCGGAGCCGCAACTCCCATGCGGAAAGTGTGTCGCTCCTACACACCGCGTCAGGCACCAACTTCCCCAGCGCTCGGTACTTTTAAAATTATAGGTGAAATGGCAAAGCTGTTACCGGTCCAACTCGCCGAAACTCTGGGTTCCGAGGCAGTGAAAACACCTCAATTACCGACCTGTCTGGAGGAGGCTCCGACCCGGCTCTCCCCACTGTGCCCCTCAGCATCCCGCAGTGCATCAGCGCTATCCGAGGATCACAATCATGCCCGCAGGAACACACAACACACTGCCCCGTCATGACCATTCCTCAGCCTTCGCCTTCACGGCCACCAAAAGTTGACTCGCCTCAGGGGGCCTGAGCCCTCAGCCTGAAACCAGGAGGGGAGGCACAAGTACACCAAAGAAGATTGCCCCCAACGGGCCCCGTACTCCCCTGATACACCGACGCAGGCTGCACCAACCAGGGTGCGACGAGGAGCGGCGACTAAGCGGGTGGCGAAGCCCACCGACCTGCAACAGCAGCTATAACTTAACTCAGGGACCCAACCCTTGACCATGATTTGACCCTATAACTTTTTAGAGTCAGAGACCTCAACCACTTGGTCAGCCCCCACATATATCGCGATTCCACTAGGCCCCTTGTCTGTGACGAGCAGGAAATCGAGATGTTCCCCATAATCCGCACAGAGAAACAGGTCAATGTGCGTGATAACCACGCAGCACCTCTCCCAGTCTGGCCATTAAAACAAGGCATTAGACTGAGATTGTTCAATTACTCTATACAGTGCTGGTGTGTACGGAGAAACCGTCAAACCGAAGGACAGTGCCACCTGGTGGCGTAAACACCTCACTGCACCCCCAGAGTATGTACATGGACGAACAATAGGTAGGTGTTAGTGCTCTTTGGAAACTAACTTTACCATGATTTTGAACATCCTCCTCACCCTGTGAGAGGCCGGTCCTCCCAATTCGTGTTCACGAGTCTCCAGGTGTTGGCCTCTAAAAACAGACGCCCGTTAAGTAACACCACACAAAACCAAGATTTTACAGGGCACATTCCGGCAAACGGTCATATAGGTCGAATCCCAACATTAGAGTGTGGCAAAGACTGGTGCTCGGAGAGCGCCGTCCCCTCTACTCAAATGACTGCACCCCATAGGGGGTTGTACCATTTAAAAAATTCCCCGCACCATACACGAGGGTCATTGCCCAATGCTCCCTCCAAACAATCTTGCCAACTGCAGTGTACTGTTCTTGTCAAATAAAATTGCTACGCGCACAATCTGCTGTTACTTGGAGCCAAGGACAAGCGGAAGATCAGGTGTGTTGTTTCCCACACCAAAGCGGCAAGCAAAATTGGTCTAGTCCTAAGTCAGAAGGGCGTGCATGACCCGCCAAAGGACGTGGTCCCCACCGTAGCAGGATTGCTCCAGTGGGGCGGGCCTTGTCCCTTCCCCCACCCCCCAAGGACTTAACCGACATGAGGCCATGCGGCTCTCGCCTCGAGGCTTCCGAGGCAATGTACACCCTCCCCCTTATGGTTTCACAACTCCTCCGATGCCATCTGCATGGCAATGGAGGGTGCTTCACTCGAATAGCACTGCACGGACCTCTAAACTCGCTTGACACAAAACACATTTCCCACCCTCGGCTGAGGATTATTGGGGTGCTCCCCGACTGTAAATTCCGCGGAGGGGGTCGAGCGTTGCTAGACTTCGACCTCCCAAGCGGAGGACGCCATGTCTGATCACCAGTTCCTTTGCTGCCATTTGCACCACAACTGGTGTAGCAGAATGGCCTCAGGCTCTCCAAATAGCATCAATTAGTGATATACCTTCTCAGAATTAAGATTAATGTGGATGAGAGTACAGGAAATCTGCTGGATACTATCTCGCCAAGTGTTGGTGAGGGGGGTCTGGCCCGCCCGCATAGGGCCCCTCCCCGCGTCCTATCGGTCACCCCTAAGAGCGGGTGTAAGCAGATGCATTTACGCTGACATTATACTGGCTCCTTTACGCCTGTGACCTAGCGCGGAGTTAATCAGCCTACCTCCGTACCAATGAAGATAATGCCTGTGCTAATTTCATTCGCATCATTCATGTGCGGCAAACTTAACCACATTAAAACAAGGAAACCAAACAGAGGAAACCTCCTTGCATTGAAATGACCCCGCTAACCCCTGCGGTGGAGAAAAACCCAGGGCGTGCAGCTGCGGCAGAGACGGCCTGTTGGCCACCGCATCCACCCCACGTGCAATGCGGAACCTACCTGCCTTGGGCAAACCTACGGACCATATCTATACTGGTCCCAATCGAGGTAGGCGAGTGCCCAATACAACCGCAGGTCACACCGTGTGCCGATCCGCATACCCACTCCATCCTGGGCCCAAAGGACGGACACCGCGCAGCAATGCCCCGATAAGTACTTGCATATGCTGCCGACCGCATCCAGGCACAGAATCACATGGCCAGTCTACCCTGCCTTCCACACCACCGGGTCGTCAGAAGGCCAACGCCCAAATGTAGGACAAGGGCCGGTCGCAACGAAATGACCGAGGGGCCCTCCCATCCCCACAACTCACCACGACGGACACTACTCGGTCCCGGGACGCTACGACACAACCCAAACGGCGTACGGGGGGCCAAAACGGAGTCAAGGGCGGCCTTCCCTCCCCCTGCCGGGTCCACCGATGCAAACCATGCACCCCTCCTTTGTGCAGGTGGGGGAGGATAAGCTCAAACTCCATCCTAAACCCTCCCCCACACGCGACCGCGAGAATGCAAGCCTGTGAGGACCGCACACCCGCCATTGCAGCGGCCCTCTCCGCATAATCTCTCCCACATGGGGCTGTCCCCCACCCCGGGAAGTAGGGGCCCTGACTCTCCAACCACAGGGAGGGCGACTCCAAGTGTCATGAATGAAGGGAATTCTTACCCTCCTCCGAGATAATGCCGTTTGCTTCCTCTATGCCGCTCACACCCTTCCTGCCACTGCCTGCACCGCAGGACCAGCCTGTGACCAAATCGTGCCCAGAGGGAGCCTATGCACCCGACGAGGCTGCGAGTCACCTTCAATATCCCGCTCCAATGCTACCACCGGGCACCAGACGGGAGGCCCGACAACTTGCCCCAGAGTTGCAGAAACGCAACCATCAAGCACGAACTCACCGCAACAACAACGGCGAAACGCCATCCCGACATGCCTGCCACCAGACACTGGTGGGGGACAAAGAGACATTGCGGGGATCCCGGCGCAACCAAACGGCGTCAGGGGAATGGGCCAAGAGGGCGCCCAGGGGGCGGGGAGAGGTATATGTACCTCGCCCCCTCCCCGGAAGTGACGCGGCACCTGGACCACTGAGGGTCCCAAACACTGGAAGGCTGCCTCCTGTGCCCTCCTGTGGCACTAAGGTGGCCGCCCTCTTAGCGGGTCTCCTTCGTGGACCCCGGGCAGCCTGCAGTACACTTACTGCCCCACTAGACCTGCATCTGTGCCTACTGCCAATATGGGCAGCTGTCGGGGGCCTGGGAGGGAGCCAGGGGCCCCTCCTACCTGTAGTTCCCGGGTGACAGCCTTACTTCAGTGTGTATCCCTGCATTGTGCACTCAGTGTGCACTCACCTACTGTACCCAACTGCACACTCACTGCCTCGCCAGACTTGCATCTGTGCCCTCTGCCAACATGGGCTGGGAGGGAGCCAGGGGCCCCCTCCCACCTGTAGTTCTTGGCTGACAGCCTACCTTCAGTGTGCATCCCTGCATTGTACCCTTAGTGTGCACTCACTTACTGCCTCAGTATAACTACATCTGTGCCTACTGCCAACATATGATGCCTCCGGGGGCCTGGGAGGGAGCCAGGGCCCCTTCCTGTCTGTAATATCAGGGGGGGGGGGGCAGCATTACTCCAGTGTGTATCCCTGCATTGTACCCAGTGGTCAAAGTGCATTAAAAAGTAAAGGAACTGTGCCAAATGGGGGCGGGGCAAGTAAGCATGGGGGCGGGGCCAAGAGGGGCGTAAGAAAATACAATATTCTGTAACATTTTTCGGTCTTCCAACTTAAGGTATGTACATTTAAATAACACGCAGCTTAAATGTAACATGAGTGCAGGGTAAGTTTATCGGTGGGTAATGAGGGTCGTACTTACTGAACCTGTGACAGAGGTCTGTGTCTGTAACCATTTCTTTCAGGCAGCAGCACCCTGGCAGGAAGGTTTGTCTAGCTGTCTGCCTTCCTTACTCAGCAGCTGAAGCATTTCAGCTCTCGGAATTAACTGTCCCGGGACAGTTATCTTCTCACGGAAAGCAGGGGAACTGTTTTCATTAAATAAAAAAAGTCTGTGCACGTCATACCCCTCCGATCTCGCCTACTTCGACCACTAATTGTACCCTAAGTGTGCACTCACCTACTGCACACAACTGTACACTCACTGCCCCACTAGACCTGCATCTGTGCCCTCTGCCAACATGGGCAGCTGCCAGGGGCCAGGGAGGGAGCCAGGGGCCCCTCCTACCTGTAGTTCCCGGGTGACAGCCTTACTGCAGTGTGCATTCACCTACTGTGCACTCGCCGCCTCACTATACCTGCATCTGTGCCCACTGCCAACATGGATGGGAGGGAGCCAGGGGCCCCTCCTGCCTGCACTGACATCTATACATCCTGCCAGGGGGAACCCTTACTTCAATGTGCATCCCTGCATTGTACCCTGAGTGTGCACTCACCTACTGTACACAACTGCACACTCGCTGCCTCAGTATAACTGCATCTGTGCCCACTGCCAACATGGATGGGAGGGAGCCAGGGGCCCCACCTGCCTGCCCTGACATCTATCCCTCCTACCAGGGGCCCCTCCTGCCTGCACTGACATCTATCCCTCCTACCAGGGGCCCATCCTGCCTGCACTGACATCTATCCCTCCTACCAGGGGCCCCTCCTACCTGCACTGACATATATCCCTCCTACCAGGGGACCCTCCTACCTGCACTGACATCTATCCCTCCTACCAGGGGCCCCTCCTGCCTGCACTGACATCTATCCCTCCTACCAGGGCCCCTCCTACCTGCACTGACATCTATCCCTCCTACCAGGGGACCCTCCTACCTGCACTGACATCTATCCCTCCTACCAGGGGCCCCTCCTACCTGTACTGACATCTATCCCTCCTACCAGGGGCCCCTCCTGCCTGCACTGACATCTATCCCTCCTGCCAGGGGCCCCTTCTACCTGCACTGACATCTATCCCTCCTGCCAGGGGCCCCTCCTACCTGCACTGACATCTATCCCTCCTACCAGGGGACCCTCCTACCTGCACACACATCTATCCCTCCTACCAGGGGCCCCTCCTACCTGCACTGACATCTATTCCTCCTGCCAGGGGGGCAGCCTTACTGCAGTGTGCACTCACCTACTGTACACTCGCTTCCTCAGTATAACTGCATCTGTGCCCACTGCCAACATGGATGGGAGGGAGCCAGGGGCCCCTCCTGCCTGCACTGACATCTATACATCCTGCCATGGGGCACCCTTACTTCAATGTGCATCCCTGCATTGTACCCTTAGTGTGCACTCACCTACTGTACACAACTGCACACTCGCTGCCTCAGTATAACTGCATCTGTGCCCACTGCCAACATGGATGGGAGGGGGCCAGGGGCCCCTCCTGCCTGCACTGACATCTATCCCTCCTACCAGGGGCCCCTCCTACCTGCACTGACATCTATTCCTCCTACCTGCACTGACATCTATCCCTCCTACCAGGGGGCCCTCCTGCCTGCACTGACATCTATCCCTCCTACCAGGGGCCCCTCCTACCTGCACTGACATCTATCCCTCCTACCAGGGGCCCCTCCTACCTGCACTGACATCTATCCTTCCTACCAGGGGCCCCTCCTACCTGCACTGACATCTATCCCACCTGCCAGGGGGGCAGCCTTATTGCAGTGTGCACTCGCTGCCTCAGTATAACTGCATCAGTGCCTATTGCCAACATGGATGGGAGGGAGCCAGGGGCCCCTCCTGCCTGCACTGACATCTATCCCTCCTGCCAGGGGCCCCTCCTGCCTGCACTGATAGACGTAGGATGAGTAGGATGCTCACTGTACCCTCAGTGACTCACTATACCTACAGCTGTGCACACTGCCTCAATGTAACTCCAGCAGCACTTGACAGAGTATTATACCTCAATGTTTACTCACTACCTTAATATACCTCAGTCACCACCCAATAGGATGCTTATTAACATGCACTCACTGGCCCACTGTATCTCACTGCATCACTGTCTCTCGTACCTCAGTGCTTCACTGCCTACTGTACCTCAGTGCTTCACTGCCTCTCGTACCTCAGTTTTTCACTGCCCACTGTACCTCAGTGCTTCACTGTCCACTGAACCTCAGCACTCCACTGGCCCACTGTACCTCAGCGCTCCACTGGCCCACTGTACCCCAGTGCTCCACTGCCTCACATACCTCAGTGCTTCAATGGCCTACTGTACCTCAGTGCTTCATTGGCCCACTGTACCTCAGTGGTTCACTGCCTCATGTACCTCAATGCTTCACTGTCCACTGAACCTCAGTGCTTCACTGCCCACTGTACCTCAGTGCTCCACTGGCCCACTGTACCTCAGCCCTCCACTGCCTCACACACCTCAGTGCTTCAGTGGCTTACTATACCTCAGTGCTTCATTGGCCCACTGTACCTCAGTGGTTCACTGCCTCATGTACCTCACCGATTCTCTACCCACTGAACATCAGCGCTTCACTGCCAACTGTACCTCAGCGCTCCTCTGGCCCACTGTACCTCAGCGCTCCACTGGCCCACTTTACCTCAGTGCTTCACTGCCTCACATATCTCAGTGCTTCAGTGACCTACTGTACCTCAGTGCATCACTAACTATCATACCTCAGTGCTCCACTGGCCCACTGTACCTCAGTTCCTTCCCTGGCCTACTGTACCTCAGTGCTTCACTGCCTACTGTACCTCAGTGCTTCACTGGCCTACTGTACCTCCGTGCTTCACTGCCTCATGTACCTCAGTGCTTCACTGGCCTACTGTACCTCTGTGCTTCACTGGCCTACTGTACCTCAGTGCTTCACTGCCTCATGTACCTCAGTGCTTCACTGGCCTCCTGTACCTCAGTGCTTCACTGCCTCATGTACCTCAGTGCTTCACTGGCCTACTGTACCTCAGTGCTTCACTGGCCAACTGTACCTCAGTGCTTCAATGGTTACTGTACCTCATTGCTTTACTGACCTACTGTACCTCAGTGCTTCACTGCCTACTGTACCTCAGTGCATCACTGCCTACTGTACCTCAGTGCTTCACTGCCTACTGTACCTCAGTGCTTCACTGGCCTACTGTACCTCAGTGCTTCAATGCCTACTGTACCTCAGTGCTTCAATGGTTACTGTACCTCAGTGCTTCACTGGCCTACTGTACCTCAGTGCTTCACTGTCCACTGTACCTCAGCACTCCAATGGCCCACTGCACCTCAGCGCTCCACTGGCCCACTGTACCTCAGTGCTCCACTGCCTCACATACCTCAGTGCTTCAGTGGCCTACTGTACCTCAGTGCTTCATTGGCCCACTGTACCTCAGTGGTTCACTGCCTCATGTACCTCAACACTTCACTGCCCACTGAACCTCAGCGCTTCATTGCCCACTGTACCTCAGTGCTCCACTGGCCCACTGTACCTCAGCCCTCCACTGCCTCACATACCTCAGTGCTTCAGTGGCTTACTATACCTCAGTGCTTCATTGGCCCACTGTACCTCAGTGGTTCACTGCCTCATGTACCTCAACGCTTCACTGCCCACTGAACATCAGCGCTTCACTGCCCACTGTACCTCAGCGCTCCACTGGCACACTGTACCTCAGCACTTCACTGCCCACTGTACCTCAGCGCTCCACTGGCCCACTTTACCTCAGTGCTTCACTGCCTCACGTTTCTCAGTGCTTCAGTGGCCTACTGTACCTCAGTGCTTCACTAACTATCGTACCTCAGTGCTCCACTGGCCCACTGTACCTCAGTTCTTCCCTGGCCTACTGTACCTCAGTGCTTCACTGCCTACTGTACCTCAGTGCTTCACTGGCCTACTGTACCTCCGTGCTTCACTGCCTCATGTACCTCAGTGCTTCACTGGCCTCCTGTACCTCAGTGCTTCACTGCCTCATGTACCTCAGTGCTTCACTGGCCTACTGTACCTCAGTGCTTCACTGGCCTACTGTACCTCAGTGCTTCAATGGTTACTGTACCTCAGTGCTTCACTGGCCTACTGTACCTCAGTGCTTCAATGCCTACTGTACCTCAGTGCTTCAATGGTTACTGTACCTCAGTGCTTCACTGCCTACTGTTCCTCAGTGCTTCACTGACCCACTGTACCTCAGTGCTTCACTGACCCACTGGACCTCAGTGCTTCACTGACCCACTGTACCTCAGTGCTTCACTGACCCACTGCACCTCAGTGCTTTACTCAATCAATCAAGTTGCTTGTGAAGCGCGCCTACTCACCCGTAAGGGTCTCAAGGCACTGTTAGGGGCGGGGGGACTGCAGATCTATCGAAAGGCACTGTGGTTCAGTGGAAGAGCCAGGTCTTGTGGGGCAGTGACGGTGATTGCCTTAGGGGGAGAGGCAGGGTGTTCCAGGTCTTTGCTGCGAGGTAGGAGAAGGATCTTCCTCTGGCTGTGGTCTTGCGGATATGTGGGATGGCGGCCGGGGCCACTTGGGCCTAGCGGAGGTCACTGGTGGGTGCGTGGAAAAAGAGGCGGTGGTTGAGGTATGTAGGTACCGTGACATGTAGAGCTTTGTAGTAGTGTGTCGGAGCTTGAAGGTGATGCTTTTGTTGACTGGGAGCCATTGGAAGTCTCTCAGGTGACTGGTGATGGGGTTGCAGGGGGGGATGTTGAGGATGAGTCTAGCCGAGGCTTTCTGGATGCTTTGCAGTTTCTTGAGGAGTTTCTGGGTGACGTTGGCGTAGAGTGCATTGCAGTAGTCGAGTCTTCTGCTGATGAGTGCATGGGTGACCATCTTTCTGGATTTGGCGGGGATCCACTTGAAGATCTTTTGGAGCAGACTTAGCGCGTGGAAGTAGGATGATGAGATGGCGTTGATCTGGCGGGTCATGGTGAGCGGGGAGTCCAAGATGATGCCGAGATTTTTCACGTGGTCTGTGAGTGTGGGGGAGGTCCAAGATCTGCGGTCCACCAGGAGTCGTCCCAAGTGGAGAGGTGGAGCCCAGGATAAGAACTTCGATCTTCTCTGAGTTTAGCTTGAGGCATCTGCCCTTCATCCAGGTGGCAACTGTAGGAAAGTAGTATCTGCTTCTTATAGTTACCCCCACTTTTTGCTGATGTCTTATCGTTTTTGGACTAGTCTGACTGGGATCCTGCTATCCAGGACCCCAATCTATCTGCTTTCTCCCTTAAATTGCTATGTAGGAACTTGAGGTACACTCCAGATTGGATACTGGGGTATCCTTATCAGTCCCTAGTATATGGTACACCATGTACCTAGGGCATAGGTACCCCAGAGGCCTCCCAGGGGCTGAAGCATGTATTACGCCACCCATGAGAGGCCATTCAAAATGACACCACAGGTCTGCTACTGCAGCCTGGGTAAGGTGGTGCATGCACCCCTTACTGTGATATAGGTTACCTATATCACTAAATACATACACACATATAAACCTATAAGTCACTCCTATAGAGGCCTTAACAATCCTAAGAGAGGCCATTAATACTAATAATAATAATAATACAGACACTTGTAGAGCGCGACAGCTACCTCAAACAGAGGTGTCCCGGCGCTGTTGTGTCATTCAAAATGACCCCACAGGTCTGCTACAGCAGCCTGTGTAAGGTGGTGCTTGCACCACTTACTGAGATATAGGTTCACTATATCTATCTAAATCACTACACTTAAAAACCTATCAGTCACCCCTATGGCAGGCCTTATCAATCCTGAAGGCAGGGTGCTTGGTTTTACGTGAGAGGGTGCCCCTGCATGAGCAGAGCCCCTCTGCAGCCTTCGGAGACCATTCTCCGGGGTTGTCTGTGATGCAGCCAGACATATAGGTTAAGTTGCATTATAACCTCGCGGTAAATGCTAACTTTAAAACAGCTGCTTAGAAACATGTCGTGTTTAGTGTCAAACACCGTGAAATCATACCTCCACACCAGTAAGTGGTGTGGGAGGTATGATTCCATCCTTCTGAAACCACTACTGTGGGTCACCGGTCTACCCGGTGCCAGCTTTCTCGACCCGGGCAGCACAAAATGGACGCTGCCAGCCACAGACACAATTCTGCTCTCCTGCTGCTGAGCCAAGCTCAAGCAGAGGAAGGCATGACAATAGGCATCCTGTCACAAGGAGGTGTGACCACCTCCCAGACAGGCTTTAGTGTATTGGGGCTGGGTGGGTGCACTCTGAGAGTGCCAGAAAGTCTGCACTGGGGGCACATTTGGTGTCCCTGTGCATAGTCCAGCTCAAACCAGTTCTGGGAGCCATTGGCTCCTGCTCTGGTGTGAAACTGGACAAAGGACATGGGTGTAGCCACCCCTCTGTCCTGCCCCTCCCCTAGGAGGGTCCCCTGAATCTGTCCAACCCTTTCCCGTGGGTATAAAGTGGGTTACCTGGCTACAGGACTTTAGATTTTACCTGGACAAGATGCTACTAAGAAGAAACTAAGTACTTCGACTGTCTGCACAACGCTGGATGACTGAAGAATCTCCCTTGGAGTAAAGGAGTTACTCCCCTGCACTAGCAGGCACCTAAGCGCATTTAACCGGCTTGCATCGCCCAAGCTCCTGAGGATTCTGAAGATTTCAGCAACACAGGAGGTAGGTTTCCGAAGGTCCCTGAGGTTGATCTGACCTCTCAGCAATTCTGAGACCAGTATCCCTCGTGGGGGCCGTGTAACCCGAACCCCTGTGCACCGCGTACATTTGAAAATGCATATGCTTGTTGGCGATTCCTGAGCTTGTGCATTGGACTCCGAGTAGTCCTGACCCCGAGTAGTATTTGCACTGAAGAAATCCGGCCTCCTCGCACTGAGTGCTCCGTGGGCTGGTGCTCTGCAAACTTGCTTGAGGTCTCCTCGAGATCCCTGGTCTGTTGGCCTGTGGGTCCTGGCGAGGGTCACCTTGTTTGTTCTTGGGCTTCTCTGGTTGCTCCAGACGTGCCCTGACTCCCCATTGCTTGGAGAGTCCCCTGGACCTTGCTGGTCTACACCGTAACCTGTTTGTACTTCCTGTATTGGTTGCATTTGCCAAGGCTTGTTGGTGCTCCAGCTGGACATCGACCTCTCAGCACTCGACATCCTTCATGGGACAGCTCACCTCTGGATCCTGGTTGTCCCTGACATCTCCTGGTCCCCGTGGCTGCAGAGTCAAGCATCCCTTCTTCGCACCTGAAGCACCCAACATCGGTGGGCATTCGACTACCGAGCCCCTGGTCACCTGAAGTGACCCAGACTCTGTCCCCTCTGCTTTCAGGTTCCTCTCACCTAGAATCCAGGCTTGGATTCCACCGGACAGTCTTCGCCTTCCCGGCAGCGGTACTTCTTTGCAGCACTCCATTGAAAACGACGAAGGTTTCCGACACCACTTGACCCCTATGCACCCGGCTCCTCTGGGATAGGTAACACAGGTATCTTGGTACTCACTGGTGGGTTGGCTCTAGAACCTCCTATGTTCCAAAGGGTTTGCTCGAAGTCCTCATAGAAGTGCCTTTAAACTATAACTTTGTAACCGCGACTTTCCCATAGAGTTGTACGGAGCACGCGGTCGTGTTTCCTCACTGCACCCGCGATCCGTGGGCTCCTGTGTCCCTGCCTTGAGTGGTTCCTTAGGGTCCCAGCGATTCTAGGTGCTCTAGGCACTGTCTAGTCAAGTCGTGATTGTTATACCATTTTTTTAGTATATGGTTCGGTCTCCCCCTGGAGCCCGCTGTGTATTTTGCTACTTGCGAATGTTCTATTGATTCAGTATTATGTGCTTTGTGTTCTAATCTCGTGTAGAGATTAGTAGAGAGAGTTATGTTAATAAATACATATTTTTATATAACTACTGTGTGGTTCTCCTTTCATTTGGTCATTCAGGAGGTGACATTCTGGTAAAACAAGCTGCTTTACACTCCTTCAAGATTAAGCCAGAAGGCTGCTCTCCACAGCTACCACTAGGATAGCTTTCTAAAGGTTATCTTTGACCTCATACATCATAAGGGGTCGTGTGGACTGGTACAAGGTGCCCACTTTAATTAGTGGACAGCATATACCAGGCCACCTTCTCACAGCAACATCCTTCATCCTGTCGTGGAAGTTGCTCTTGGTGACTGTGGGTTTGTCGGAGTAGGAGACGATGTTGAGTCCGTGCTTCCTGAGGATAGCTGCGAGCGGGGCACTTCGCAGCTGATCTCTG
Organism: Calotriton arnoldi; assembly: GCA_963921515.1. Lineage (NCBI taxonomy): Eukaryota > Metazoa > Chordata > Amphibia > Caudata > Salamandridae > Calotriton > Calotriton arnoldi. The sequence goes on from CAWUFW010018427.1 coordinate 75,258, forward strand.
GGGTTTCCAAGTGGAACGGTGGTTGCCTGACTCTTTGTGTTTGGCTGGTGAGGAAGGATCTGATCCATGTCTTGTGCATGGGGTGCAGTGGGAGACAGTGTCGAAGGCGGCCGAGAGGACCAGGAGAATGAGAGCTGCAGTTTCACCTCTGTCGAGGAGGGTGCAGAGGTCGTCTGTGGTGTACAGGAGGGCAGTCTCCATACTGTGATTGCTTCGGAAGCCAGATTGAGAGTGGTCTAGGATGTGGTTTGCCTCGATGAACTCGGAAAGTTGGCGTTGATTGCCTTCTCGATGGTCTTGGCTTGAGGTCCTTCCTTTTGGCAGAGGGTTTCTTCAGCAAGTGGTTGATCTTTGTGTGTTTCCAGTCTTCCGGGAAGATGGCAGAGTTGATGGAGCAGTTGATGGTGCAGCAGAGTTCGGGTGTGATGGAGGTGCTGGCTCTGTTGAAGATGTGGTGCGGGCAGGGGTCCGAGTGTGCTCCGGAGTTGATGCTTTTCATGATCTTGAGGGTGCCGTAAGTGGTGAGGGGAGTACAGCTGAGCAGGGTCCGCTGGGGTCTGGTGTCATTGAGTGCGGTGGTTGCGGGTGGGGTGAGAGGGTCTTGGGTATCAAAGCTGTCATAGATCTCCTTAATCTTGCGGTGGAAGAAGGCACTGAGGTTGCTGCAGAGGTCTTAGGAGGGTCTGTTGCCCTGTGCTGGGTTTGGCGAATTCTTTGACCACCGCAAGAAGTTCCTTGCTATTGTGCGCGTTGGCGTTGATCCTTTCTTGCAGGGCCTCGTTCTGATGAGGTGGTGCGGGAGCGTCTGGACTCATGCAGGGTGGGGGAGCGTCAGGACTCATGCAGGGTGGGTGAGCGTCTGGACTCATGCAGGGTGGGGGAGCGTCAGGACTCATGCAGGGTGGGGGAGTGTCTGGACTCATGCAGGGTGGGGGAGCGTCTGGACTCATACAGGGTGCGGGAGCATCTGGACTCATGCAGGGTGGGGGAGCGTCAGGACTCATGCAGGGTGGGGGAGCGTCTGGACTCATGCAGGGTGGGGAGCCGTCAGGACTCATGCAGGGTGGGGGAGTGTCTGGACTCATGCAGGGTGGGGGAGCATCAGGACTCATGCAGGGTGCAGGAGCATCAGGACTCATGCAGGGTGCGGGAGCGTCTGGACTCATGCAGGGTGGGGGAGCGTCAGGGCTCATGCAGGGTGGGGGAGCGTCTGGACTCATGCAGGGTGCGGGAGCATCTGAACTCATGCAGGGTGTGGGAGCATGAGGACTCATGCAGGGTGGGGGGAGCGTCAGGACTCATGCAGAGTGCGGGAGTGTCTAGACTCATGCAGGGTGGGGGAGTGTCAGGGCTCATGCAGGGTGGGGGAGCGTCTGGACTCATGCAGGGTGAAGGAGCATCTGAACTCATGCAGGGTGGGGGAGCAACAGGACTCATGCAGGGTGGGGGAGCGTCAGGACTCATGCAGGGTGGGGAGTGTCAGGACTCATGCAGGGTGCAGGAGCATCTGGAGTCATTCAGGGTGGGGAGCGTCAGGACTCATGCAGGGTGGGGGAGCGACTGTACTCATGCAGGGCGCGGGAGCATCAGGACTCATGCAGGGTGGGGGAGCATCTGGACTCATGCAGGGTGGGGGAGCGTCAGGACTCATGCAGGGCGGGGGAGTGTCAGGACTCATGCAGGGTGGGGGAGCGTCTGAACTCATGCAGGGTGGGGAGCATCAGGACTCATGCAGGGTGGGGGAGCATCTGGACTCATGCAGGGCGGGGGAGCGTCAGGACTCATGCAGGGTGGGGGAGTGTCTGGACTCATGCAGGGTGGGGAGCGTCTGGACTCATGCAGGGTGCGGGAGCATCTGGACTCATGCAGGGTGGGGGAGCGTCAGGACTCATGCAGGGTGGGGGAGCGTCTGGACTCATGCAGGGTGGGGGAGCATCAGGACTCATGCAGGGTGCGGGAGCATCAGGACTCACGCAGGGTGCGGGAGCGTCTGGACTCATGCAGGGTGGGGGAGCGTCAGGGCTCATGCAGGGTGGGGAGTGTCTGGACTCATGCAGGGTGCGGGAGCATCTGAACTCATGCAGGGTGGGGGAGCATCAGGACTCATGCAGGGTGGGGGAGTGTCAGGACTCATGCAGAGTGCGGGAGCATCTGGACTCATGCAGGGTGGGGGAGCGTCAGGGCTCATGCAGGGTGGGGGAGCATCTGGACTCATGCAGGGTGCGGGAGCATCTGAACTCATGCAGGGTAGGGGAGCATCAGGACTCATGCAGGGTGGGGGGAGCGTCAGGACTCATGCAGGGTGGGGGAGTGTCAGGACTCATGCAGGGTGCAGGAGCGTCTGGAGTCATGCAGGGTGGGGGAGCGTCAGGACTCATGCAGGGTGGGGGAGCGACTGTACTCATGCAGGGTGCGGGAGCATCAGGACTCATGCAGGGTGGGGGAGCATCTGGACTCATGCAGGGCGGGGGAGTGTCAGGACTCATGCAGGGTGGGGAGCGTCTGAACTCATGCAGGGTGGGGGAGCATCAGGACTCATGCAGGGTGGGGGGAGTGTCAGGACTCATGCAGGGTGCAGGAGCGTCTGGAGTCATGCAGGGTGGGGAGCGTCAGGACTCATGCAGGGTGGGGGAGCGACTGTACTCATGCAGGGTGCGGGAGCATCAGGACTCATGCAGGGTGGGGGAGCATCTGGACTCATGCAGGGCGGGGGAGTGTCAGGACTCATGCAGGGTGGGGGAGCGTCTGAACTCATGCAGGGTGGGGGAGCATCAGGACTCATGCAGGGTGGGGGAGCATCAGGACTCATGCAGGGTGGGGGAGCATCTGGACTCATGCAGGGCGGGGGAGCGTCTGGACTCATGCAAGGCGGGGGGCGTCTGGACTCATGCAGGGCGGGGGAGCGTCTGGACTCATGCAGGGCGGGGGAGCATCAGGGCTCATGCAGGGTGGGGGAGCATCTGGACTCATGCAGGGTGCGGGAGCATCTGAACTCATGCAGGGTGGGGGAGCATCAGGACTCATGCAGGGTGGGGGGAGCGTCAGGACTCATGCAGAGTGCGGGAGCGTCTGGACTCATGCAGGGTGGGGGAGCGTCAGGGCTCATGCAGGGTGGGGGAGCGTCTGGACTCATGCAGGGTGCGGGAGCATCTGAACTCATGCAGGGTGGGGGAGCATCAGGACTCATGCAGGGTGGGGGGAGCATCAGGACTCATGCAGGGTGGGGAGTGTCAGGACTCATGCAGGGTGCAGGAGCGTCTGGAGTCATGCAGGGTGGGGGAGCGTCAGGACTCATGCAGGGTGGGGGAGCGACTGTACTCATGCAGGGTGCGGGAGCATCAGGACTCATGCAGGGTGGGGGAGCATCTGGACTCATGCAGGGTGGGGAGCGTCAGGACTCATGCAGGGCGGGGGAGTGTCAGGACTCATGCAGGGTGGGGAGGGTCTGAACTCATGCAGGGTGGGGGAGCATCAGGACTCATGCAGGGCGGGGGAGCGTCAGGACTCATGCAGGGTGCGGGAGCGTCTGGACTCATGCAGGGTGCAGGAGCGTCTGGACTCATGCAGAGTGCGGGAGCGTCTGGACTCATGCAGGGCGGGGGAGTGTAAGGACTCATGCAGGGCGGGGGACCATCTGGACTCATGCAGGGTACGGGAGAGTCTGGACTCATGCAGGGTGGGGGAGCGTCTGGACTCATGCAGGGTGGGGGAGCGTCTGGACTCATGCAGGGCGGGGAGCATCTGGACTCATGCAGGGCGGGGGAGCATCTGGACTCATGCAGGGTGGGGAAGAACCAGCTGGCTTCTTTGGAGTGTGGTTTGCCTGGTGCTTTCTTGATAGGAGACAGTGCGCTCATGCATTTGGAGAACCATTGGAGGAGGCTGCGAGCTGAGGTATTAGCGTCCATGGAAGTCAGAGGTGGGGAGTTGCTGAGGGAGGTGGTGAGCTGATTAGGGCGCCTCATTGTTTCACTGCCTACTGTACCTCAGTGCTTCACTGCCCACTGTACCTCAGTGCTTCACTGCCTACTGCACACCAGTGCTTCACTGCCCACTGTACCTCATTGCTTCACTGCCCACTGTACCTCAGTGCTTCACTGCCCACTGTATCTCAGTGCTTCACTGCCTACAGTATCTCAGTGCATCACTGCTTACTGTACCGCACTGCTTCACTGCATCACATACCTCAGTGCTTCACTGTCTACTGTACCTCATGGCTTCACTGCCTCACGTACCTCAGTGCTTCCCCTGCCTACTGTGCCTCAGTGTTTCACTGCCTACTGTACCTCAGTGCTTCACTGCCTACTGTACCTCAGTGCTTCACTGGCCTACTGTACCTCAGTGCTTCACTGGCCTACTGTACCTCAGTGCTTCACTGCCTACTGTACCTCAGTGCTTCACTGCCTACTGTACCTCAGTGCTTCACTGCCTACTGTACCTAAGTGCTGCACTGCCCACTGTACCTCAGTGCTTCACTGCCTACTGTACCTCAGTTCTTCACTGCCTACTGTATCTCAGTGCTTCACTGCCTACTGTACATCAGTGCTTCACTGCCTACTATACCTCAGTCCTTCACTGCCAACTATACCTCAGTGCTTCACTGCCTATTGTACCTCAGTTCTTCACTGCCTACTGTACCTCAGTGCTTCACTGCCTACTGTGCCTCAGTGCTTCACTGCCTACAGTATCTCAGTGCTTCACTGCCTACTGTACCTCAGTGCTACTCTGGCCCACTATACCTCAGTGCTTCACTGCCTACTGTACCTCAGTGCTTCACTGCCCACTGTACCTCGGTGCTTCACTGCCTACTGCACACCAGTGCTTCACTGCCTACAGTATCTCATTGCTTCACTGCCTACTGTACCTCAGTGCTTCACTGCCTACTGCACCTCGGTGCTTCACTACCTACTACTCCTCTGTGCTTCCCCTGCCTACTGCGCCTCAGTGCTTCACTGCCCACTGTACCTCAGTGCGTCACTGCCCACTGTATCTCAGTGCTTCACTGCCTACAGTATCTCAGTGCATCACTGCTTACTGTACCGCACTGCTTCACTGCGTCACATACCTCAGTGCTTCACTGCCTACTGTACCTCATGGCTTCACTGCCTCAAGTACCTCAGTGCTTCCCCTGCCTACTGCGCCTCAGTGCTTCACTGCCTACTGTACCTCAGTGCTTCACTGCCTACTGTACCTCAGTGCTTCACTGGCCTACTGTACCTCAGTGCTTCACTGGCCTACTGTACCTCATTGCTTCGCTGCCTACTGTACCTCAGTGCTTCACTGCCTACTGTATCTCAGTGCTTCACTGCCTACTGTACCTCTGTGCTTCCCCTGCCTACTGTATCTCAGTGCTTCACTGGCCTACTGCGCCTCAGTGCTTCACTGCCTACAGTATCTCAGTGCTTCACTGCCCACTGTATCTCAGTGCATCACTGCTTACTGTATCTCAGTGCTTCACTGACCTATTGTACCTCAGTGCTTTACTAGCCTACTGTACCGTAGTGCTTCACTGCCCACTGTACCTCAGTGGTTCACTGGCCTACTGTACCTCAGTGCTTTACTGGCCTACTGTACCATAGAGCTTCACTGCCCACTGTACCTCAGTGCTTCAGTGCCTACTGTACCTCATGGCTTCACTGCCTCACGTACCTCAGTGCTTCCACAGCCTACTGCGCCTCAGTGCTTCACTGCCTACAGTATCTCAGTGCTTCACTGCCCACTGTATCTCAGTGCTTCACTGCCTACAGTATCTCAGTGCATCACTGCTTACTGTACCGTACTGCTTCACTGCGTCACATACCTCAGTGCTTCACTGCCTAAAGTACCTCATGGCTTCACTGCCTCATGTACCTCAGTGCTTCCCCTGCCTACTGCACCTCAGTGCTTCACTGCCTACTGTACCTCAGTGCTTCACTGCCTACTGCACACCAGTGCTTCACTGCCTACAGTATCTCATTGCTTCACTGCCTACTGTACCTCAGTGCTTCACTGCCTACTGCACCTCAGTGCTTCACTACCTACTACTCCTCTGTGCTTCCCCTGCCTACTGCGCCTCAGTGCTTCACTGCCCACTGTACCTCAGTGCTTCACTGCCCACTGTATCTCAGTGCTTCACTGCCTACAGTATCTCAGTGCATCACTGCTTACTGTACCGCACTGCTTCACTGCGTCACATACCTCAGTGCTTCACTGCCTACTGTACCTCATGGCTTCACTGCCTCAAGTACCTCAGTGCTTCCCCTGCCTACTGCGCCTCAGTGCTTCACTGCCTACTGTACCTCAGTGCTTCACTGCCTACTGTACCTCAGTGCTTCACTGGCCTACTGTACCTCAGTGCTTCACTGGCCTACTGTACCTCATTGCTTCGCTGCCTACTGTACCTCAGTGCTTCACTGCCTACTGTATCTCAGTGCTTCACTGCCTACTGTACCTCTGTGCTTCCCCTGCCTACTGTATCTCAGTGCTTCACTGGCCTACTGCGCCTCAGTGCTTCACTGCCTACAGTATCTCAGTGCTTCACTGCCCACTGTATCTCAGTGCATCACTGCTTACTGTATCTCAGTGCTTCACTGACCTATTGTACCTCAGTGCTTTACTGGCCTACTGTACCGTAGTGCTTCACTGCCCACTGTACCTCAGTGGTTCACTGGCCTACTGTACCTCAGTGCTTTACTGGCCTACTGTACCATAGAGCTTCACTGCCCACTGTACCTCAGTGCTTCAGTGCCTACTGTACCTCATGGCTTCACTGCCTCACGTACCTCAGTGCTTCCACAGCCTACTGCGCCTCAGTGCTTCACTGCCTACAGTATCTCAGTGCTTCACTGCCCACTGTATCTCAGTGCTTCACTGCCTACAGTATCTCAGTGCATCACTGCTTACTGTACCGTACTGCTTCACTGCGTCACATACCTCAGTGCTTCACTGCCTAAAGTACCTCATGGCTTCACTGCCTCATGTACCTCAGTGCTTCCCCTGCCTACTGCACCTCAGTGCTTTACTGCCTACTGTACCTCAGTGCTTCACTGCCTACTTCACACCAGTGCTTCACTACCTACAGTATCTCAGTGCTTTACTGCCTACTGTACCTCAGTTCTTCACTGCCTTCTGTACTTCAGTGCTTCCCCTGCCTACTGCACCTCAGTGCTTCACTGCCTACTGCGCCTCAGTGCTTCACTGCCTACTGTACCTCCGTGCTTCCCCTGCCTACTGCGCCTGAGTGCTTCACTGCCTACTGCGCCTCAGTGCTTCACTGCCTACTGCGCCTGAGTGCTTCACTGCCTTCTGTACCTCAGTGCTTCACTGCCTACTGTATCTCAGTGCTTCACTGCCTACTGTACCTCCGTGCTTCCCCTGCCTACTGCGCCTCAGTGCTTCACTGCCTACAGTATCTCAGTGCTTCACTGCCCACTGTATCTCAGTGCTTCACTGCCTACTGTATCTCAGTGCATCACTGCTTACTGTACCGCACTGCTTCACTGCGTCACATACCTCAGTGCTTCACTGCCTACTGTACCTCATGGCTTCACTGCCTCTCGTACCTCAGTGCTTCCCCTGCCTACTGTGCCTCAATGCTTCACTGCCTACTGTACCTCAGTGCTTCACTGGCCTACTGTACCTCAGTGCTTCACTGCCTACTGTACCTCAGTGCTTCACTGCCTACTGTATCTCAGTGCTTCACTGCCTACTGTACCTCCGTGCTTCCCCTGCCTACTGCGCCTCAGTGCTTCACTGCCTACAGTATCTCAGTGCTTTACCGCCCACTGTATATCAGTGCTTCACTGCCTACTGTATCTCAGTGCATCACTGCTTACTGTAACCGCACTGCTTCACTGCGTCACATACCTCAGTGCTTCACTGTCTACTGTACCTCATGGCTACACTGCCTCTCGTACCTCAGTGCTTCCCCTGCCTACTGTGCCTCAATGCTTCACTGCCTACTGTACCTCAGTGCTTCACTGGCCTACTGTACCTCAGTGCTTCACTACCTACAGTATCTCAGTGCTTCACTGCCTACTGTACCTCAGTGCTTCACTGGCCTACTGTACCTCAGTGCTTCACTGCCTACTGTACCTCAGTGCTTCACTGCCTACTGTGCCTCAGTGCTTCACTGCCTACAGTATCTCAGAGCTTCACTGCCTACTGCGCCTCAGTGCTTCACTGCCTACTGTACCTCAGTGCTTCACTGCCTACTGTATCTCCGTGCTTCCCTGCCTACTGCAACTCAGTGCATCACTGCCTACTGCACCTCAGTGCATCACTGCCTACTGTATCTCAGTGCTTCACTGGCCTACTGCACATCAGTGCTTCACTGCCTAGAGTATCTCAGTGCTTCACTGCCCACTGTATCTCAGTGCATCACTGCTTACTGTACCTCAGTGCTTCACTGGCCTACTGTACCTCAGTGCTTTACAGGCCTACTGTACCGTAGTGCTTCACTGCCCACTGTACCTCAGTGCTTCACTGGCCTACTTTACCGTAGAGCTTCACTGCCCACTGTACCTCAGTGCTTCACTGCCTACTGTACCTCATGGCTTCACTGCCTCAGGTACCTCAGTGCTTCCCCTGCCTACTGCGCCTCATTGCTTCACTGCCTACAGTATCTCAGTGCTTCACTGTCCACTGTATCTCAGTGCTTCACTGCCTACAGTATCTCAGTGCATCACTGCTTACTGTACCACACTGCTTCTCTGCGTCACATACCTCAGTCCTTCACTGCCTACTGTACCTCATTGCTTCACTGCTTCTCGTACCTCAGTGCTTCCCCTGCCTACTGCGCCTTAGTGCTTCACTGCCTACTGTACCTCAGTGCTTCACTGCCTACTGCACACCAGTGCTTCACTGCCTACAGTATCTCGGTGCTTCACTGCCTACTGTACCTCACTTCTTCACTGCCTTCTGTACTTCAGTGCTTCCCCTGCCTACTGCACCTCAGTGCTTCACTGCCTACTGTACCTCAGTGCTTCACTGGCCTACTGTACCTCAGTGCTTCACTGCCTACTGTACCTCAGTGCTTCACTGCCTACTGTGCCTCAGTGCATCACTGCCTACTGTAACTCAGTGCTTCACTGCCTACTGTACCTCAGTGCTTCACTGCCTACTGTCCCTCAGTGCTTCACTGCCTGCTGTACCTCAAAGCTTCACTGCCTACTGTACCTCAGTGCTTCACTGCCTAATGTACCTCAGTGCTTCACTGCCTACTGCACAGCAGTGCCTCACCGCCTACTGTACCTCAGTGCTTCACTGCCTACTGTACCTCAGTGCTTCAATGCCTACTGCGCCTCAGTGCTTCACTGCCTACTGCGCCTCAGTGCTTCACTGCCTACAGTATCTCAGTGCTTCACTGCCTACTGTACCTCAGTGCTTCAATGGTTACTGTACCTCATTGCTTCACTGACACACTGTACCTCAGTGCTTCACTGACACACTGTACCTCAGTGCTTCACTACCCACTGTACCTCATGGCTTCACTGCCTCACGTACCTCAGTGCTTCACTGCCTACTGTACCTCAGTGCTTCACTGCCTACTGCGCCTCAGTGCTTCACTGCATACAGTATCTCAGTGCTTCACTGCCTACTGTACCTCAGTGCTACTCTGGCCCATTATACCTCAGTGCTTCACTGCATACTGTACCTCAGTGCTTCACTGCCCACTGTACCTTGGTGCTTCACTGCCTACTGTACCTCAGTGTTTCACTGCCTACTGCACCTCAGTGCTTCACTGCCTACTGCACCTCGGTGCTTCACTGCCCACTGTAGCTCAGTGCTTTACTGCCCACTGTACCTCAGTGCTTCACTGGCCTACTGTACCGTAGTGCTTCACTGCCCACTGTACCTGAGTGCTTCACTGGCCTAGTGTACCTCATGGCTTCACTGCCTCACGTACCTCAGTGCTTCCCCTGCCTACTGCGCCACAGTGCTTCACTGCCTACAGTACCTCACATGCTTCACTGCCCACTGTACCTCTGTGCTTCCCTTGCCTACTGCGCCTCAGTGCTTCACTGCCTACAGTATCTAAGTGCTTCACTGCCCACTGTATCTCAGTGCTTCACTGCCTACAGTATCTCAGTGCATCACTGCTTACTGTACCTCATGGTTTCACTGCCTCACATACCTCAGTGTTTCACTGCCTACTGCACCTCAGTGCTTCCCCTGCCTACTACGCCTCAGTGCTTCACTGCCTACTGCGCCTCAGTGCTTCACTGCCTACTGCGCCTCAGTGCTTCACTGCCTACAATATCTCAGTGCTTCTCTGCCTACTGCGCCTCAGTGCTTCACTGCCTATTGTACCTCAGTGCTTCACTGCCTACTGCGCCTCAGTGCTTCCCCTGCCTACTGCTCCTCAGTGCTTCACTGCCTACTGCGCCTCAGTGCTTCACTGCCTACTGCGCCTCAGTGTTTCACTGCCTACAGTATCTCAGTGCTTCACTGCCTACTGTGCCTCAGTGCTTCACTGCCTACTGTACCTCAGTGCTTCACTGCCTACTGTACCTCAGTGCTTCACTGCCTACTGTACCTCAGTGCTTCACTGCCTACTGCACCTCAGTGCTTCCCCTGCCTACCTACTACGCCTCAGTGCTTCACTGCCTACTGCGCCTCAGTGCTTCACTGCCTACTGCGCCTCAGTGCTTCACTACCTACAATATCTCAGTGCTTCTCTGCCTACTGTGCCTCAGTGCTTCACTGCCTATTGTACCTCAGTGCTTCACTGCCTACTGCGCCTCAGTGCTTCCCCTGCCTACTGCTCCTCAGTGCTTCACTGCCTACTGCGCCTCAGTGCTTCACTGCCTACTGTGCCTCAGTGTTTCACTGCCTACAGTATCTCAGTGCTTCACTGCCTACTGCGCCTCAGTGTTTCACTGCCTACAGTATCTCAGTGCTTCACTGCCTACTGCGCCTCAGTGCTTCACTGCCTACTGCGCCTCAGTGCTTCACTGCCTACTATACCTCAGTGCTTCACTGCCTACTGTACCTCAGTGCTTCGCTGCCTACTGTACCTCAGTGCTTCACTGCCTACTGCGCCTCAGTGCTTCACTGCATACAGTATCTCAGTGCTTCACTGCCTACTGTACCTCAGTGCTACTCTGGCCCATTATACCTCAGTGCTTCACTGCATACTGTACCTCAGTGCTTCACTGCCCACTGTACCTTGGTGCTTCACTGCCTACTGCACACCAGTGCTTCACTGCCTACAGTATCTCATTGCTTCACTGCCTACTGAACCTCAGTGTTTCACTGCCTACTGCACCTCAGTGCTTCACTGCCTACTGCACCTCTGTGCTTCCCCTGCCTACTGCCCTCGCTGCTTCACTGCCCACTGTATCTCAGTGCTTCACTGCCCACTGTATCTCAGTGCTTCACTGCCTACAGTATCTCAGTGAATCACTGCTTACTGTACTGCACTGCTTCACTGCGTCACATACCTCAGTGCTTCACTGCCTACTGTACCTCATGGCTTCACTGCCTCACGTACCTCAGTGCTTCCCCTGCCTACTGCGCCTCAGTGCTTCACTGCCTACTGTACCTCAGTGCTTCAGTGGCCTAGTGTACCTCAGTGCTTCACTGGCCTACTGTACCTCAGTGCTTCACTGCCTACTGTACCTCAGTGCTTCACTGCCTACTGTACCTCAGTGCTTCACTGCCTACTGTACCTCAGTGCTTCACTGTCTACTGTACCTCAGTGCTTCACTGGCCTACTGTACCTCAGAGCTTCACTGACTACTGTATCTCAGTGCTTTACTGCCTACTGTACCTCAGTGCTTTACTGCCTACTGTACCTCAGTGCTTCACTGGTCTACTGTACCTCCGTGCTTCCCCTGGCTGCTGCATACCAGTGCTTCACTGCCTACAGTATCTCAGTGCTTCACTGCCTACTGTACCTTAGTGCTTCACTGCCTACAATATCTCAGTGCTTGACTGCCTACTGTAACTCAGTTCTTCACTGCCATCTGTACTTCAGTGCTTCCCTGCCTACTGCGCCTCAGTGCTTCACTGCCTAATGTACCTCAGTTCTTCACTGCCTACTGTATCTCAGTGCTTCACTGCCTACTGTACCTCAGTGCTTCACTGCCTACTATACCTCAGTGCTTCACTGCCTACTATACCTCAGTGCTTCACTGCCTACTGTACCTCAGTGCTTCACTGCCTACAGTATCTCAGTGCTTCACTGCCTACAGTATCTCAGTGCTTCACTGCCTACAGTATCTCAGTGCTTCACTGCCCACTGTATCTCAGTGCATCACTGCTTACTGTACCTCAGTGCTTCACTGCCCACTGCACCTCAGTGCTTCACTGCCTACTGTACCTCAGTGCTTCACTGCCTACTGCACACCAGTGCTTCACTGCCTACAGTATCTCATTGCTTCACTGCCTACTGTACCTCAGTGCTTCACTGACTACTGCACCTCAGTGCTTCACTACCTACTACTCCTCTGTGCTTCCCCTGCCTACTGCGCCTCAGTGCTTCACTGCCCACTGTACCTCAGTGCTTCACTGCCCACTGTATCTCAGTGCTTCACTGCCTACAGTATCTCAGTGCATCACTGCTTACTGTACCGCACTGCTTCACTGCGTCACATACCTCAGTGCTTCACTGCCTACTGTACCTCATGGCTTCACTGCCTCAAGTACCTCAGTGCTTCCCTGCCTACTGCGCCTCAGTGCTTCACTGCCTACTGTACCTCAGTGCTTCACTGCCTACTGTACCTCAGTGCTTCACTGGCCTACTGTACCTCAGTGCTTCACTGGCCTACTGTACCTCATTGCTTCGCTGCCTACTGTACCTCAGTGCTTCACTGCCTACTGTATCTCAGTGCTTCACTGCCTACTGTACCTCTGTGCTTCCCCTGCCTACTGTATCTCAGTGCTTCACTGGCCTACTGCGCCTCAGTGCTTCACTGCCTACAGTATCTCAGTGCTTCACTGCCCACTGTATCTCAGTGCATCACTGCTTACTGTATCTCAGTGCTTCACTGACCTATTGTACCTCAGTGCTTTACTGGCCTACTGTACCGTAGTGCTTCACTGCCCACTGTACCTCAGTGGTTCACTGGCCTACTGTACCTCAGTGCTTTACTGGCCTACTGTACCATAGAGCTTCACTGCCCACTGTACCTCAGTGCTTCAGTGCCTACTGTACCTCATGGCTTCACTGCCTCACGTACCTCAGTGCTTCCACAGCCTACTGCGCCTCAGTGCTTCACTGCCTACAGTATCTCAGTGCTTCACTGCCCACTGTATCTCAGTGCTTCACTGCCTACAGTATCTCAGTGCATCACTGCTTACTGTACCGTACTGCTTCACTGCGTCACATACCTCAGTGCTTCACTGCCTAAAGTACCTCATGGCTTCACTGCCTCATGTACCTCAGTGCTTCCCCTGCCTACTGCACCTCAGTGCTTCACTGCCTACTGTACCTCAGTGCTTCACTGCCTACTTCACACCAGTGCTTCACTACCTACAGTATCTCAGTGCTTTACTGCCTACTGTACCTCAGTTCTTCACTGCCTTCTGTACTTCAGTGCTTCCCTGCCTACTGCACCTCAGTGCTTCACTGCCTACTGCGCCTCAGTGCTTCACTGCCTACTGTACCTTCGTGCTTCCCTGCCTACTGCGCCTGAGTGCTTCACTGCCTACTGCGCCTCAGTGCTTCACTGCCTACTGCGCCTGAGTGCTTCACTGCCTTCTGTACCTCAGTGCTTCACTGCCTACTGTATCTCAGTGCTTCACTGCCTACTGTACCTCCGTGCTTCCCCTGCCTACTGCGCCTCAGTGCTTCACTGCCTACAGTATCTCAGTGCTTCACTGCCCACTGTATCTCAGTGCTTCACTGCCTACTGTATCTCAGTGCATCACTGCTTACTGTACCGCACTGCTTCACTGCGTCACATACCTCAGTGCTTCACTGCCTACTGTACCTCATGGCTTCACTGCCTCTCGTACCTCAGTGCTTCCCCTGCCTACTGTGCCTCAATGCTTCACTGCCTACTGTACCTCAGTGCTTCACTGGCCTACTGTACCTCAGTGCTTCACTGCCTACTGTACCTCAGTGCTTCACTGCCTACTGTATCTCAGTGCTTCACTGCCTACTGTACCTCCGTGCTTCCCCTGCCTACTGCGCCTCAGTGCTTCACTGCCTACAGTATCTCAGTGCTTTACCGCCCACTGTATATCAGTGCTTCACTGCCTACTGTATCTCAGTGCATCACTGCTTACTGTACCGCACTGCTTCACTGCGTCACATACCTCAGTGCTTCACTGTCTACTGTACCTCATGGCTACACTGCCTCTCGTACCTCAGTGCTTCCCCTGCCTACTGTGCCTCAATGCTTCACTGCCTACTGTACCTCAGTGCTTCACTGGCCTACTGTACCTCAGTGCTTCACTACCTACAGTATCTCAGTGCTTCACTGCCTACTGTACCTCAGTGCTTCACTGGCCTACTGTACCTCAGTGCTTCACTGCCTACTGTACCTCAGTGCTTCACTGCCTACTGTGCCTCAGTGCTTCACTGCCTACAGTATCTCAGAGCTTCACTGCCTACTGCGCCTCAGTGCTTCACTGCCTACTGTACCTCAGTGCTTCACTGCCTACTGTATCTCCGTGCTTCCCCTGCCTACTGCAACTCAGTGCATCACTGCCTACTGCACCTCAGTGCATCACTGCCTACTGTATCTCAGTGCTTCACTGGCCTACTGCACATCAGTGCTTCACTGCCTAGAGTATCTCAGTGCTTCACTGCCCACTGTATCTCAGTGCATCACTGCTTACTGTACCTCAGTGCTTCACTGGCCTACTGTACCTCAGTGCTTTACAGGCCTACTGTACCGTAGTGCTTCACTGCCCACTGTACCTCAGTGCTTCACTGGCCTACTTTACCGTAGAGCTTCACTGCCCACTGTACCTCAGTGCTTCACTGCCTACTGTACCTCATGGCTTCACTGCCTCAGGTACCTCAGTGCTTCCCCTGCCTACTGCGCCTCATTGCTTCACTGCCTACAGTATCTCAGTGCTTCACTGTCCACTGTATCTCAGTGCTTCACTGCCTACAGTATCTCAGTGCATCACTGCTTACTGTACCACACTGCTTCTCTGCGTCACATACCTCAGTCCTTCACTGCCTACTGTACCTCATTGCTTCACTGCTTCTCGTACCTCAGTGCTTCCCCTGCCTACTGCGCCTTAGAGCTTCTCTGCCTACTGTACCTCAGTGCTTCAATGCCTACTGCACACCAGTGCTTCACTGCCTACAGTATCTCAGTGCTTCACTGCCTACTGTACCTCACTTCTTCACTGCCTTCTGTACTTCAGTGCTTCCCCTGCCTACTGCACCTCAGTGCTTCACTGCCTACTGTACCTCAGTGCTTCACTGGCCTACTGTACCTCAGTGCTTCACTGCCTACTGTACCTCAGTGCTTCACTGCCTACTGTGCCTCAGTGCATCACTGCCTACTGTAACTCAGTGCTTCACTGCCTACTGTACCTCAGTGCTTCACTGCCTACTGTACCTCAGTGCTTCACTGCCTGCTGTACCTCAGTGCTTCACTGCCTACTGTACCTCAGTGCTTCACTGCCTAATGTACCTCAGTGCTTCACTGCCTACTGCACAGCAGTGCCTCACCGCCTACTGTACCTCAGTGCTTCACTGCCTACTGTACCTCAGTGCTTCAATGCCTACTGCGCCTCAGTGCTTCACTGCCTACTGCGCCTCAGTGCTTCACTGCCTACAGTATCTCAGTGCTTCACTGCCTACTGTACCTCAGTGCTTCAATGGTTACTGTACCTCATTGCTTCACTGACACACTGTACCTCAGTGCTTCACTGACACACTGTACCTCAGTGCTTCACTACCCACTGTACCTCATGGCTTCACTGCCTCACGTACCTCAGTGCTTCACTGCCTACTGTACCTCAGTGCTTCACTGCCTACTGCGCCTCAGTGCTTCACTGCATACAGTATCTCAGTGCTTCACTGCCTACTGTACCTCAGTGCTACTCTGGCCCATTATACCTCAGTGCTTCACTGCATACTGTACCTCAGTGCTTCACTGCCCACTGTACATTGGTGCTTCACTGCCTACTGTACCTCAGTGTTTCACTGCCTACTGCACCTCAGTGCTTCACTGCCTACTGCACCTCGGTGCTTCACTGCCCACTGTAGCTCAGTGCTTTACTGCCCACTGTACCTCAGTGCTTCACTGGCCTACTGTACCGTAGTGCTTCACTGCCCACTGTACCTGAGTGCTTCACTGGCCTAGTGTACCTCATGGCTTCACTGCCTCACGTACCTCAGTGCTTCCCCTGCCTACTGCGCCACAGTGCTTCACTGCCTACAGTACCTCACATGCTTCACTGCCCACTGTACCTCTGTGCTTCCCTTGCCTACTGCGCCTCAGTGCTTCACTGCCTACAGTATCTAAGTGCTTCACTGCCCACTGTATCTCAGTGCTTCACTGCCTACAGTATCTCAGTGCATCACTGCTTACTGTACCTCATGGTTTCACTGCCTCACATACCTCAGTGTTTCACTGCCTACTGCACCTCAGTGCTTCCCCTGCCTACTACACCTCAGTGCTTCACTGCCTACTGCGCCTCAGTGCTTCACTGCCTACTGCGCCTCAGTGCTTCACTGCCTACAATATCTCAGTGCTTCTCTGCCTACTGCGCCTCAGTGCTTCACTGCCTATTGTACCTCAGTGCTTCACTGCCTACTGCGCCTCAGTGCTTCCCCTGCCTACTGCTCCTCAGTGCTTCACTGCCTACTGCGCCTCAGTGCTTCACTGCCTACTGCGCCTCAGTGTTTCACTGCCTACAGTATCTCAGTGCTTCACTGCCTACTGTGCCTCAGTGCTTCACTGCCTACTGTACCTCAGTGCTTCACTGCCTACTGTACCTCAGTGCTTCACTGCCTACTGCACCTCAGTGCTTCCCCTGCCTACCTACTACGCCTCAGTGCTTCACTGCCTACTGCGCCTCAGTGCTTCACTGCCTACTGCGCCTCAGTGCTTCACTGCCTACAATATCTCAGTGCTTCTCTGCCTACTGTGCCTCAGTGCTTCACTGCCTATTGTACCTCAGTGCTTCACTGCCTACTGCGCCTCAGTGCTTCCCCTGCCTACTGCTCCTCAGTGCTTCACTGCCTACTGCGCCTTAGTGCTTCACTGCCTACTGCGCCTCAGTGTTTCACTGCCTACAGTATCTCAGTGCTTCACTGCCTACTGCGCCTCAGTGCTTCACTGCCTACTGCGCCTCAGTGTTTCACTGCCTACAGTATCTCAGTGCTTCACTGCCTACTGCGCCTCAGTGCTTCACTGCCTACTGCGCCTCAGTGCTTCACTGCCTACTATACCTCAGTGCTTCACTGCCTACTGTACCTCAGTGCTTCGCTGCCTACTGTACCTCAGTGCTTCACTGCCTACTGCGCCTCAGTGCTTCACTGCATACAGTATCTCAGTGCTTCACTGCCTACTGTACCTCAGTGCTACTCTGGCCCATTATACCTCAGTGCTTCACTGCATACTGTACCTCAGTGCTTCACTGCCCACTGTACCTTGGTGCTTCACTGCCTACTGCACACCAGTGCTTCACTGCCTACAGTATCTCATTGCTTCACTGCCTACTGAACCTCAGTGTTTCACTGCCTACTGCACCTCAGTGCTTCACTGCCTACTGCACCTCTGTGCTTCCCCTGCCTACTGCGCCTCGGTGCTTCACTGCCCACTGTATCTCAGTGCTTCACTGCCCACTGTATCTCAGTGCTTCACTGCCTACAGTATCTCAGTGAATCACTGCTTACTGTACTGCACTGCTTCACTGCGTCACATACCTCAGTGCTTCACTGCCTACTGTACCTCATGGCTTCACTGCGTCACGTACCTCAGTGCTTCCCCTGCCTACTGCGCCTCAGTGCTTCACTGCCTACTGTACCTCAGTGCTTCAGTGGCCTAGTGTACCTCAGTGCTTCACTGGCCTACTGTACCTCAGTGCTTCACTGCCTACTGTACCTCAGTGCTTCACTGCCTACTGTACCTCAGTGCTTCACTGCCTACTGTACCTCAGTGCTTCACTGTCTACTGTACCTCAGTGCTTCACTGGCCTACTGTACCTCAGTGCTTCACTGACTACTGTACCTCAGTGCTTTACTGCCTACTGTACCTCAGTGCTTTACTGCCTACTGTACCTCAGTGCTTCACTGGTCTACTGTACCTCCGTGCTTCCCCTGGCTGCTGCATACCAGTGCTTCACTGCCTACAGTATCTCAGTGCTTCACTGCCTACTGTACCTTAGTGCTTCACTGCCTACAATATCTCAGTGCTTGACTGCCTACTGTAACTCAGTTCTTCACTGCCATCTGTACTTCAGTGCTTCCCCTGCCTACTGCGCCTCAGTGCTTCACTGCCTAATGTACCTCAGTTCTTCACTGCCTACTGTATCTCAGTGCTTCACTGCCTACTGTACCTCAGTGCTTCACTGCCTACTATACCTCAGTGCTTCACTGCCTACTATACCTCAGTGCTTCACTGCCTACTGTACCTCAGTGCTTCACTGCCTACAGTATCTCAGTGCTTCACTGCCTACAGTATCTCAGTGCTTCACTGCCTACAGTATCTCAGTGCTTCACTGCCCACTGTATCTCAGTGCATCACTGCTTACTGTACCTCAGTGCTTCACTGCCCACTGTACCTCAGTGCTTCACTGGCCTACTGTACCTCAGTGCTTCACTGCCCCACTGTACCTCATGGCTTCACTGCCTCACGTACCTCAGTGCTTCACTGCCTACTGTACCTCACATGCTTCACTGCCCACTGTACCTCCGTGCTTCCCCTGCCTACTGCACTTCAGTGCTTCACTACCTACAGTATCTCAGTGCTTCACTGCCCACTGTATCTCTGTGCTTTACTGCCTACAGTATCTCAGTGCATCACTGCTTACTGTACCTCATGGCTTCACTGCCTCACATACCTCAGTGATTCCCCTGCCTACTGAGCCTCAGTGCTTCACTGCCTACTGTACCTCAGTGCTGCATTGGCCTACTGTACCTCAGTGCTTCACTGGCCTACTGTACCTCAGTGCTTCACTGCCTACAGTATCTCAGTGCTTCACTGCCTACTGTAACTCAGCTCTTCACTGCCTACTCTACCTCAGTGCTTCACTGCCTTCTGTACGTCAGTGCTTCAGCTCCCTACTGCGTCTCAGTGCTTCACTGCCTACTGTGTGCTTCACTGCCTAATGCGCCTCAGTGCTTCACTGCCTACTGCGCCTCAGTGCTTCACTGCCTACTGTACCTCAGTGCTTCACTGCCTACAGTATCTCAGTGCTTCACTGCCTACTGCGCCTCAGTGCTTCACTGCCTACTGCGCCTCAGTGCTTCACTGCCTACAGTATCTCAGTGCTTCACTGCCTACAGTATCTCAGTGCTTCACTGCCCACTGTATCTCAGTGCATCACTGCTTACTGTACCTCAGTGCTTCACTGGCCTACTGTACCTCAGAGCTTCACTGGCCTACTATACCTCATGGCTTCACTGCCTCATGTACCTCAGTGCTTCCCCTGCCTACTGCGCCTCAGTGCTTCACTGCCTGCTGTACCTCACATGCTTCACTGCCCACGGTACCTCAGTGCTTCACTGCCCACTGTACCTCTGTGCTTCCCCTGCCTACTGCGCCTCAGTGCTTCACTGCCTACAGTATCTCACTGCCCACTGTATCTCAGTGCTTCACTGCCTACAGTATCTCAGTGCATCACTGCTTACTGTACCTCATGGCTTCACTGCCTCACTGCCTACTGCGCCTCAGTGCTTCACTGCATACTGCGCCTCAGTGCTTCACTGCCTACTGCGCCTCAGTGCTTCACTGCCTACAGTATCTCAGTGCTTCACTGCCTACTGCGCCTCAGTGCTTCACTGCCTACAGTATCTCAGTGCTTCACTGCCTACTGCGCCTCAGTGCTGCACTGCCCACTGTACCTCAGTGCTTCACTGTCTAATGTACCTCAGTTCTTCACTGCCTACTGTATCTCAGTGCTTCACTGCCTACTGTACCTCAGTGCTTCACTGCCTACTATACCTCAGTGCTTCACTGCCTACTATACCTCAGTGCTTCACTGCCTACTGTACCTCAGTGCTTCACTGCATACTGTGCCTCAGTGCTTCACTGCCAACAGTATTTCAGTGCTTCACTGCCTACTGTACCTCAGTGCTTCACTGCCTACTGCACACCAGTGTTTCACTGCCTACAGTACCTCAGTGCTTCACTGCGTACTGTACCTCAGTTCTTTTCTGCCTTCTGTACTTCAGTGCTTCCCCTGCCTACTGCGCCTCAGTGCTACACTGTCTACTGTGCCTCAGTGCTTCACTGCCTACTGTACCTCCGTGCTTCCCCTGCCTACTGCGCCTCATTGCTTCACTGCCTACAGTGTCTCAGTGCTTCACTGCCTACTGTACCTCAGTGCTTCACTGGCCTACTGTACCTCAGTGCTTCCCTGCCTACTGTACCTCAGTGCTGCACTGCCTACTGTGCCTCAGTGCATCACTGCCTACTGTACCTCAGTGCTTCACTTCCTACTGTACCTCAGTGCTTCACTGCCTGCTGTACCTCATGGCTTCACTGCCTACTGTACCTCAGTGCTTCACTGCCTAATGTACCTCAGTGCTTCACTGCCTACTGCACAGCAGTGCTTCACTGCCTACTGTACCTCAGTGCTTCACTGCCTACTGCGCCTCAGTGCTTCACTGCCTACTGCGCCTCAGTGCTTCACTGACTACTGCGCCTCAGTGCTTCACTGCCTAAAGTATCTCAGTGCTTCACTGCCTACTGTACCTCAGTGCTTCAATGGTTACTGTACCTCATTGATTCACTGACACACTGTACCTCAGTGCTTCACTACCTACTGTACCTCATGGCTTCACTGCCTCACGTACCTCAGTGCTTCATTGCCTTCAGTATCTCAGTGCATCACTGCTTACTGCTCCTCAGTGCTTCACTGCCTACAGTATCTCAGTGCATCACTGCTTACTGTATCTCAGTGCTTCAGTGCCCACTGTACCTCAGTGCTTCACTGGCCCACTGTACCTCAGTGCTTCACTGGCTTACTGTACCTCAGTGCTTCACTGCCTTCTGTACCCCAGTGCTTCACTGCCTACTGTACCTCAGTGCTTCTCTGGCCCACGATACCTCAGTGCTTCACTGCCTACTGTACCTCAGTGCTTCACTGCCTACTGTACCTCAGTTCTTCACTGGCCTACTGTACCTCCGTGCTTCCCCTGCCTACTGCACACCAGGGCTTCACTGCCTACAGTATCTCAGTTCTTCACTGCCTACTGTACCTCAGTGCTTCACTGGCCTACTGTACCTCAGTGCTTCACTGCCTACTGTACCTCAGTTCTTCACTGCCTTCTGTACTTCAGTGCTTCACCTGCCTACTGCACCTCCGTGCTTCACTGCCTACTGCGCCTCAGTGCTTCACTGCCTACTGCACCTCAGTGCTTCACTGCCTACTGCGCCTCAGTGCTTCACTGCCTACTGTACCTCAGTGCTTCACTGCCTAATGTACCTCAGTGCTTCACTGCTTACTGTACCGCACTGCTTCACTGCCTACTATATCTCAGTGCTTCACTGCCTACTGTACCTCCATGCTTCCCCTGCCTACTGCGCCTCAGTGCTTCACTGCCTACTGTGCCTCAGTGCTTCACTGCCTACTGCGCCTCAGTGCTTCACTGCCTTCTGTACCTCAGTGCTTCACTGCCTACTGTATCTCAGTGCTTCCCCTGCCCACTGCACCTCAGTGCATCACTGCCTACTGCACCTTAGTGCATCACTGCCTACTGTATATCAGTGCTTCACTGGCCTACTGCGCCTCAGTGCTTCACTGCCTACAGTGTCTCAGTGCCTCACTGCCCACTGTATCTCAGTGCATCACTGCCTACTGTACCTCAGTGCTTCACTTCCTACTGTACCTCAGTGCTGCACTCCCACTGTACCTCAGTGCTTCAATGCCTAATGTACCTCAGTTCTTCACTGCCTACTGTATCTCAGTGCTTCACTGCCTACTGTACCTCAGTGCTTCACTGCCTACTATACCTCAGTGCTTCACTGCCTACTATACCTCAGTGCTTCACTGCCTACTGTACCTCAGTGCTTCACTGCCTACTGTGCCTCAGTGCTTCACTGCCGACAGCATCTCAGTGCTTCACTGCCTACTGTACCTCAGTGCTACTCTGGCCCACTATACCTCAGTGCTTCACTGCCTACTGTACCTCAGTGCTTCACTCCCCACTGTACCTCAGTGCCTCACTGCCTACTGCACACCAGTGCTTCACTGCCTACAGTATCTCATTGCTTCACTGCCTACTGTACCTCAGTGCTTCACTGCCTACTGCACCTCGGTGCTTCACTGCCTACTGCACCTCTGTGCTTCCCCTGCCTACTGCGCCTCAGTGCTTCACTGCCCACTGTATCTCATTGTTTCACTGCCCACTGTATCTCAGTGCTTCACTGCCTACAGTATCTCAGTGCATCACTGCTTACTGTACCGCACTGCTTCACTGCGTCACATACCTCAGTGCTTCACTGCCTACTGTACCTCATGGCTTTACTGCCTCACGTACCTCAGTGCTTCCCCTGCCTACAGCACCTCAGTACTTCACTGCCTACTGTACCTCAGTGCTTCACTGCCTACTGTACCTCAGTGCTTCACTGCCTACTGTACCTCAGTGCTTCACTTCCAACTGTACCTCAGTGCTGCACTGCCCACTGTACCTCAGTGCTTCACTGCCTAATGTACCTCAGTTCTTCACTGCCTACTATACCTCAGTACTTCACTGCCTACTATACCTCAGTGCTTCACTGCCTACTGTACCTCAGTGCTTCACTGCCTACTGTGCCTCAGTGCTTCACTGCCGACAGTATCTCAGTGCTTCACTGCCTACTGTACCTCAGTGCTACTCTGGCCCACTATACCTCAGTGCTTCACTGCCTACTGTACCTCAGTGCTTCACTCCCCACTGTACCTCGGTGCTTCACTGCCTACTGCACACCAGTGCTTCACTGCCTACAGTATCTCATTGCTTCACGGCCTAATGTAGCTCAGTGCTTCACTGCCTACTGCACCTCGGTGCTTCACTGCCTACTGCACCTCTGTGCTTCCCCTGCCTACTGCGCCTCAGTGCTTCACTGCCCACTGTATCTCTGTGTTTCACGGCCCACTGTATCTCAGTGCTTCACTGCCTACAGTATCTCAGTGCATCACTGCTTACTGTACCGCACTGCTTCACTGCGTCACATACCTCAGTGCTTCACTGCCTACTGTACCTCATGGCTTCACTGCCTACTATACCTCAGTGCTTCACTGCCTACTGTACCTCAGTGCTTCACTGCCTACAGTATCTCAGTGCTTCACTGCCTACAGTATCTCAGTGCTTCACTGCCTACATTATCTCAGTGCTTCACTGCCCACATTATCTCAGTGCATCACTGCTTACTGTACCTCAGTGCTTCACTGCCCACTGTACCTCAGTGCTTCACTGGCCTACTGTACCTCAGTGCTTCACTGCCCCATGTACCTCATGGCTTCACTGCCTCACGTACCTCAGTGCTTCACTGCCTACTGTACCTCACATGCTTCACTGCCCACTGTACCTCCGTGCTTCCCTGCCTACTGCACCTCAGTGCTTCACTACCTACAGTATCTCAGTGCTTCACTGCCCACTGTATCTCTGTGCTTTACTGCCTACAGTATCTCAGTGCATCACTGCTTACTGTACCTCATGGCTTCACTGCCTCACATACCTCAGTGCTTCCCCTGCCTACTGAGCCTCAGTGCTTCACTGCCTACTGTACCTCAGTGCTGCATTGGCCTACTGTACCTCAGTGCTTCACTGGCCTACTGTACCTCAGTGCTTCACTGCCTACAGTATCTCAGTGCTTCACTGCCTACTGTAACTCAGCTCTTCACTGCCTACTCTACCTCAGTGCTTCACTGCCTTCTGTACGTCAGTGCTTCAGCTCCCTACTGCGTCTCAGTGCTTCACTGCCTACTGTGTGCTTCACTGCCTAATGCGCCTCAGTGATTCACTGCCTACTGCGCCTCAGTGCTTCACTGCCTACTGTACCTCAGTGCTTCACTGCCTACAGTATCTCAGTGCTTCAC
This sequence comes from Calotriton arnoldi, assembly GCA_963921515.1. Classification (NCBI taxonomy): domain Eukaryota; kingdom Metazoa; phylum Chordata; class Amphibia; order Caudata; family Salamandridae; genus Calotriton; species Calotriton arnoldi. The sequence continues at coordinate 99,402 of CAWUFW010018427.1, forward strand.
TGCCTACTGCGCCTCAGTGCTTCACTGCCTACTGCGCCTCAGTGCTTCACTGCCTACAGTATCTCAGTGCTTCACTGCCTACAGTATCTCAGTGCTTCACTGCCCACTGTATCTCAGTGCATCACTGCTTACTGTACCTCAGTGCTTCACTGGCCTACTGTACCTCAGAGCTTCACTGGCCTACTATACCTCATGGCTTCACTGCCTCATGTACCTCAGTGCTTCCCCTGCCTACTGCGTCTCAGTGCTTCACTGCCTGCTGTACCTCACATGCTTCACTGCCCACGGTACCTCAGTGCTTCACTGCCCACTGTACCTCTGTGCTTCCCCTGCCTACTGCGCCTCAGTGCTTCACTGCCTACAGTATCTCACTGCCCACTGTATCTCAGTGCTTCACTGCCTACAGTATCTCAGTGCATCACTGCTTACTGTACCTCATGGCTTCACTGCCTCACTGCCTACTGCGCTTCAGTGCTTCACTGCATACTGCGCCTCAGTGCTTCACTGCCTACTGCGCCTCAGTGCTTCACTGCCTACAGTATCTCAGTGCTTCACTGCCTACTGCGCCTCAGTGCTTCACTGCCTACAGTATCTCAGTGCTTCACTGCCTACTGCGCCTCAGTGCTGCACTGCCCACTGTACCTCAGTGCTTCACTGCCTAATGTACCTCAGTTCTTCACTGCCTACTGTATCTCAGTGCTTCACTGCCTACTGTACCTCAGTGCTTCACTGCCTACTATACCTCAGTGCTTCACTGCCTACTATACCTCAGTGCTTCACTGCCTACTGTACCTCAGTGCTTCACTGCCTACTGTGCGTCAGTGCTTCACTGCCAACAGTATTTCAGTTCTTCACTGCCTACTGTACCTCAGTGCTTCACTGCCTACTGCACACCAGTGTTTCACTGCCTACAGTACCTCAGTGCTTCACTGCGTACTGTACCTCAGTTCTTCACTGCCTTCTGTACTTCAGTGCTTCCCCTGCCTACTGCGCCTCAGTGCTACACTGTCTACTGTGCCTCAGTGCTTCACTGCCTACTGTACCTCCGTGCTTCCCCTGCCTACTGCGCCTCAGTGCTTCACTGCCTACAGTGTCTCAGTGCTTCACTGCCTACTGTACCTCAGTGCTTCACTGGCCTACTGTACCTCAGTGCTTCCCTGCCTACTGTACCTCAGTGCTTCACTGCCTACTGTGCCTCAGTGCATCACTGCCTACTGTACCTCAGTGCTTCACTTCCTACTGTACCTCAGTGCTTCACTGCCTGCTGTACCTCATGGCTTCACTGCCTACTGTACCTCAGTGCTTCACTGCCTAATGTACCTCAGTGCTTCACTGCCTACTGCACAGCAGTGCTTCACTGCCTACTGTACCTCAGTGCTTCACTGCCTACTGCGCCTCAGTGCTTCACTGCCTACTGCGCCTCAGTGCTTCACTGACTACTGCGCCTCAGTGCTTCACTGCCTACAGTATCTCAGTGCTTCACTGCCTACTGTACCTCAGTGCTTCAATGGTTACTGTACCTCATTGATTCACTGACACACTGTACCTCAGTGCTTCACTACCTACTGTACCTCATGGCTTCACTGCCTCACGTACCTCAGTGCTTCATTGCCTTCAGTATCTCAGTGCATCACTGCTTACTGCTCCTCAGTGCTTCACTGCCTACAGTATCTCAGTGCATCACTGCTTACTGTATCTCAGTGCTTCAGTGCCCACTGTACCTCAGTGCTTCACTGGCCCACTGTACCTCAGTGCTTCACTGGCCTACTGTACCTCAGTGCTTCACTGCCTTCTGTACCCCAGTGCTTCACTGCCTACTGTACCTCAGTGCTTCTCTGGCCCACGATACCTCAGTGCTTCACTGCCTACTGTACCTCAGTGCTTCACTGCCTACTGTACCTCAGTTCTTCACTGGCCTACTGTACCTCCGTGCTTCCCCTGCCTGCTGCACACCAGTGCTTCACTGCCTACAGTATCTCAGTTCTTCACTGCCTACTGTACCTCAGTGCTTCACTGGCCTACTGTACCTCAGTGCTTCACTGCCTACTGTACCTCAGTTCTTCACTGCCTTCTGTACTTCAGTGCTTCACCTGCCTACTGCACCTCCGTGCTTCACTGCCTACTGCGCCTCAGTGCTTCACTGCCTACTGCGCCTCAGTGCTTCACTGCCTACTGCACCTCAGTGCTTCACTGCCTACTGCGCCTCAGTGCTTCACTGCCTACTGTACCTCAGTGCTTCACTGCCTAATGTACCTCAGTGCTTCACTGCTTACTGTACCGCACTGCTTCACGGCCTACTATATCTCAGTGCTTCACTGCCTACTGTACCTCTGTGCTTCCCCTGCCTACTGCGCCTCAATGCTTCACTGCCTACTGTGCCTCAGTGCTTCACTGCCTACTGCGCCTCAGTGCTTCACTGCCTTCTGTACCTCAGTGCTTCACTGCCTACTGTATCTCAGTGCTTCCCCTGCCTACTGCACCTCAGTGCATCACTGCCTACTGCACCTCAGTGCATCACTGCCTACTGTATATCAGTGCTTCACTGGCCTACTGCGCCTCAGTGCTTCACTGCCTACAGTGTCTGAGTGCCTCCCTGCCCACTGTATCTCAGTGCATCACTGCCTACTGTACCTCAGTGCTTCACTTCCTACTGTACCTCAGTGCTGCACTCCCACTGTACCTCAGTGCTTCAATGCCTAATGTACCTCAGTTCTTCACTGCCTACTGTATCTCAGTGCTTCACTGCCTACTGTACCTCAGTTCTTCACTGCCTTCTGTACTTCAGTGCTTCCCCTGCCTACTGCGCCTCAGTGTTACACTGTCTACTGTGCCTCAGTGCTTCACTGCCTACTGTACCTCCGTGCTTCCCCTGCCTACTGCGCCTCAGTGCTTCACTGCCTACAGTGTCTCAGTGCTTCACTGCCTACTGTACCTCAGTGCTTCACTGGCCTACTGTACCTCAGTGCTTCCCTGCCTACTGTACCTCAGTGCTTCACTGCCTACTGTGCCTCAGTGCATCACTGCCTACTGTACCTCAGTGCTTCACTTCCTACTGTACCTCAGTGCTTCACTGCCTGCTGTACCTCATGGCTTCACTGCCTACTGTACCTCAGTGCTTCACTGCCTAATGTACCTCAGTGCTTCACTGCCTACTGCACAGCAGTGCTTCACTGCCTACTGTACCTCAGTGCTTCACTGCCTACTGCGCCTCAGTGCTTCACTGCCTACTGCGCCTCAGTGCTTCACTGACTACTGCGCCTCAGTGCTTCACTGCCTAAAGTATCTCAGTGCTTCACTGCCTACTGTACCTCAGTGCTTCAATGGTTACTGTACCTCATTGATTCACTGACACACTGTACCTCAGTGCTTCACTACCTACTGTACCTTATGGCTTCACTGCCTCACGTACCTCAGTGCTTCATTGCCTTCAGTATCTCAGTGCATCACTGCTTACTGCTCCTCAGTGCTTCACTGCCTACAGTATCTCAGTGCATCACTGCTTACTGTATCTCAGTGCTTCAGTGCCCACTGTACCTCAGTGCTTCACTGGCCCACTGTACCTCAGTGCTTCACTGGCCTACTGTACCTCAGTGCTTCACTGCCTTCTGTACCCCAGTGCTTCACTGCCTACTGTACCTCAGTGCTTCTCTGGCCCACGATACCTCAGTGCTTCACTGCCTACTGTACCTCAGTGCTTCACTGCCTACTGTACCTCAGTTCTTCACTGGCCTACTGTACCTCCATGCTTCCCCTGCCTACTGCACACCAGGGCTTCACTGCCTACAGTATCTCAGTTCTTCACTGCCTACTGTACCTCAGTGCTTCACTGGCCTACTGTACCTCAGTGCTTCACTGCCTACTGTACCTCAGTGCTTCACTTCCAACTGTACCTCAGTGCTGCACTGCCCACTGCACCTCAGTGCTTCACTGCCTACTGCGCCTCAGTGCTTCACTGCCTACTGTACCTCAGTGCTTCACTGCCTAATGTACCTCAGTGCTTCACTGCTTAATGTACCGCACTGCTTCACTGCCTACTATATCTCAGTGCTTCACTGCCTACTGTACCTCTGTGCTTCCCCTGCCTACTGCGCCTCAGTGCTTCACTGCCTACTGTGCCTCAGTGCTTCACTTCCTACTGCGCCTCAGTGCTTCACTGCCTTCTGTACCTCAGTGCTTCACTGCCTACTGTATCTCAGTGCTTCCCTGCCTACTGCACCTCAGTGCATCACTGCCTACTGTATATCAGTGCTTCACTGGCCTACTGCGCCTCAGTGCTTCACTGCCTACAGTGTCTCAGTGCCTCACTGCCCACTGTATCTCAGTGCATCACTGCCTACTGTACCTCAGTGCTTCACTTCCTACTGTACCTCAGTGCTGCACTCCCACTGTACCTCAGTGCTTCAATGCCTAATGTACCTCAGTTCTTCACTGCCTACTGTATCTCAGTGCTTCACTGCCTACTGTACCTCAGTGCTTCACTGCCTACTATACCTCAGTGCTTCACTGCCTACTATACCTCAGTGCTTCACTGCCTACTGTACCTCGGTGCTTCACTGCCTACTGTGCCTCAGTGCTTCACTGCCGACAGCATCTCAGTGCTTCACTGCCTACTGTACCTAAGTGCTACTCTGGCCCACTATACCTCAGTGCTTCACTGCCTACTGTACCTCAGTGCTTCACTCCCCACTGTACCTCAGTGCCTCACTGCCTACTGCACACCAGTGCTTCACTGCCTACAGTATCTCATTGCTTCACTGCCTACTGTACCTCAGTGCTTCTCTGCCTACTGCACCTCGGTGCTTCACTGCCTACTGCACCTCTGTGCTTCCCCTGCCTACTGCGCCTCAGTGCTTCACTGCCCACTGTATCTCATTGTTTCACTGCCCACAGTATCTCAGTGCTTCACTGCCTACAGTAACTCAGTGCATCACTGCTTACTGTACCGCACTGCTTCACTGCGTCACATACCTCAGTGCTTCACTGCCTACTGTACCTCATGGCTTTACTGCCTCACGTACCTCAGTGCTTCCCCTGCCTACAGCACCTCAGTACTTCACTGCCTACTGTACCTCAGTGCTTCACTGCCTACTGTACCTCAGTGCTTCACTGCCTACTGTCCCTCAGTGCTTCACTTCCAACTGTACCTCAGTGCTGCACTGCCCACTGTACCTCAGTGCTTCACTGCCTAATGTACCTCAGTTCTTCACTGCCTACTATACCTCAGTACTTCACTGCCTACTGTACCTCAGTGCTTCACTGCCTACTGTACCTCAGTGCTTCACTGCCTACTGTGCCTCAGTGCTTCACTGCCGACAGTATCTCAGTGCTTCACTGCCTACTGTACCTCAGTGCTACTCTGGCCCACTATACCTCAGTGCTTCACTGCCTACTGTACCTCAGTGCTTCACTCCCCACTGTACCTCGGTGCTTCACTGCCTACTGCACACCAGTGCTTCACTGCCTACAGTATCTCATTGCTTCACGGCCTACTGTAGCTCAGTGCTTCACTGCCTACTGCACCTCGGTGCTTCACTGCCTACTGCACCTCTGTGCTTCCCCTGCCTACTGCGCCTCAGTGCTTCACTGCCCACTGTATCTCTGTGTTTCACGGCCCACTGTATCTCAGTGCTTCACTGCCTACAGTATCTCAGTGCATCACTGCTTACTGTACCGCACTGCTTCACTGCGTCACATACCTCAGTGCTTCACTGCCTACTGTACCTCATGGCTTCACTGCCTCACGTACCTCAGTGCTTCCCCTGCATACTGTGCCTCAGTACTTCACTGCCTACTGTACCTCAGTGCTTCACTGCCTACTATACCTCAGTGCTTCACTGCCTACTGTACCTCAGTGCTTCACTGCCTACAGTATCTCAGTGCTTCACTGCCTACAGTATCTCAGTGCTTCACTGCCTACAGTATCTCAGTGCTTCACTGCCCACTGTATCTCAGTGCATCACTGCTTACTGTACCTCAGTGCTTCACTGCCCACTGTACCTCAGTGCTTCACTGGCCTACTGTACCTCAGTGCTTCACTGCCCCACTGTACCTCATGGCTTCACTGCCTCACGTACCTCAGTGCTTCACTGCCTACTGTACCTCACATGCTTCACTGCCCACTGTACCTCCGTGCTTCCCTGCCTACTGCACCTCAGTGCTTCACTACCTACAGTATCTCAGTGCTTCACTGCCCACTGTATCTCTGTGCTTTACTGCCTACAGTATCTCAGTGCATCACTGCTTACTGTACCTCATGGCTTCACTGCCTCACATACCTCAGTGCTTCCCCTGCCTACTGAGCCTCAGTGCTTCACTGCCTACTGTACCTCAGTGCTGCATTGGCCTACTGTACCTCAGTGCTTCACTGGCCTACTGTACCTCAGTGCTTCACTGCCTACAGTATCTCAGTGCTTCACTGCCTACTGTAACTCAGCTCTTCACTGCCTACTCTACCTCAGTGCTTCACTGCCTTCTGTACGTCAGTGCTTCAGCTCCCTACTGCGTCTCAGTGCTTCACTGCCTACTGTGTGCTTCACTGCGTAATGCGCCTCAGTGCTTCACTGCCTACTGCGCCTCAGTGCTTCACTGCCTACTGTACCTCAGTGCTTCACTGCCTACAGTATCTCAGTGCTTCACTGCCTACTGCGCCTCAGTGCTTCACTGCCTACTGCGCCTCAGTGCTTCACTGCCTACAGTATCTCAGTGCTTCACTGCCTACAGTATCTCAGTGCTTCACTGCCCACTGTATCTCAGTGCATCACTGCTTACTGTACCTCAGTGCTTCACTGGCCTACTGTACCTCAGAGCTTCATTGGCCTACTATACCTCATGGCTTCACTGCCTCATGTACCTCAGTGCTTCCCCTGCCTACTGCGCCTCAGTGCTTCACTGCCTGCTGTACCTCACATGCTTCACTGCCCACGGTACCTCAGTGCTTCACTGCCCACTGTACCTCTGTGCTTCCCCTGCCTACTGCGCCTCAGTGCTTCACTGCCTACAGTATCTCACTGCCCACTGTATCTCAGTGCTTCACTGCCTACAGTATCTCAGTGCATCACTGCTTACTGTAACTCATGGTTTCACTGCCTCACTGCCTACTGCGCCTCAGTGCTTCATTGCATACTGCGCCACAGTGCTTCACTGCCTACTGCGCCTCAGTGCTTCACTGCCTACATTATCTCAGTGCTTCACTGCCTACTGCGCCTCAGTGCTTCACTGCCTACAGTATCTCAGTGCTTCACTGCCTACTGCGCCTCAGTGCTGCACTGCCCACTGTACCTCAGTGCTTCACTGCCTAATGTACCTCAGTTCTTCACTGCCTACTGTATCTCAGTGCTTCACTGCCTACTGTACCTCAGTGCTTCACTGCCTACTATACCTCAGTGATTCACTGCCTACTATACCTCAGTGCTTCACTGCCTACTGTACCTCAGTGCTTCACTGCCTACTGTGCCTCAGTGCTTCACTGCCAACAGTATTTCAGTGCTTCACTGCCTACTGTACCTCAGTGCTTCACTGCCTACTGCACACCAGTGTTTCACTGCCTACAGTACCTCAGTGCTTCACTGCGTACTGTACCTCAGTTCTTCACTGCCTTCTGTACTTCAGTGCTTCCCCTGCCTACTGCGCCTCAGTGCTACACTGTCTACTGTGCCTCAGTGCTTCACTGCCTACTGTACCTCCGTGCTTCCCCTGCCTACTGCGCCTCAGTGCTTCACTGCCTACAGTGTCTCAGTGCTTCACTGCCTACTGTACCTCAGTGCTTCACTGGCCTACTGTACCTCAGTGCTTCCCTGCCTACTGTACCTCAGTGCTTCACTGCCTACTGTGCCTCAGTGCATCACTGCCTACTGTACCTCAGTGCTTCACTTCCTACTGTACCTCAGTGCTTCACTGCCTGCTGTACCTCATGGCTTCACTGCCTACTGTACCTCAGTGCTTCACTGCCTAATGTACCTCAGTGCTTCACTGCCTACTGCACAGCAGTGCTTCACTGCCTACTGTACCTCAGTGCTTCACTGCCTACTGCGCCTCAGTGCTTCACTGCCTACTGCGCCTCAGTGCTTCACTGACTACTGCGCCTCAGTGCTTCACTGCCTACAGTATCTCAGTGCTTCACTGCCTACTGTACCTCAGTGCTTCAATGGTTACTGTACCTCATTGATTCACTGACACACTGTACCTCAGTGCTTCACTACCTACTGTACCTCATGGCTTCACTGCCTCACGTACCTCAGTGCTTCATTGCCTTCAGTATCTCAGTGCATCACTGCTTACTGCTCCTCAGTGCTTCACTGCCTACAGTATCTCAGTGCATCACTGCTTACTGTATCTCAGTGCTTCAGTGCCCACTGTACCTCAGTGCTTCACTGGCCCACTGTACCTCAGTGCTTCACTGGCCTACTGTACCTCAGTGCTTCACTGCCTTCTGTACCCCAGTGCTTCACTGCCTACTGTACCTCAGTGCTTCTCTGGCCCACGATACCTCAGTGCTTCACTGCCTACTGTACCTCAGTGCTTCACTGCCTACTGTACCTCAGTTCTTCACTGGCCTACTGTACCTCCGTGCTTCCCTGCCTGCTGCACACCAGTGCTTCACTGCCTACAGTATCTCAGTTCTTCACTGCCTACTGTACCTCAGTGCTTCACTGGCCTACTGTACCTCAGTGCTTCACTGCCTACTGTACCTCAGTTCTTCACTGCCTTCTGTACTTCAGTGCTTCACCTGCCTACTGCACCTCCGTGCTTCACTGCCTACTGTGCCTCAGTGCTTCACTGCCTACTGCGCCTCAGTGCTTCACTGCCTACTGCACCTCAGTGCTTCACTGCCTACTGCGCCTCAGTGCTTCACTGCCTACTGTACCTCAGTGCTTCACTGCCTAATGTACCTCAGTGCTTCACTGCTTACTGTACCGCACTGCTTCACTGCCTACTATATCTCAGTGCTTCACTGCCTACTGTACCTCTGTGCTTCCCCTGCCTACTGCGCCTCAGTGCTTCACTGCCTACTGTGCCTCAGTGCTTCACTGCCTACTGCGCCTCAGTGCTTCACTGCCTTCTGTACCTCAGTGCTTCACTGCCTACTGTATCTCAGTGCTTCCCCTGCCTACTGCACCTCAGTGCATCACTGCCTACTGCACCTCAGTGCATCACTGCCTACTGTATATCAGTGCTTCACTGGCCTACTGCGCCTCAGTGCTTCACTGCCTACAGTGTCTGAGTGCCTCCCTGCCCACTGTATCTCAGTGCATCACTGCCTACTGTACCTCAGTGCTTCACTTCCTACTGTACCTCAGTGCTGCACTCCCACTGTACCTCAGTGCTTCAATGCCTAATGTACCTCAGTTCTTCACTGCCTACTGTATCTCAGTGCTTCACTGCCTACTGTACCTCAGTTCTTCACTGCCTTCTGTACTTCAGTGCTTCCCCTGCCTACTGCGCCTCAGTGCTACACTGTCTACTGTGCCTCAGTGCTTCACTGCCTACTGTACCTCCGTGCTTCCCCTGCCTACTGCGCCTCAGTGCTTCACTGCCTACAGTGTCTCAGTGCTTCACTGCCTACTGTACCTCAGTGCTTCACTGGCCTACTGTACCTCAGTGCTTCCCTGCCTACTGTACCTCAGTGCTTCACTGCCTACTGCACAGCAGTGCTTCACTGCCTACTGTACCTCAGTGCTTCACTGCCTGCTGCACCTCAGTGCTTCACTGCCTACTGCGCATCAGTGCTTCACTGCCTACTGCGCCTCAGTGCTTCACTGACTACTGCGCCTCAGTGCTTCACTGCCTAAAGTATCTCAGTGCTTCACTGCCTACTGTACCTCAGTGCTTCAATGGTTACTGTACCTCATTGATTCACTGACACACTGTACCTCAGTGCTTCACTACCTACTGTACCTTATGGCTTCACTGCCTCACGTACCTCAGTGCTTCATTGCCTTCAGTATCTCAGTGCATCACTGCTTACTGCTCCTCAGTGCTTCACTGCCTACAGTATCTCAGTGCATCACTGCTTACTGTATCTCAGTGCTTCAGTGCCCACTGTACCTCAGTGCTTCACTGGCCCACTGTACCTCAGTGCTTCACTGGCCTACTGTACCTCAGTGCTTCACTGCCTTCTGTACCCCAGTGCTTCACTGCCTACTGTACCTCAGTGCTTCTCTGGCCCACGATACCTCAGTGCTTCACTGCCTACTGTACCTCAGTGCTTCACTGCCTACTGTACCTCAGTTCTTCACTGGCCTACTGTACCTCCGTGCTTCCCCTGCCTACTGCACACCAGGGCTTCACTGCCTACAGTATCTCAGTTCTTCACTGCCTACTGTACCTCAGTGCTTCACTGGCCTACTGTACCTCAGTGCTTCACTGCCTACTGTACCTCAGTTCTTCACTGCCTTCTGTACTTCAGTGCTTCACCTGCCTACTGCACCTCCGTGCTTCACTGCCTACTGCGCCTCAGTGCTTCACTGCCTACTGCGCCTCAGTGCTTCACTGCCTACTGCACCTCAGTGCTTCACTGCCTACTGCGCCTCAGTGCTTCACTGCCTACTGTACCTCAGTGCTTCACTGCCTAATGTACCTCAGTGCTTCACTGCTTAATGTACCGCACTGCTTCACTGCCTACAATATCTCAGTGCTTCACTGCCTACTGTACCTCCGTGCTTCCCCTGCCTACTGCGCCTCAGTGCTTCACTGCCTACTGTGCCTCAGTGCTTCACTGCCTACTGCGCCTCAGTGCTTCACTGCCTTCTGTACCTCAGTGCTTCACTGCCTACTGTATCTCAGTGCTTCCCCTGCCTACTGCACCTCAGTGCATCACTGCCTACTGTATATCAGTGCTTCACTGGCCTACTGCGCCTTAGTGCTTCACTGCCTACAGTGTCTCAGTGCCTCACTGCCCACTATATCTCAGTGCATCACTGCCTACTGTACCTCAGTGCTTCACTTCCTACTGTACCTCAGTGCTGCACTCCCACTGTACCTCAGTGCTTCAATGCCTAATGTACCTCAGTTCTTCACTGCCTACTGTATCTCAGTGCTTCACTGCCTACTGTACCTCAGTGCTTCACTGCCTACTATACCTCAGTGCTTCACTGCCTACTATACCTCAGTGCTTCACTGCCTACTGTACCTCGGTGCTTCACTGCCTACTGTGCCTCAGTGCTTCACTGCCGACAGCATCTCAGTGCTTCACTGCCTACTGTACCTAAGTGCTACTCTGGCCCACTATACCTCAGTGCTTCACTGCCTACTGTACCTCAGTGCTTCACTCCCCACTGTACCTCAGTGCCTCACTGCCTACTGCACACCAGTGCTTCACTGCCTACAGTATCTCATTGCTTCACTGCCTACTGTACCTCAGTGCTTCTCTGCCTACTGCACCTCGGTGCTTCACTGCCTACTGCACCTCTGTGCTTCCCCTGCCTACTGCGCCTCAGTGCTTCACTGCCCACTGTATCTCATTGTTTCACTGCCCACTGTATCTCAGTGCTTCACTGCCTACAGTATCTCAGTGCATCACTGCTTACTGTACCGCACTGCTTCACTGCGTCACATACCTCAGTGCTTCACTGCCTACTGTACCTCATGGCTTTACTGCCTCACGTACCTCAGTGCTTCCCCTGCCTACAGCACCTCAGTACTTCACTGCCTACTGTACCTCAGTGCTTCACTGCCTACTGTACCTCAGTGCTTCACTGCCTACTGTACCTCAGTGCTTCACTTCCAACTGTACCTCAGTGCTGCACTGCCCACTGTACCTCAGTGCTTCACTGCCTAATGTACCTCAGTTCTTCACTGCCTACTATACCTCAGTACTTCACTGCCTACTGTACCTCAGTGCTTCACTGCCTACTGTACCTCAGTGCTTCACTGCCTACTGTGCCTCAGTGCTTCACTGCCGACAGTATCTCAGTGCTTCACTGCCTACTGTACCTCAGTGCTACTCTGGCCCACTATACCTCAGTGCTTCACTGCCTACTGTACCTCAGTGCTTCACTCCCCACTGTACCTCGGTGCTTCACTGCCTACTGCACACCAGTGCTTCACTGCCTACAGTATCTCATTGCTTCACGGCCTACTGTAGCTCAGTGCTTCACTGCCTACTGCACCTCGGTGCTTCACTGCCTACTGCACCTCTGTGCTTCCCCTGCCTACTGCGCCTCAGTGCTTCACTGCCCACTGTATCTCTGTGTTTCACGGCCCACTGTATCTCAGTGCTTCACTGCCTACAGTATCTCAGTGCATCACTGCTTACTGTACCGCACTGCTTCACTGCGTCACATACCTCAGTGCTTCACTGCCTACTGTACCTCATGGCTTCACTGCCTCACGTACCTCAGTGCTTCCCCTGCATACTGTGCCTCAGTACTTCACTGCCTACTGTACCTCAGTGCTTCACTGCCTACTATACCTCAGTGCTTCACTGCCTACTGTACCTCAGTGCTTCACTGCCTACAGTATCTCAGTGCTTCACTGCCTACAGTATCTCAGTGCTTCACTGCCTACAGTATCTCAGTGCTTCACTGCCCACTGTATCTCAGTGCATCACTGCTTACTGTACCTCAGTGCTTCACTGCCCACTGTACCTCAGTGCTTCACTGGCCTACTGTACCTCAGTGCTTCACTGCCCCACTGTACCTCATGGCTTCACTGCCTCACGTACCTCAGTGCTTCACTGCCTACTGTACCTCACATGCTTCACTGCCCACTGTACCTCCGTGCTTCCCTGCCTACTGCACCTCAGTGCTTCACTACCTACAGTATCTCAGTGCTTCACTGCCCACTGTATCTCTGTGCTTTACTGCCTACAGTATCTCAGTGCATCACTGCTTACTGTACCTCATGGCTTCACTGCCTCACATACCTCAGTGCTTCCCCTGCCTACTGAGCCTCAGTGCTTCACTGCCTACTGTACCTCAGTGCTGCATTGGCCTACTGTACCTCAGTGCTTCACTGGCCTACTGTACCTCAGTGCTTCACTGCCTACAGTATCTCAGTGCTTCACTGCCTACTGTAACTCAGCTCTTCACTGCCTACTCTACCTCAGTGCTTCACTGCCTTCTGTACGTCAGTGCTTCAGCTCACTACTGCGTCTCAGTGCTTCACTGCCTACTGTGTGCTTCACTGCCTAATGCGCCTCAGTGATTCACTGCCTACTGCGCCTCAGTGCTTCACTGCCTACTGTACCTCAGTGCTTCACTGCCTACTATACCTCAGTGCTTCACTGCCTACTATACCTCAGTGCTTCACTGCCTACTGTACCTCGGTGCTTCACTGCCTACTGTGCCTCAGTGCTTCACTGCCGACAGCATCTCAGTGCTTCACTGCCTACTGTACCTAAGTGCTACTCTGGCCCACTATACCTCAGTGCTTCACTGCCTACTGTACCTCAGTGCTTCACTCCCCACTGTACCTCAGTGCCTCACTGCCTACTGCTCACCAGTGCTTCACTGCCTACAGTATCTCATTGCTTCACTGCCTACTGTACCTCAGTGCTTCTCTGCCTACTGCACCTCGGTGCTTCACTGCCTACTGCACCTCTGTGCTTCCCCTGCCTACTGCGCCTCAGTGCTTCACTGCCTACTGTATCTCATTGTTTCACTGCCCACTGTATCTCAGTGCTTCACTGCCTACAGTATCTCAGTGCATCACTGCTTACTGTACCGCACTGCTTCACTGCGTCACATACCTCAGTGCTTCACTGCCTACTGTACCTCATGGCTTTACTGCCTCACGTACCTCAGTGCTTCCCCTGCCTACAGCACCTCAGTACTTCACTGCCTACTGTACCTCAGTGCTTCACTGCCTACTGTACCTCAGTGCTTCACTGCCTACTGTACCTCAGTGCTTCACTTCCAACTGTACCTCAGTGCTGCACTGCCCACTGTACCTCAGTGCTTCACTGCCTAATGTACCTCAGTTCTTCACTGCCTACTATACCTCAGTACTTCACTGCCTACTGTACCTCAGTGCTTCACTGCCTACTGTACCTCAGTGCTTCACTGCCTACTGTGCCTCAGTGCTTCACTGCCGACAGTATCTCAGTGCTTCACTGCCTACTGTACCTCAGTGCTACTCTGGCCCACTATACCTCAGTGCTTCACTGCCTACTGTACCTCAGTGCTTCACTCCCCACTGTACCTCGGTGCTTCACTGCCTACTGCACACCAGTGCTTCACTGCCTACAGTATCTCATTGCTTCACGGCCTACTGTAGCTCAGTGCTTCACTGCCTACTGCACCTCGGTGCTTCACTGCCTACTGCACCTCTGTGCTTCCCCTGCCTACTGCGCCTCAGTGCTTCACTGCCCACTGTATCTCTGTGTTTCACGGCCCACTGTATCTCAGTGCTTCACTGCCTACAGTATCTCAGTGCATCACTGCTTACTGTACCGCACTGCTTCACTGCGTCACATACCTCAGTGCTTCACTGCCTACTGTACCTCATGGCTTCACTGCCTCACGTACCTCAGTGCTTCCCCTGCATACTGTGCCTCAGTACTTCACTGCCTACTGTACCTCAGTGCTTCACTGCCTACTATACCTCAGTGCTTCACTGCCTACTGTACCTCAGTGCTTCACTGCCTACAGTATCTCAGTGCTTCACTGCCTACAGTATCTCAGTGCTTCACTGCCTACAGTATCTCAGTGCTTCACTGCCCACTGTATCTCAGTGCATCACTGCTTACTGTACCTCAGTGCTTCACTGCCCACTGTACCTCAGTGCTTCACTGGCCTACTGTACCTCAGTGCTTCACTGCCCCACTGTACCTCATGGCTTCACTGCCTCACATACCTCAGTGCTTCACTGCCTACTGTACCTCACATGCTTCACTGCCCACTGTACCTCCGTGCTTCCCCTGCCTACTGCACCTCAGTGCTTCACTACCTACAGTATCTCAGTGCTTCACTGCCCACTGTATCTCTGTGCTTTACTGCCTACAGTATCTCAGTGCATCACTGCTTACTGTACCTCATGGCTTCACTGCCTCACATACCTCAGTGCTTCCCCTGCCTACTGAGCCTCAGTGCTTCACTGCCTACTGTACCTCAGTGCTGCATTGGCCTACTGTACCTCAGTGCTTCACTGGCCTACTGTACCTCAGTGCTTCACTGCCTACAGTATCTCAGTGCTTCACTGCCTACTGTAACTCAGCTCTTCACTGCCTACTCTACCTCAGTGCTTCACTGCCTTCTGTACGTCAGTGCTTCAGCTCCCTACTGCGTCTCAGTGCTTCACTGCCTACTGTGTGCTTCACTGCCTAATGCGCCTCAGTGCTTCACTGCCTACTGCGCCTCAGTGCTTCACTGCCTACTGTACCTCAGTGCTTCACTGCCTACAGTATCTCAGTGCTTCACTGCCTACTGCGCCTCAGTGCTTCACTGCCTACTGCGCCTCAGTGCTTCACTGCCTACAGTATCTCAGTGCTTCACTGCCTACAGTATCTCAGTGCTTCACTGCCCACTGTATCTCAGTGCATCACTGCTTACTGTACCTCAGTGCTTCACTGGCCTACTGTACCTCAGAGCTTCATTGGCCTACTATACCTCATGGCTTCACTGCCTCATGTACCTCAGTGCTTCCCCTGCCTACTGCGCCTCAGTGCTTCACTGCCTGCTGTACCTCACATGCTTCACTGCCCACGGTACCTCAGTGCTTCACTGCCCACTGTACCTCTGTGCTTCCCCTGCCTACTGCGCCTCAGTGCTTCACTGCCTACAGTATCTCACTGCCCACTGTATCTCAGTGCTTCACTGCCTACAGTATCTCAGTGCATCACTGCTTACTGTAACTCATGGCTTCACTGCCTCACTGCCTACTGCGCCTCAGTGCTTCACTGCATACTGCGCCACAGTGCTTCACTGCCTACTGCGCCTCAGTGCTTCACTGCCTACAGTATCTCAGTGCTTCACTGCCTACTGCGCCTCAGTGCTTCACTGCCTACAGTATCTCAGTGCTTCACTGCCTACTGCGCCTCAGTGCTGCACTGCCCACTGTACCTCAGTGCTTCACTGCCTAATGTACCTCAGTTCTTCACTGCCTACTGTATCTCAGTGCTTCACTGCCTACTGCACCTCAGTGCTTCACTGCCTACTATACCTCAGTGCTTCACTGCCTACTATACCTCAGTGCTTCACTGCCTACTGTACCTCAGTGCTTCACTGCCTACTGTGCCTCAGTGCTTCACTGCCAACAGTATTTCAGTGCTTCACTGCCTACTGTACCTCAGTGCTTCACTGCCTACTGCACACCAGTGTTTCACTGCCTACAGTACCTCAGTGCTTCACTGCGTACTGTACCTCAGTTCTTCACTGCCTTCTGTACTTCAGTGCTTCCCCTGCCTACTGCGCCTCAGTGCTACACTGTCTACTGTGCCTCAGTGCTTCACTGCCTACTGTACCTCCGTGCTTCCCCTGCCTACTGCGCCTCAGTGCTTCACTGCCTACAGTGTCTCAGTGCTTCACTGCCTACTGTACCTCAGTGCTTCACTGGCCTACTGTACCTCAGTGCTTCCCTGCCTACTGTACCTCAGTGCTTCACTGCCTACTGTGCCTCAGTGCATCACTGCCTACTGTACCTCAGTGCTTCACTTCCTACTGTACCTCAGTGCTTCACTGCCTGCTGTACCTCATGGCTTCACTGCCTACTGTACCTCAGTGCTTCACTGCCTAATGTACCTCAGTGCTTCACTGCCTACTGCACAGCAGTGCTTCACTGCCTACTGTACCTCAGTGCTTCACTGCCTACTGCGCCTCAGTGCTTCACTGCCTACTGCGCCTCAGTGCTTCACTGACTACTGCGCCTCAGTGCTTCACTGCCTACAGTATCTCAGTGCTTCACTGCCTACTGTACCTCAGTGCTTCAATGGTTACTGTACCTCATTGATTCACTGACACACTGTACCTCAGTGCTTCACTACCTACTGTACCTCATGGCTTCACTGCCTCACGTACCTCAGTGCTTCATTGCCTTCAGTATCTCAGTGCATCACTGCTTACTGCTCCTCAGTGCTTCACTGCCTACAGTATCTCAGTGCATCACTGCTTACTGTATCTCAGTGCTTCAGTGCCCACTGTACCTCAGTGCTTCACTGGCCCACTGTACCTCAGTGCTTCACTGGCCTACTGTACCTCAGTGCTTCACTGCCTTCTGTACCCCAGTGCTTCACTGCCTACTGTACCTCAGTGCTTCTCTGGCCCACGATACCTCAGTGCTTCACTGCCTACTGTACCTCAGTGCTTCACTGCCTACTGTACCTCAGTTCTTCAATGGCCTACTGTACCTCCGTGCTTCCCCTGCCTACTGCACACCAGTGCTTCATTGCCTACAGTATCTCAGTTCTTCACTGCCTACTGTACCTCAGTGCTTCACTGGCCTACTGTACCTCAGTGCTTCACTGCCTACTGTACCTCAGTTCTTCACTGCCTTCTGTACTTCAGTGCTTCACCTGCCTACTGCACCTCCGTGCTTCACTGCCTACTGCGCCTCAGTGCTTCACTGCCTACTGCGCCTCAGTGCTTCACTGCCTACTGTACCTCAGTGCTTCACTGCCTAATGTACCTCAGTGCTTCACTGCTTACTGTACCGCACTGCTTCACTGCCTACTATATCTCAGTGCTTCACTGCCTACTGTACCTCTGTGCTTCCCCTGCCTACTGCGCCTCAGTGCTTCACTGCCTACTGTGCCTCAGTGCTTCACTGCCTACTGCGCCTCAGTGCTTCACTGCCTTCTGTACCTCAGTGCTTCACTGCCTACTGTATCTCAGTGCTTCCCCTGCCTACTGCACCTCAGTGCATCACTGCCTACTGCACCTCAGTGCATCACTGCCTACTGTATATCAGTGCTTCACTGGCCTACTGCGCCTCAGTGCTTCACTGCCTACAGTGTCTCAGTGCCTCACTGCCCACTGTATCTCAGTGCATCACTGCCTACTGTACCTCAGTGCTTCACTTCCTACTGTACCTCAGTGCTGCACTCCCACTGTACCTCAGTGGTTCAATGCCTAATGTACCTCAGTTCTTCACTGCCTACTGTATCTCAGTGCTTCACTGCCTACTGTACCTCAGTGCTTCACTGCCTACTATACCTCAGTGCTTCACTGCCTACTATACCTCAGTGCTTCACTGCCTACTGTACCTCAGTGCTTCACTGCCTACTGTGCCTCAGTGCTTCACTGCCGACAGCATCTCAGTGCTTCACTGCCTACTGTACCTCAGTGCTACTCTGGCCCACTATACCTCAGTGCTTCACTGCCTACTGTACCTCAGTGCTACACTCCCACTGTACCTCAGTGCCTCACTGCCTACTGCACACCAGTGCTTCACTGCCTACAGTATCTCATTGCTTCACTGCCTACTGTACCTCAGTGCTTCACTGCCTACTGCACCTCGGTGCTTCACTGCCTACTGCACCTCTGTGCTTCCCCTGCCTACTGCGCCTCAGTGCTTCACTGCCCACTGTATCTCATTGTTTCACTGCCCACTGTATCTCAGTGCTTCACTGCCTACAGTATCTCAGTGCATCACTGCTTACTGTACCGCACTGCTTCACTGCGTCACATACCTCAGTGCTTCACTGCCTACTGTACCTAATGGCTTTACTGCCTCACGTACCTCAGTGCTTCCCCTGCCTACTGCACCTCAGTACTTCACTGCCTACTGTACCTCAGTGCTTCACTGCCTACTGTACCTCAGTGCTTCACTTTCAACTGTACCTCAGTGCTGCACTGCCCACTGTACCTCAGTGCTTCACTGCCTAATGTACCTCAGTTCTTCACTGCCTACTATACCTCAGTACTTCACTGCCTACTATACCTCAGTGCTTCACTGCCTACTGTACCTCAGTGCTTCACTGCCTACTGTGCCTCAGTGCTTCACTGCCGACAGTATCTCAGTGCTTCACTGCCTACTGTACCTCAGTGCTACTCTGGCCCACTATACCTCAGTGCTTCACTGCCTACTGTACCTCAGTGCTTCACTCCCCACTGTACCTCGGTGCTTCACTGCCTACTGCACACCAGTGCTTCACTGCCTACAGTATCTCATTGCTTCACGGCCTACTGTATCTCAGTGCTTCACTGCCTACTGTACCTCAGTGCTTCACTGCCAACTATACCTCAGTGCTTCACTGCCTACTATACCTCAGTGCTTCACTGCCTACTGTACCTCAGTGCTTCACTGCCTACTGTGCCTCAGTGCTTCACTGCCAACAGTATTTCAGTGCTTCACTGCCTACTGTACCTCAGTGCTTCACTGCCTACTGCACACCAGTGTTTCACTGCCTACAGTACCTCAGTGCTTCACTGCCTACTGTACCTCAGTTCTTCACTGCCTTCTGTACTTCAGTGCTTCCCCTGCCTACTGTGCCTCAGTGCTACACTGTCTACTGTGCCTCAGTGCTTCACTGCCTACTGTACCTCCGTGCTTCCCCTGCCTACTGCACCTCAGTGCTTCACTGCCTACAGTATCTCAGTGCTTCACTGCCTACTGTACCTCAGTGCTTCACTGGCCTACTGTACCTCAGTGCTTCCCTGCCTACTGCACCTCAGTGCTTCACTGCCTACTGTGCCTCAGTGCATCACTGCCTGCTGTACCTCATGGCTTCACTGCCTACTGTACCTCAGTGCTTCACTGCCTAATGTACCTCAGTGCTTCACTGCCTACTGCACAGCAGTGCTTCACTGCCTACTGTACCTCAGTGCTTCACTGCCTACTGCGCCTCAGTGCTTCACTGCCTACTGCGCCTCAGTGCTTCACTGACTACTGCGCCTCAGTGCTTCACTGCCTACAGTATCTCAGTGCTTCACTGCCTACTGTACCTCAGTGCTTCAATGTTTACTGTACCTCATTGATTCACTGACACACTGTACCTCAGTCCTTCACTGACACACTGTACCTCAGTGCTTCACTACCTACTGTACCTCATGGCTTCACTGCCTCACGTACCTCAGTGCTTCATTGCCTTCAGTATCTCAGTGCATCACTGCTTACTGCTCCTCAGTGCTTCACTGCCTACAGTATCTCAGTGCATCACTGCTTACTGTATCTCAGTGCTTCAGTGCCCACTGTACCTCAGTGCTTCACTGGCCCACTGTACCTCAGTGCTTCACTGGCCTACTGTACCTCAGTGCTTCACTGCCTTCTGTACCCCAGTGCTTCACTGCCTACTGTACCTCAGTGCTTCTCTGGCCCACGATACCTCAGTGCTTCACTGCCTACTATACCTCAGTACTTCACTGCCTACTGTACCTCAGTTCTTCACTGGCCTACTGTACCTCCGTGCTTCCCCTGCCTACTGCACACCAGTGCTTCACTGCCTTCTGTACTTCAGTGCTTCACCTGCCTACTGCACCTTTGTGCTTCACTGCCTACTGCGCCTCAGTGCTTCACTGCCTACTGCGCCTCAGTGCTTCACTGCCTACTGCACATCAGTGCTTCACTGCCTACTGCGCCTCAGTGCTTCACTGCCTACTGTACCTCAGTGCTTCACTGCCTAATGTACCTCAGTGTTTCACTGCCTACTGTACCTCAGTGGTTCACTGCCCACTGTACCTCCGTGCTTCCCCTGCCTACTGCGCCTCAGTGCTTCACTGCCTACTGTACCTCAGTGCTTCACTGCTTACTGTACCGCACTGCTTCACTGCCTACTATATCTCAGTGCTTCACTGCCTACTGTACCTCCGTGCTCCCCCTGCCTACTGCGCCTCAGTGCTTCACTGCCTACTGTGCCTCAGTGCTTCACTGCCTACTGCGCCTCAGTGCTTCACTGCCTTCTGTACCTCAGTGCTTCACTGCCTACTGTATCTCAGTGCTTCCCCTGCCTGCGGCACCTCAGTGCATCACTGCCTACTGCACCACAGTGCATCACTGCCTACTGTATATCAGTGCTTCACTGGCCTACTGCGCCTCAGTGCTTCACTGCCTACAGTGTCTCAGTGCCTCACTGCCCACTGTATCTCAGTGCATCACTGCCTACTGTACCTCAGTGCTTCACTTCCTACTGTACCTCAGTGCTGCACTGCCCACTGTACCTCAGTGCTTCAATGCCTAATGTACCTCAGTTCTTCACTGCCTACTGTATCTCAGTGCTTCACTGCCTACTGTACCTCAGTGCTTCACTGCCTACTATACCTCAGTGCTTCACTGCCTACTAAACCTCAGTGCTTCACTGCCTACTGTACCTCAGTGCTTCACTGCCTACTGTGCCTCAGTGCTTCACTGCCGACAGTATCTCAGTGCTTCACTGCCTACTGTACCTCAGTGCTACTCTGGCCCACTATACCTCAGTGCTTCACTGCCTACTGTACCTCAGTGCTTCACTCCCCACTGTACCTCAGTGCCTCACTGCCTACTGCACACCAGTGCTTCACTGCCTACAGTATCTCATTGCTTCACTGCCTACTGTACCTCAGTGCTTCACTGCCTACTGCACCTCGGTGCTTCACTGCCTACTGCACCTCTGTGCTTCCCCTGCCTACTGCGCCTCAGTGCTTCACTGCCCACTGTATCTCATTGTTTCACTGCCCACTGTATCTCAGTGCTTCACTGCCTACAGTATCTCAGTGCATCACTGCTTACTGTACCGCACTGCTTCACTGCGTCACATACCTCAGTGCTTCACTGCCTACTGTACCTCATGGCTTTACTGCCTCACGTACCTCAGTGCTTCCCCTGCCTACTGCACCTCAGTACTTCACTGCCTACTGTACCTCAGTGCTTCACTGCCTTCTGTACCTCAGTGCTTCACTGCCTACTATACCTCCGTGCTTCACTTCCAACTGTACCTCAGTGCTGGACTGCCCACTGTACCTCAGTGCTTCACTGCCTAATGTACCTCAGTTCTTCACTGCCTACTATACCTCAGTACTTCACTGCCTACTATACCTCAGTGCTTCATTGCCTACTGTACCTCAGTGCTTCACTGCCTACTGTGCCTCAGTGCTTCACTGCCGACAGTATCTCAGTGCTTCACTGCCTACTGTACCTCAGTGCTACTCTGGCCCACTATACCTCAGTGCTTCACTGCCTACTGTACCTCAGTGCTTCACTCCCCACTGTACCTCGGTGCTTCACTGCCTACTGCACACCAGTGCTTCACTGCCTACAGTATCTCATTGCTTCACTGCCTACTGTAGCTCAGTGCTTCACTGCCTACTGCACCTCGGTGCTTCACTACCTACTGCACCTCTGTGCTTCCCCTGCCTACTGCGCCTCAGTGCTTCACTGCCCACTGTATCTCTGTGTTTCACTGCCCACTGTATCTCAGTGCTTCACTGCCTACAGTATCTCAGTGCATCACTGCTTACTGTACCGCACTGCTTCACTGCGTCACATACCTCAGTGCTTCACTGCCTACTGTACCTCATGGCTTCACTGCCTCACGTACCTCAGTGCTTCCCCTGCATACTGTGCCTCAGTACTTCACTGCCTACTGTACCTCAGTGCTTCACTGCCTACTGTACCTCAGTGCTTTACTGGCCTACTGTACCTCAGTGCTTCATTGGCCTACTGTACCTCAGTGCTTCACTGCCTACTGTACCTCAGTGCTTCACTGCCTACTGTACCTCAGTGCTTCCCCTGCCTACTGCACACCAGTGCTTCACTGCCTACAGTATCTCAGTGCTTCAATGCCTACTGTACCTCAGTGCTTCACTGCCTACAGTATCTCAGTGCTTCACTGCCTACTGTACCTCAGTTCTTCACTACCTTCTGTACTTCAGTGCTTCCCCTGCCTACTGCGCCTCAGTGCTTCACTGCCTACTGCACCTCAGTGCTTCACTGTGTACTGTACCTCAGTGCTTCACTGCCTAATGTACCTCAGTGGTTCACTGCCCACTGTACCTCCGTGCTTTCCCTTGCCTACTTCGCCTCAGTGCTTCACTACCTACTGTACCTCAGTGCTTCACTGATTACTGTACAGCACTGCTTCACTGCCTACTGTATCTCAGTGATTCACTGCCTACAGTATCTCAATGCTTCACTGCCTACTGTACCTCAGTGCTTCACTGCCTACAGTATCTCAATGCTTCACTGCCTACTGCGCCTCAGTGCTTCACTGCCTACTGTACCTCATTGCTTCACTACCTACAGTATCTCAGTGCTTCACTGCCTACTGCGCCTCAGTGCTTCACTGCCCTGTACCTCAGTGCTTCACTGCCTACTGTATCTCCGTGCTTCCCCTGCCTACTGCACCTCAGTGCATCACTGCCTACTGCACCTCAGTGCATCACTGTCTACTGTATCTCAGTGCTTCACTGGCCTACTGTGCCTCAGTGCTTTACTGCCTAGAGTATCTCAGTGCTTCACTGCCCACTGTATCTCAGTGCATCACTGCTTACTGTATCTCAGTGCTTCTCTGGCCTACTGTACCTCAGTGCTTTACTGGCCTACTGTACCGTAGTGCTTCACTGCCCAACTGTACCTCAGTGCTTCACTGCCTACTGTACCTCATGGCTTCACTGCCTCACGTACCTCAGTGCTTCCCCTGCCTACTGCGCCCCAGTGCTTCACTGCCTACAGTATCTCAGTGCTTCACTGCCCACTGCATCTCAGTGCTTCACTGCCTACAGTATCTCAGTGCATCACTGCTTACTGTACCCCACTGCTTCTCTGCGTCACATACCTCAGTGCTTCACTGCCTACTGTACCTCATGGCTTCACTGCCTCACGTACCTCAGTACTTCCCCTGCCTACTGCGCCTTAGTGCTTCACTGCCTACTGTACCTCATTGCTTCACTGCCTACTGCACACCAGTGCTTCACTGCCTACAGTACCTCCGTGCTTCACTGCCTACTGTACGGCAGTTCTTCACTGCCTTCTGTACTTCAGTGCTTCCCCTGCCTACTGCGCCTCAGTGCTTCACTGCCTACTGCGCCTCAGTGCTTCACTGCCTACTGTTCCTCCGTGCTTCCCCTGCCTAATGCGCCTCAGTGCTTCACTGCCTACTGCGCCTCAGTGCTTCACTGCCTACTGCGCCTGAGTGCTTCACTGCCTACTGTACCTCAGTGCTTCACTGCCTACTGTATCTCAGTGCTTCACTGCCTACTGTACCTCCGTGCTTCCCCTGCCTACTGCGCCTCAGTGCTTCACTGCCTACAGTATCGCAGTGCTTCACTGCCCACTGTATCTCAGTGCTTCACTGCCTACAGTATCTCAGTGCATCACTGCTTACTGTACCGCACTACTTCACTGCGTCACATGCCTCAGTGCTTCACTGTCTCTTGTACCTCATGGCTTCACTGCCTCATGTACCTCAGTGCTTCCCCTGCCTACTGCGCCTCAGTGCTTCACTACCTACTGTACCTCAGTGCTTCACTGGCCTACTGTACCTCAGTGCTTCACTGGCCTACTGTACCTCAGTGCTTCACTGCCTACAGTATCTCAGTGCTTCACTGCCTACTGTACCTCAGTGCTTCACTGGCCTACTGTACCTCAGTGCTTCACTGTCTACTGTACCTCAGTGCTTCACTGCCTACTGTGCCTCAGTGCATCACTGCCTACTGTACCTCAGTGCTTTACTGCCTACTGTACCTCAGTGCTTTACTGCCTGCTGTACATCATGGCTTCACTGCCTACTGTACCTCAGTGCATCACTGCCTAATGTACCTCAGTGCTTCACTGCCTACTGCACAGCAGTGCTTCACTGCCTACTGTACTTCAGTGCTTCACTGCCTACCGCACCTCAGTGCTTCACTGCCTACTGCGCCTCAGTGCTTCACTGCCTACTGAGCCTCAGTGCTTCACTGCCTACAGTATCTCAGTGCTTCATTGCCTACTGTACCTCAGTGCTTCAATGGTTACTGTACCTCATTGCTTCACTGACACACTGTACCTCAGTGCTTCAGTGACACACTGTAGCTCATTGCTTCACTACCCACTGAACCTCATGGCTTCACTGCCTCACGTACCTCAGTGCTTCATTGCCTTCAGTATCTCAGTGCTTCACTGCCTACTGCGCCTCAGTGCTTCACTGCCTACAGTATCTCCGTGCATCACTGCTAACTGTACCTCAGTGCTTCAGTACCCACTGTACCTCAGTGCTTCACTGGCCCACTGTACCTCAGTGCTTCACTCGCCTACTGTACCTCAGTGCTTCACTGCCTACTGTACCCAGTGCTTCACTGCCTACTGTACCTCAGTGCTACTCTGGCCCACTATACCTCAGTGCTTCACTGCCTAGTGTACCTCAGTGCTTCACTGCCTACTGTACCTCAGTGCTTCACTGGCCTACTGTACCTCAGTGCTTCACTGCCTACTGTACCTCAGTGCTTCATTGCCTACTGTACCTCAGTGCTTCACTGCCTACTGTACCTCAGTTCTTCACTGGCCTACTGTACCTCCGTGCTTCCCCTGCCTACTGCACACCAGTGCTTCACTGCCTACAGTATCTCAGTGCTTCACTGCCACTGTACCTCAGTGCTTCACTGGCCTACTGTACCTCAGTGTTTCACTGCCTACTGTACCTCAGTTCTTCACTGCCTTCTGTACTTCAGTGCTTCCCCTGCGTACTGCGCCTCAGTGCTTCACTGCCTACTGCGCCTCAGTGCTTCACTGCCTACTGCGCCTCAGTGCTTCACTGCCTACTGCGCCTCAGTGCTTCACTGACTACTGTACCTCAGTGCTTCACTGCCTAATGTACCTCAGTGTTTCACTGCCTACTGTACCTCAGTGGTTCACTGCCCACTGTACCTCCGTGCTTACCCTGCCTACTGCGCCTCTGTACTTCACTGCCTACTGTACCTCCGTGCTTACCCTGCCTACTGCGCCTCTGTGCTTCACTGCCTACTGTACCTCAGTGCTTCACTGCTTACTGTACCGCACTGCTTCACTGCCTACTGTATCTCAGTGCTTCACTGCCTACTGTACCTCCGTGCTTCCCCTGCCTACTGCGCCTCAGTCCTTCACTGCCTACAGCGCCTCAGTGCTTCACTGCCTTCTGTACCTCAGTGCTTCACTGCCTACTGTATCTCAGTGCTTCCCCTGCCTACTGCACCTCAGTGCATCACTGCCTACTGTATATCTGTGCTTCACTGGCCTACTGCGCCTCAGTGGTTCACTGCCCACTGTACCTCCGTGCTTCACTGCCCACTGTATCTCAGTGCATCACTGCCTACTGTATCTCAGTGCATCACTGCCTACTGTACCTCAGTGCTTCACTTCCTACTGTACCTCAGTGCTGCACTGCCCACTGTACCTCAGTGCTTCACTGCCTAATGTACCTCAGTTCTTCACTGCCTACTGCATCTCAGTGCTTCACTGCCTACTGTACCTCAGTGCTTCACTGCCTACTATACCTCAGTGCTTCACTGCCTACTATACCTCAGTGCTTCACTGCCTACTGTACCTCAGTGCTTCACTGCCTACTGTGCCTCAGTGCTTCACTGCCGACAGTATCTGAGTGCTTCACTGCCTACTGTACCTCAGTGCTACTCTGGCCCACTATACCTCATTGCTTCACTGCCTACTGTACCTCAGTGCTTCACTCCCCACTGTACCTCGGTGCTTCACTGCCTACTGCACACCAGTGCTTCACTGCCTACAGTATCTCATTGCTTCACTGCCTACTGTACCTCAGTGCTTCAATGCCCACTATATCTCAGTGTTTCACTGCCCACTGTATCTCAGTGCTTCACTGCCTACAGTATCTCAGTGCATCACTGCTTACTGTACCGCACTGCTTCACTGTGTCACATACCTCAGTGCTTCACTGCCTACTGTACCTCATGGCTTCACTGCCTCATGTACCTCAGTGCTTCCCCTGCCTACTGTACCTCAGTACTTCACTGCCTACAGTAACTCAGTGCTTCACTGCCTACTGTACCTCAGAGCTTCACTGGCCTACTGTACCTCAGTGCTTCATTGGCCTGCTGTACCTCAGTGCTTCACTGCCTACTGTACCTCAGTGCTTCCCCTGCCTACTGCACACCAGTGCTTCACTGCCCTACAGTATCTCAGTGCTTCACTGCCTACTGTACCTCAGTGCTTCACTGCCTACAGTATCTCAGTGCTTCACTGCCTACTGTACCTCAGTTCTTCACTACCTTCTGTACTTCAGTGCTTCCCCTGCCTACTGCGCCTCAGAGCTTCACTGCCTACTGCGCCTCAGTGCTTCACTGTCTACTGTACCTCAGTGCTTCACTGCCTAATGTACCTCAGTGCTTCACTACCTACTGTACCTCAGTGCTTCACTGCCTACAGTATCTCAGTGCTTCACTGCCTACTGCGCCTCAGTGCTTCACTGCCTACTGTGCCTCAGTACTTCACTGCCTACAGTATCTCAGTGCTTCACTGCCTACAGTATCTCAGTGCTTCACTGCCCACTGTATCTCAGTGCATCACTGCTTACTGTACCTCAGTGCTTCACTGGCCTACTGTACCTCAGAGCTTCACTGGCCTACTGTAGCTCATGGCTTCACTGCCTCACGTACCTCAGTGCTTCCCCTGCCTACTGCGCCTCAGTACTTCACTGCCTACTGTACCTCACATGCTTCACTGCCCACTGTACCTCAGTGCTTCACTGCCTACTGTACCTCCGTGCTTCCCCTGCCTACTGCGCCTCAGTGCTTCACTGCCTACAGTATCTCACTGCCCACTGTATCTCAGTGCTTCACTGCCTACTGTACCTCAGTGCTTCACTGCCTACTGTGCCTCAGTGCTTCACTGCCAACAGTATCTCAGTGCTTCACTGCCTACTGTACCTCAGTGCTACTCTGGCCCACTATACCTCAGTGCTTCACTGCCTACTGTACCTCAGTGCTTCACTGCCTACTGTGCCTCAGTGCTTCACTGCCAACAGTATCTCAGTGCTTCACTGCCTACTGTACCTCAGTGCTACTCTGGCCCACTGTATCTCAGTGCTTCACTGCCTACTGTACCTCAGTGCTTCACTGCCTACTGCACACCAGTGCTTCACTGCCGACAGTATCTCATTGCTTCACTGCCTACTGTACCTCTGTGCTTCACTGCCTACTGCACCTCAGTGCTTTACTGCCTACTGCACCTCTGTGCTTCCCCTGCATACTGCGCCTCAGTGCTTCAATGCCCACTGTATCTCAGTGTTTCACTGCCCACTGTATCTCAGTGCTTCACTGCCTACAGTATCTCAGTGCATCACTGCTTACTGTACCGCACTGCTTCACTGCGTCACATACTTCAGTGCTTCACTGCCTACTGTACCTCATGGCTTCACTGCCTCACGTACCTCAGTGCTTCCCCTGCCTCCTGCGCCTCAGTACTTCACTGCCTACTGTACCTCAGTGCTTCACTACCTACTGTACCTCAGTGCTTCACTGGCCTACTGTACCTCAGTGCTTCATTGGCCTACTGTACCTCAGTGCTTCACTGCCTACTGTACCTCAGTGCTTCAGTGGGCACCTTACACCAGTCCAAACAACCCCTTATTGGAGATAGGTTAAAGACAACCTTTATTGAAAGCTATCCTAGTGGTAGCTATGTAGAGCAGCCTTCAGGCTAAGTCTTGAAGGAATGTAAAGCAGCTTGTTTTACCAGTCTATAATCTCTTGAGTGACCAAATGAAAGAGGACCACACCAGGTATATATTCAAAATATATGTATTTATTACTAAACACACCCCTCTAGTCTCTTTATGAGGCTAGAGTTCAAGTACATAAGTTATAAGTTAGTTATCTACAGTAATAGCACAAATACACGTTTGAGCCCCAGGGGCGTACCAAACCATATACCAATAAAGTGGTATAAGAACCACGACTGAGCTAGACACAAGGCCTAGAGCCTGTAGAAGTGCTTGGACCACAAGGAACCACCCAAGGCAGTGACACAGGGGACCCACGGGGACGCGTGCAGTGTATGAACACAGCCGCGAACCACCGTTAACTTCTATGGGGAAAGTCGCGATTAGAATTTAAAAGAAAAGGGACACTTAGAGGAGGACTTGGAGCAAACCCTTTGAGAACTAGGCTGTTCTAGTGTCAATACCCACGGGAGCACCGGAGTACTCGAGTTACCTCACCCAGGGGAGCCGGGTGCATAGGTGTCTTTCGGGGTCGGGTTTCGTCGTCGCTTTCAATGGCGATCTGCTGCAAAGTGCTGCTGGCGACCAAGTCGAAAGTGTTCGGGTGGATCCAAAGGTGGATCGAAGATCTGAGGAACCTGAAAGCAGAGGGGACAGAGTCTGGGTCACTAGCCAGTGACCAGGAAGGCGATGAGCAGATGCCCACCGATGTCGAGTGCTTCAGGTAGGTTGACAGTCATCTTGACTCTTCAGCCATGAGGTTCAGGAGGCGTCGACGACAACCAGGAGCTGGATTCGAGCTGTCCCACAAAGTCTGTCAATTGTAGGGGTGTCGGCAACCGGATTGGACCCAACAAGCCTTGGCAACGGCAAGTCTCGTGGAAATAGAAGAAGGACGATGTTGCAGACCAGCAAGGTCTGGAGGACTCACCCAGCGAGGATAAGTCAGGGCACACCTGGAGCAACCAGGGAGCCCAAGCAAAAAAAGATTGGCCTTCAGGAGGGCCTGCTAGCCAATGGACTAGCGACCGCAAAGGAGCCTCGAGACGGTGCACGTGGAGCTGGCTCACAGGACACTCGTGGAGTGGAGGCCAGTGATCTTCAGTGCAGTTGGTGCTGGAGGCTGGGGCTACTCGGAGCCCAAAGCACGACTTCGTGGGAGACCCAGAAGAGGATGCACTTGCAAATGCGTTCGGTGTCCAGGGGTCACGGTTCCACATTACCCACGACAGCTACGGGCCTCAGCTTTGCTGGGGACTCAGGGCAGCCTCGGCAAAGTCTGGAAATCTACCTCTGGTGATGCAAAGACTTCGGCGTCCGACGGGAGCTTCAGCGATGCAGACCGGACAATTGCTTCTTTGGTGCCTGCCAAGCAGGGGAGTCACTCCTTGACCCCAAGGGAGATTCTTCAGTCCTCTAATCTTGAAGTAGAGCGTCGAAGGTCCAGGATTCTGTATCAGAGTTTCGTCCAGGTAAATCTAAAGTCCTAAGGACTGGGTTCCCCTACTTATACTAAGGTAGGGGGTTGGACATACTCTGTGGCCCCTCCTATGGGAGGGCCAGGGCAGAGGGGTGGTTACACCCATTTCCCTTTGTCCAGTTTCGCGCCAGAGCAGGGGCTGGAAGCCCCTGAGCCGGTTTGAACTGGGGTATGCACAGGGACACCAAGTGTGCCCCCAGTGCAGGATTTCAAAGCACCCGAGAGTGCTCCCGCCCAGCCCCAATACACACTATCCTGTCTGGGAGGTGGTCACACCTCCCTGGGACAGGAAACCTATTGTCCAGGCCTCCCTGCCAGAGTTTCGGTCAGCATCAGGAGGCCAGACTCGTGTCTGTGGCAGCGGCATCCATTTTGTGATGCCAGGGCTCTGGAAAGTCAGTACCGGGTATACCGGTGTGTACATGTCTTTCCCTCTAGAAGGGTGGAATGCTACCCCCGCCGCCAGAACTGGCGGGGGGGGTAGTATTCCAAGATGTTTGACACCAAACACGACATGTTTCCGTGCAGCCATCCCAAAGTTACCATTTAACGCGAGGTTATAATGCGCTTAAGAGTATATGGTCAGGCTGCACTACAAACAGCATCAGAGAAGGGTCTCCGAACGCTGCAGAGGGGCCCTGCTCTTGCAGGGGCACCCTCTCACATAGGAACCACGCACTCTGCCTTCAGGATTGATAAGGCCTGCCATAGGAGTGACTTATAGGTTTATATGTGTGTATGTATATAGTGATATAGGTAGCCTATATCACAGTAAGGGGTGCATGCACCACCTCACCCAGGCTGCAGTAGCAGACCTGTGGTGTCAGTTTGGATGGCCTTCCAGGGGTGGCACAATACATGCTGCAGCCCCTGATAGGCCTCTGAGGTACCTATGCCCTGGGTACATAGTATACCATATACTAGGGACTTATAAGGGCACTCCAGATTCCAATCAGAGATGTGCCTAAGGCACATGGAAACCATTTTAAAGAGGAAGCAGCTAGGCTGGGGTTCTGATTAGCAGGGCCCCAGCCAGACTAAGGTCGAAAAACAGTGAAGCATCAGCAAAAAGTGGGGGTACCCATGTGAAGCAGATCCTACTCTCCTACATACTGTACCTCAGTGCTTCCCCTGCCTACTGCACACCAGTGCTTCACTGCCTACAGTATCTCAGTGCTTCACTGCCTACTGTACCTCAGTGCTTCACTGCCTACAGTATCTCAGTGCTTCACTGCCTACTGTACCTCAGTTCTTCACTACCTTCTGTACTTCAGTGCTTCCCCTGCCTACTGCGCCTCAGAGCTTCACTGCCTACTGCGCCTCAGTGCTTCACTGTCTACTGTACCTCAGTGCTTCACTGCCTAATGTACCTCAGTGCTTCACTGCCTACTGTACCTCAGTGCTTCACTGCCTACAGTATCTCAGTGCTTCACTGCCTACTGCGCCTCAGTGCTTCACTGCCTACTGCGCCTCAGTGCTTCACTGCCTACAGTATCTCAGTGCTTCACTGCCTACAGTATCTCAGTGCTTCACTTCCCACTGTATCTCAGTGCATCACTGCTTACTGTACCTCAGTGCTTCACTGCCTACTGTACCTCAGTGCTTCACTGCCTACAGTATCTCAGTGCTTCACTGCCTACTGCGCCTCAGTGCTTCACTGCCTACTGCGCCTCAGTGCTTCTCTGCCTACAGTATCTCAGTGCTTCACTGCCTACAGTATCTCAGTGCTTCACTTCCCACTGTATCTCAGTGCATCACTGCTTACTGTACCTCAGTGCTTCACTGGCCTACTGTACCTCATGGCTTCACTGCCTCACGTACCTCAGTGCTTCCCCTGCCTACTACGCCTCAGTGCTTCACTTCCTACTGTACCTCACATGCTTCACTGCCCACTATACCTCAGTGCTTCACTGCCCACTGTACCTCCGTGCTTCCCCTGCCTACTGCGCCTCAGTGCTTCACTGCCTACAGTATCTCAGTGCATCACTGCTTACTGTACCTCATGGCTTCACTGCCTCACTGCCTACTGCGCCTCAGTGCTTCACTGCCTACTGTGCCTCAGTGCTTCACTGCCTACAGTATCTCAGTGCTTCACTGCCTACTGTACCTCAGTGCTTCACTGCCTACTATACCTCAGTGCTTCACTGCCTACTATACCTCAGTGCTTCACTGCCTACTGTACCTCAGTGCTTCACTGCCTACTGTGCCTCAGTGCTTCACTGCCGACAGTATCTCAGTGCTTCACTGCCTACTGTACCTCAGTGCTACTCTGGCCCACTATACCTCAGTGCTTCACTGCCTACTGTACCTCAGTGCTTCACTCCCCACTGTACCTCGGTGCTTCACTGCCTACTGAACACCAGTGCTTCACTGCCTACAGTATCTCATTTCTACACTGCCTAATGTACCTCAGTGCTTCACTGCCTACTGCACCTCGGTGCTTCACTGCCTACTGCACCTCTGTGCTTCCCCTGCCTAATGTGCCTCAGTGCTTCACTGCCCACTGTATCTCAGTGTTTCACTGCCCACTGTATCTCAGTGCTTTACTGCCTACAGTATCTCAGTGCATCACTGCTTACTGTACCGCACTGCTTCACTGCGTCACATACCTCAGTGCTTCACTGCCTACTGTACCTCATGGCTTCACTGCCTCACGTACCTCAGTGCTTCCCCTGCCTACTGCGCCTCAGTACTTCACTGCCTACTGTACCAAAGTGCTTCACTGGCCTACTGTACCTCAGTGCTTCATTGGCCTACTGTACCTCAGTGCTTCACTGCCTACTGTACCTCAGTGCTTCACTGCCTACTGTACCTCAGTGCTTCCCCTGTCTACTGCACACCAGTGCTTCACTGCCTACAGTATCTCAGTGCTTCACTGCCTACTGTACCTCAGTGCTTCACTGCATACAGTATCTCAGTGCTTCACTGCCTACTGTACCTCAGTTCTTCACTACCTTCTGTACTTCAGTGCTTCCCCTGCCTACTGCGCCTCAGTGCTTCACTGCCTACTGCGCCTCAGTGCTTCACTGTCTACTGTACCTCAGTGCTTCACTGTCTACTGTACCTCAGTGCTTCACTGCCTAATGTATCGCAGTGCTTGACTGCCTACTGTACCTCAGTGGTTCACTGTCCACTGTACCTCCGTGCTTTCCCTTGCCTACTGCGCCTCAGTGCTTCACTGCCTACTGTACCTAAGTGCTTCACTGCTTACTGTACAGCACTGCTTCACTGCTACTGTATCTCAGTGGTTCACTGCCAACTGTACCTCCATGCTTCTCCTGCCTACTGCGCCTCAATGCTTCACTGCCTACTGTACCTCAGTGCTTCACTGCTTATAGTATCTCAATGCTTCACTGCCTACTGCGCCTCAGTGCTTCACTGCCTACTGTACCTCATTGCTTCACTGCCTACAGTATCTCAGTGCTTCACTGCCTACTGCGCCTCAGTGCTTCACTGCCTACTGTACCTCAGTGCTTCACTGCCTACTGTATCTCTGTGCTTCCCCTGCCTACTGCACCTCAGTGCATCACTGCCTACTGCACCTCAGTGCATCACTGTCTACTATATCTCAGTGCTGCACTGGCCTACTGTGCCTCAGTGCTTCACTGCCTAGAGTATCTCAGTGCTTCACTGCCCACTGTATCTCAGTGCATCACTGCTTACTGTATCTCAGTGCTTCTCTGGCCTACTGTAACTCAGTGCTTTACTGGCCTACTGTACCGTAGTGCTTCACTGCCACTGTACCTCAGTGCTTCACTGCCTACTGTACCTCATGGCTTCAGTGCCTCACGTACCTCAGTGCTTCCCCTGCCTACTGCGCCTCAGTGCTTCACTGCCTACAGTATCTCAGTGCTTCACTGCCCACTGTATCTCAGTGCTTCACTGCCTACAGTATCTCAGTGCATCACTGCTTACTGTACCCCACTGCTTCTCTGCATCACATACCTCAGTGCTTCACTGCCTACTGTACCTCATGGCTTCACTGCCTCACGTACCTCAGTGCTTCCCCTGCCTACTGCGCCTTAGTGCTTCACTGCCTAATGTACCTCAGTGCTTCACTGCCTACTGTACCTCAGTTCTTCACTACCTTCTGTACTTCAGTGCTTCCCCTGCCTACTGCGCCTCAGTGCTTCACTGCCTACCGTGCCTCAGTGCTTCACTGTCTACTGTACCTCAGTGCTTCACTGCCTAATGTACCTCAGTGCTTCACTGCCTACTGTACCTCAGTGCTTCACTGCCTACAGTATCTCAGTGCTTCACTGCCTACTGCGCCTCAGTGCTTCACTGCCTACTGCGCCTCAGTGCTTCACTGCCTACAGTATCTCAGTGCTTCACTGCCTACAGTATCTCAGTGCTTCACTTCCCACTGTATCTCAGTGCATCACTGCTTACTGTACCTCAGTGCTTCACTGCCTACTGTACCTCAGTGCTTCACTGCCTACAGTATCTCAGTGCTTCACTGCCTACTGCGCCTCAGTGCTTCACTGCCTACTGCGCCTCAGTGCTTCACTGCCTACAGTATCTCAGTGCTTCACTGCCTACAGTATCTCAGTGCTTCACTTCCCACTGTATCTCAGTGCATCACTGCTTACTGTACCTCAGTGCTTCACTGGCCTACTGTACCTCATGGCTTCACTGCCTCACATACCTCAGTGCTTCCCCTGCCTACTGCGCCTCAGTGCTTCACTGCCTACTGTACCTCACATGCTTCACTGCCCACTGTACCTCAGTGCTTCACTGCCCACTGTACCTCTGTGCTTCCCCTGCCTACTGCGCCTCAGTGCTTCACTGCCTACTGTACCTAAGTGCTTCACTGCTTACTGTACAGCACTGCTTCACTGCTTACTGTATCTCAGTGGTTCACTGCCCACTGTACCTCCATGCTTCCCCTGCCTACTGCGCCTCAATGCTTCACTGCCTACTGTACCTCAGTGCTTCACTGCCTATAGTATCTCAATGCTTCACTGCCTACTGCGCCTCAGTGCTTCACTGCCTACTGTACCTCATTGCTTCACTGCCTACAGTATCTCAGTGCTTCCCTGCCTACTGCGCCTCAGTGCTTCACTGCCTACTGTACCTCAGTGCTTCACTGCCTACTGTATCTCTGTGCTTCCCCTGCCTACTGCACCTCAGTGCATCACTGCCTACTGCACCTCAGTGCATCACTGTCTACTGTATCTCAGTGCTGCACTGGCCTACTGTGCCTCAGTGCTTCACTGCCTAGAGTATCTCAGTGCTTCACTGCCCACTGTATCTCAGTGCATCACTGCTTACTGTATCTCAGTGCTTCTCTGGCCTACTGTAACTCAGTGCTTTACTGGCCTACTGTACCGTAGTGCTTCACTGCCACTGTACCTCAGTGCTTCACTGCCTACTGTACCTCATGGCTTCAGTGCCTCACGTACCTCAGTGCTTCCCCTGCCTACTGCGCCTCAGTGCTTCACTGCCTACAGTATCTCAGTGCTTCACTGCCCACTGTATCTCAGTGCTTCACTGCCTACAGTATCTCAGTGCATCACTGCTTACTGTACCCCACTGCTTCTCTGCATCACATACCTCAGTGCTTCACTGCCTACTGTACCTCATGGCTTCACTGCCTCACGTACCTCAGTGCTTCCCCTGCCTACTGCGCCTTAGTGCTTCACTGCCTAATGTACCTCAGTGCTTCACTGCCTACTGTACCTCAGTTCTTCACTACCTTCTGTACTTCAGTGCTTCCCCTGCCTACTGCGCCTCAGTGCTTCACTGCCTACTGTGCCTCAGTGCTTCACTGTCTACTGTACCTCAGTGCTTCACTGCCTACTGCGCCTCAGTGCTTCACTGCCTACTGCGCCTCAGTGCTTCACTGCCTACAGTATCTCAGTGCTTCACTGCCTACAGTATCTCAGTGCTTCACTTCCCACTGTATCTCAGTGCATCACTGCTTACTGTACCTCAGTGCTTCACTGCCTACTGTACCTCAGTGCTTCACTGCCTACAGTATCTCAGTGCTTCACTGCCTACTGCGCCTCAGTGCTTCACTGCCTACTGCGCCTCAGTGCTTCACTGCCTACAGTATCTCAGTGCTTCACTGCCTACAGTATCTCAGTGCTTCACTTCCCACTGTATCTCAGTGCATCACTGCTTACTGTACCTCAGTGCTTCACTGGCCTACTGTACCTCATGGCTTCACTGCCTCACATACCTCAGTGCTTCCCCTGCCTACTGCGCCTCAGTGCTTCACTGCCTACTGTACCTCACGTGCTTCACTGCCCACTGTACCTCAGTGCTTCACTGCCCACTGTACCTCTGTGCTTCCCCTGCCTACTGCGCCTCAGTGCTTCACTGCCTACAGTATCTCAGTGCATCACTGCTTACTGTACCTCATGGCTTCACTGCCTCACTGCCTACTGCGCCTCAGTGCTTCACTGCCTACTGTGCCTCAGTGCTTCACTGCCTACAGTATCTCAGTGCTTCACTGCCTACTGTACCTCAGTGCTTCACTGCCTACTATACCTCAGTGCTTCACTGCCTACTATACCTCAGTGCTTCACTGCCTACTGTACCTCAGTGCTTCACTGCCTACTGTGCCTCAGTACTTCACTGCCGACAGTATCTCAGTGCTTCACTGCCTACTGTACCTCAGTGCTACTCTGGCCCACTATACCTCAGTGCTTCACTGCCTACTGTACCTCAGTGCTTCACTCCCCACTGTACCTCGGTGCTTCTCTGCCTACTGAACACCAGTGCTTCACTGCCTACAGTATCTCATTTCTACACTGCCTAATGTACCTCAGTGCTTCACTGCCTACTGCACCTCTGTGCTTCCCCTGCCTAATGCGCCTCAGTGCTTCACTGCCCACTGTATCTCAGTGTTTCACTGCCCACTGTATCTCAGTGCTTTACTGCCTACAGTATCTCAGTGCATCACTGCTTACTGTACCGCACTGCTTCACTGCGTCACATACCTCAGTGCTTCACTGCCTACTGTACCTCATGGCTTCACTGCCTCACGTACCTCAGTGCTTCCCCTGCCTACTGCGCCTCAGTACTTCACCGCCTACTGTACCAAAGTGCTTCACTGGCCTACTGTACCTCAGTGCTTCATTGGCCTACTGTACCTCAGTGCTTCACTGCCTACTGTACCTCAGTGCTTCACTGCCTACTGTACCTCAGTGCTTCCCCTGCCTACTGCACACCAGTGCTTCACTGCCTACAGTATCTCAGTGCTTCACTGCCTACTGTACCTCAGTGCTTCACTGCATACAGTATCTCAGTGCTTCACTGCCTACTGTACCTCAGTTCTTCACTACCTTCTGTACTTCAGTGCTTCCCCTGCCTACTGCGCCTCAGTGCTTCACTGCCTACTGCGCCTCAGTGCTTCACTGCCTACTTTGCCTCAGTGCTTCACTGTCTACTGTACCTCAGTGCTTCACTGCCTAATGTATCTCAGTGCTTCACTGCCTACTGTACCTCAGTGGTTCACTGTCCCCTGTACCTCCGTGCTTTCCCTTGCCTACTGCGCCTCAGTGCTTCACTGCCTACTGTACCTCAGTGCTTCACTGCTTACTGTACAGCACTGCTTCACTGCCTACTGTATCTCAGTGGTTCACTGCCAACTGTACCTCCATGCTTCCCCTGCCTACTGCGCCTCAATGCTTCACTGCCTACAGTATCTCAGTGCTTCACTGCCTACAGTATCTCAGTGCTTCACTTCCCACTGTATCTCAGTGCATCACTGCTTACTGTACCTCAGTGCGTCACTGCCTATAGTATCTCAATGCTTCACTGCCTACTGCGCCTCAGTGCTTCACTGCCTACTGTACCTCATTGCTTCACTGCCTACAGTATCTCAGTGCTTCACTGCCTACTGCGCCTCAGTGCTTCACTGCCTACTGTACCTCAGTGCTTCACTGCCTACTGTATCTCTGTGCTTCCCCTGCCTACTGCACCTCAGTGCGTCACTGCCTACTGCACCTCAGTGCATCACTGTCTACTGTATCTCAGTGCTTCACTGGCCTACTGTGCCTCAGTGCTTCACTGCCTAGAGTATCTCAGTGCTTCACTGCCCACTGTATCTCAGTGCATCACTGCTTACTGTATCTCAGTGCTTCTCTGGCCTACTGTAACTCAGTGCTTTACTGGCCTACTGTACCGTAGTGCTTCACTGCCACTGTACCTCAGTGCTTCACTGCCTACTGTACCTCATGGCTTCAGTGCCTCACGTACCTCAGTGCTTCCCCTGCCTACTGCGCCTCAGTGCTTCACTGCCTACAGTATCTCAGTGTTTCACTGCCCACTGTATCTCAGTGCTTCACTGCCTACAGTATCTCAGTGCATCACTGCTTACTGTACCCCACTGCTTCTCTGCATCACATACCTCAGTGCTTCACTGCCTACTGTACCTCATGGCTTCACTGCCTCACGTACCTCAGTGCTTCCCCTGCCTACTGCACCTTAGTGCTTCACTGCCTACTGTACCTCAGTGCTTCACTGCCTACTGCACACCAGTGCTTCACTGCCTACAGTACCTCAGTGCTTCACTGCCTACTGTACCTCAGTTCTTCACTGCCTTCTGTACTTTAGTGCTTCCCCTGCCTACTGCGCCTCAGTGCTTCACTGACTACTGCGCCTCAGTGCTTCACTGCCTACTGTACCTCCGTGCTTCCCCTGCCTACTGCGCCTCAGTGCTTCACTGCCTACTGCGCCTCAGTGCTTCACTGCCTACTGCGCCTGAGTGCTTCACTGCCTACTGTACCTCAGTGCTTCACTGCCTACTGTATCTCAGTGCTTCACTGCCTACTGTACCTCCGTGCTTCCCCTGCCTACTGCGCCTCAGTGCTTCACT
Organism: Calotriton arnoldi; assembly: GCA_963921515.1. Classification (NCBI taxonomy): domain Eukaryota; kingdom Metazoa; phylum Chordata; class Amphibia; order Caudata; family Salamandridae; genus Calotriton; species Calotriton arnoldi. Next base: position 138,198 of record CAWUFW010018427.1, read on the forward strand.
GCCTACAGTATCTCAGTGCTTCACTGCCCACTGTATCTCAGTGCTTCACTGCCTACAGTATCTAAGTGCATCACTGCTTACTGTACCGCACTGCTTCACTGCGTCACCTGCCTCAGTGCTTCACTGTCTACTGTACCTCATGGCTTCACTGCCTCACGTACCTCAGTGCTTCCCCTGCCTACTGCGCCTCAGTGCTTCACTACCTACTGTACCTCAGTGCTTCACTGGCCTACTGTACCTCAGTGCTTCACTGGCCTACTGTACCTCAGTGCTTCACTGCTTACAGTATCTCAGTGCTTCACTGCCTACTGTACCTCAGTGCTTCACTGCCTACTGTACCTCAGTGCTTCACTGCCTACTGTGCCTTAGTGCATCACTGCCTACTGTACCTCATGGCTTCACTGCCTACTGTACCGCAGTGCTTCACTGCCTAATGTACCTCAGTGCTTCACTGCCTACTGCACAGCAGTGCTTCACTGCCTACTGTACCTCAGTGCTTCACTGCCTGCTGCGCCTCAGTGCTTCACTGCCTACTGCGCCTCAGTGCTTCACTGCCTACAGTATCTCAGTGCTTCACGGCCTACAGTACCTCAGTGCTTCACTGCCTACTGTACCTCAGTGCTTCACTGCCTACTGTACCTCCGTGCTTCCCCTGCCTACTGCGCCTCAGTGCTTCACTGCCTACAGTATCTCAGTGCATCACTGTTTACTGTACCTCATGGCTTCACTGCCTCACTGCCTACTGTGCCTCAGTGCTTCACTGCCTACTGCCCCTCAGTGGTTCACTGCCTACAGTATCTCAGTGCTTCTCTGCCTACTGCGCCTCAGTGCTTCACTGCCTACTGTACCTCAGTGCTTCACTGCCTACTGTACCTCAGTGCTTCACTGCCTACTGTACCTCAGTTCTTCACTACCTTCTGTACTTCAGTGCTTCCCCTGCCTACTGCGCCTCAGTGCTTCACTGCCTACTGCGCCTCAGTGCTTCACTGCCTACTTTGCCTCAGTGCTTCACTGTCTACTGTACCTCAGTGCTTCACTGCCTAATGTATCTCAGTGCTTCACTGCCTACTGTACCTCAGTGGTTCACTGTCCCCTGTACCTCCGTGCTTTCCTTGCCTACTGCGCCTCAGTGCTTCACTGCCTACTGTACCTCAGTGCTTCACTGCTTACTGTACAGCACTGCTTCACTGCCTACTGTATCTCAGTGGTTCACTGCCAACTGTACCTCCATGCTTCCCCTGCCTACTGCGCCTCAATGCTTCACTGCCTACAGTATCTCAGTGCTTCACTGCCTACAGTATCTCAGTGCTTCACTTCCCACTGTATCTCAGTGCATCACTGCTTACTGTACCTCAGTGCGTCACTGCCTATAGTATCTCAATGCTTCACTGCCTACTGCGCCTCAGTGCTTCACTGCCTACTGTACCTCATTGCTTCACTGCCTACAGTATCTCAGTGCTTCACTGCCTACTGCGCCTCAGTGCTTCACTGCCTACTGTACCTCAGTGCTTCACTGCCTACTGTATCTCTGTGCTTCCCCTGCCTACTGCACCTCAGTGCGTCACTGCCTACTGCACCTCAGTGCATCACTGTCTACTGTATCTCAGTGCTTCACTGGCCTACTGTGCCTCAGTGCTTCACTGCCTAGAGTATCTCAGTGCTTCACTGCCCAATGTATCTCAGTGCATCACTGCTTACTGTATCTCAGTGCTTCTCTGGCCTACTGTAACTCAGTGCTTTACTGGCCTACTGTACCGTAGTGCTTCACTGCCACTGTACCTCAGTGCTTCACTGCCTACTGTACCTCATGGCTTCCAGTGCCTCACGTACCTCAGTGCTTCCCCTGCCTACTGCGCCTCAGTGCTTCACTGCCTACAGTATCTCAGTGTTTCACTGCCCACTGTATCTCAGTGCTTCACTGCCTACAGTATCTCAGTGCATCACTGCTTACTGTACCCCACTGCTTCTCTGCATCACATACCTCAGTGCTTCACTGCCTACTGTACCTCATGGCTTCACTGCCTCACGTACCTCAGTGCTTCCCCTGCCTACTGCACCTTAGTGCTTCACTGCCTACTGTACCTCAGTGCTTCACTGCCTACTGCACACCAGTGCTTCACTGCCTACAGTACCTCAGTGCTTCACTGCCTACTGTACCTCAGTTCTTCACTGCCTTCTGTACTTTAGTGCTTCCCCTGCCTACTGCGCCTCAGTGCTTCACTGACTACTGCGCCTCAGTGCTTCACTGCCTACTGTACCTCCGTGCTTCCCCTGCCTACTGCGCCTCAGTGCTTCACTGCCTACTGCGCCTCAGTGCTTCACTGCCTACTGCGCCTGAGTGCTTCACTGCCTACTGTACCTCAGTGCTTCACTGCCTACTGTATCTCAGTGCTTCACTGCCTACTGTACCTCCGTGCTTCCCCTGCCTACTGCGCCTCAGTGCTTCACTGCCTACAGTATCTCAGTGCTTCACTGCCCACTGTATCTCAGTGCTTCACTGCCTACAGTATCTAAGTGCATCACTGCTTACTGTACCGCACTGCTTCACTGCGTCACCTGCCTCAGTGCTTCACTGTCTACTGTACCTCATGGCTTCACTGCCTCACGTACCTCAGTGCTTCCCCTGCCTACTGCGCCTCAGTGCTTCACTACCTACTGTACCTCAGTGCTTCACTGGCCTACTGTACCTCAGTGCTTCACTGGCCTACTGTACCTCAGTGCTTCACTGCTTACAGTATCTCAGTGCTTCACTGCCTACTGTACCTCAGTGCTTCACTGCCTACTGTACCTCAGTGCTTCACTGCCTACTGTGCCTTAGTGCATCACTGCCTACTGTACCTCATGGCTTCACTGCCTACTGTACCGCAGTGCTTCACTGCCTAATGTACCTCAGTGCTTCACTGCCTACTGCACAGCAGTGCTTCACTGCCTACTGTACCTCAGTGCTTCACTGCCTGCTGCGCCTCAGTGCTTCACTGCCTACTGCGCCTCAGTGCTTCACTGCCTACAGTATCTCAGTGCTTCACGGCCTACAGTACCTCAGTGCTTCACTGCCTACTGTACCTCAGTGCTTCACTGCCTACTGTACCTCCGTGCTTCCCCTGCCTACTGCGCCTCAGTGCTTCACTGCCTACAGTATCTCAGTGCATCACTGTTTACTGTACCTCATGGCTTCACTGCCTCACTGCCTACTGTGCCTCAGTGCTTCACTGCCTACTGCCCCTCAGTGGTTCACTGCCTACAGTATCTCAGTGCTTCTCTGCCTACTGCGCCTCAGTGCTTCACTGCCTACTGTACCTCAGTGCTTCACTGCCTACTGTACCTCAGTGCTTCACTGCCTACTGTACCTCAGTGCTGCACTGCCCACTGTACCTCAGTGCTTTACTGCCTACTGTACCTCAGTTCTTCACTGCCTATGGTATCTCAGTGCTTCACTGCCTACTGTACTGCAGTGCTTCACTGCCTACTATACCTCAGTGCTTCACTGCCTACTATACCTCAGTGCTTCACTGCCTACTATACCTCAGTGCTTCCCCTGCCTACTGTGCCTCAGTGCTTCACTGCCTACTGCACCTCCGTGCTTCCCCTGCCTACTGCGCCTCAGTGCTTCACTGCCTACTGCGCCTCAGTGCTTCACTGCCTACAGTATCTCAGTGCTTCACTGCCTACAGTATCTCAGTGCTTCACTGCCCACTGTATCTCAGTGCATCACTGCTTACTGTACCTCAGTGCTTCACTGCCCACTGTACCTCAGTGCTTCACTGGCCTACTGTACCTCAGTGCTTCACTGTCCCACTGTACCTCATGGCTTCACTGCCTGACGTACCTCAGTGCTTCCCCTGCCTACTGCGCCTCAGTGCTTCACTTCCTACTGTACATCACATGCTTCACTGCCCACTGTACCTCCGTGCTTCCCCTGCCTACTGCGCCTCAGTGCTTCACTGCCTACAGTATCTCAGTGCTTCACTGCACTGCCCACTGTATCTCAGTGCTTCACTGCCTACAGTATCTCAGTGCATCACTGCTTACTGTACCTCATTGCTTCACTGCCTCACATACCTCAGTGTTTCACTGCCTACTGCTCCTCAGTGCTTCCCCTGCCTACTGCGCCTCAGTGCTTCACTGCCTACAGTATCTCAGTGCTTCACTGCCTACTGTACCTCAGTGCTTCACTGCCTACTGTACCTCAGTACTTCACTGCTTACTGTACCTCAGTGCTTCACTGCCCACTGTACCTCAGTGCTTCACTGCCCACTATACCTCAGTGCTTCACTGCGTACTGTACCTCAGTGCTTCACTGCCTACTGTACCTCAGAGCTTCACTGACTACTGTACCCCAGTGCTTCACTGCCTACCGTACCTCATGGCTTCACTGCCTCATGTACCTCATGGCTTCACTGCCTCACGTACCTCAGTGCTTCCCCTGCCTACTGCGCCTCAGTGCTTCACTGCCTACTGTACCTCAGTGCTTCACTGCCTACAGTATCTCATTACTTCACTGCCTGCTGTACCTCAGTGCTTCACTGCCTACTGTACCTCAGTGCTTGACTGCCTACTGTACCTCAGTGCTTCACTGCCTACTGTGCCTTAGTGCATCACTGCCTACTGTACCTCATGGCTTCACTGCCTACTGTACCGCAGTGCTTCACTGCCTAATGTACCTCAGTGCTTCACTGCCTACTGCACAGCAGTGCTTCACTGCCTACTGTACCTCAGTGCTTCACTGCCTGCTGCACCTCAGTGCTTCACTGCCTACTGCGCCTCAGTGCTTCACTGCCTACAGTATCTCAGTGCTTCACGGCCTACAGTACCTCAGTGCTTCACTGCCTACTGTACCTCAGTGCTTCACTGCCTACTGTACCTCCGTGCTTCCCCTGCCTACTGCGCCTCAGTGCTTCACTGCCTACAGTATCTCAGTGCATCACTGTTTACTGTACCTCATGGCTTCACTGCCTCACTGCCTACTGTGCCTCAGTGCTTCACTGCCTACTGCCCCTCAGTGGTTCACTGCCTACAGTATCTCAGTGCTTCGCTGCCTACTGCGCCTCAGTGCTTCACTGCCTACTGTACCTCAGTGCTTCACTGCCTACTGTACCTCAGTGCTTCACTGCCTACTGTACCTCAGTGCTGCACTGCCCACTGTACCTCAGTGCTTTACTGCCTACTGTACCTCAGTTCTTCACTGCCTATGGTATCTCAGTGCTTCACTGCCTACTGTACTGCAGTGCTTCACTGCCTACTATACCTCAGTGCTTCACTGCCTACTATACCTCAGTGCTTCACTGCCTACTATACCTCAGTGCTTCCCCTGCCTACTGCGCCTCAGTGCTTCACTGCCTACTGCACCTCCGTGCTTCCCCTGCCTACTGCGCCTCAGTGCTTCACTGCCTACTGCGCCTCGGTGCTTCACTGCCTACAGTATCTCAGTGCTTTACTGCCTACAGTATCTCAGTGCTTCACTGCCCACTGTATCTCAGTGCATCACTGCTTACTGTACCTCAGTGCTTCACTGCCCACTGTACCTCAGTGCTTCACTGGCCTACTGTACCTCTGTGCTTCACTGTCCCACTGTACCTCATGGCTTCACTGCCTGACGTACCTCAGTGCTTCCCCTGCCTACTGCGCCTCAGTGCTTCACTTCCTACTGTACATCACATGCTTCACTGCCCACTGTACCTCCGTGCTTCCCCTGCCTACTGCGCCTCAGTGCTTCACTGCCTACAGTATCTCAGTGCTTCACTGCACTGCCCACTGTATCTCAGTGCTTCACTGCCTACAGTATCTCAGTGCATCACTGCTTACTGTACCTCATGGCTTCACTGCCTCACATACCTCAGTGTTTCACTGCCTACTGCACCTCATTGCTTCCCCTGCCTACTGCGCCTCAGTGCTTCACTGCCTACAGTATCTCAGTGCTTCACTGCCTACTGTACCTCAGTGCTTCACTGCCTACTGTACCTCAGTACTTCACTGCTTACTGTACCTCAGTGCTTCACTGCCCACTGTACCTCAGTGCTTCACTGCCCACTATACCTCAGTGCTTCACTGCGTACTGTACCTCAGTGCTTCACTGCCTACTGTACCTCAGAGCTTCACTGCCTACTGTACCCCAGTGCTTCACTGCCTACTGTACCTCATGGCTTCACTGCCTCCTGTACCTCATGGCTTCACTGCCTCACGTACCTCAGTGCTTCCCCTGCCTACTGCGCCTCAGTGCTTCACTGCCTACTGTACCTCAGTGCTTCACTGCTTACTGTACCGCACTGCTTCACTGCCTACTGTATCTCAGTGCTTCACTGCCTACTGTACCTCTGTGCTTCCCCTGCCAACTGCGCCTCAGTGCTTCACTGCCTACTGCGCCTCAGTGCTTCACTGCCTACTGTACCTCAGTGCTTCACTGCCTACTGTACCTCAGTGCTTCACTGCCTACTGTACCTCAGTGCTTCACTGCCTACTGTACCTCAGTGCATCACTGCCTACTGTACCTCAGTGCTTCACTGCCTACTGTACCTCAGTGCTTCACTGCCTGCTGTACCGCAGTGCTTCACTGCCTACTGCGCCTCAGTGCTTCACTGCCTACTGCGCCTCAGTGCTTCACTGCCTACTGCGCCTCTTTGCTTCACTGCCTACAGTATCTCAGTGCTTCACTGCCTACTGTACCTCAGTCCTTCAATGGTTACTGTACCTCATTGCTTCACTGACACACTGTACCTCAGTGCTTCACTGACACACTGTTCCTCATTGCTCCACTACCCACTGTGCCTCATGGCTTCACTGCCTCACGTACCTCAGTGCTTCACTGCCTACAGTATCTCAGTGCTTCACTGCTTACTGCGCCTAAGTGCTTCACTGCCTACAGTATCTCAGTGCATCACTGCTTACTGTACCTCAGTGCTTCAGTGCCCACTGCACCTCAGTGCTTCACAGGCCCACTTTACCTCAGTGCCTCACTGCCTATTGTACCTCAGTGCTTCACTGGCCTACTGTACCTCAGTGCTTCACTGCCTACTGTACCTCAGTGCTTCACGGCCTACTGTACCTCAGTGCATCTCTCCCACCTGTACCTGCCTTCTGTACCTCAGTGCTTCACTGCCTACTGTACCTCAGTGCTTCACTGCCTGCTGTACCTCATGGCTTCACTGCCTAATGTACCTCAGTGCTTCACTGCCTACTGTACCTCAGTGCGTCTGCCTACTGCACACCAGTGCTTCACTGCCTACTGTGCCTCAGTGCTTCACTGCCTACTGTGCCTCAGTGCTTCACTGCCTACTGCGCCTCAGTGCTTCACTGCCTACTGCGCCTCAGTGCTTCACTGCCTACAGTATCTCAGTGCTTCACTGCCTACGGCGCCTCAGTGCTTCACTGTCTACAGTATCTCAGTGCATCACTGCTTACTGTACCTCAGTGCTTCAGTGCCCACTGTACCTCAGTGCTTCACTGGCCTACTGTACCTCAGTGCTTCACTGTCTACTGTACCTCAGTGCTTCACTGCCTACTGTACCTCAGTGCTACTCTGGCCCACTATACCTCAGTGCTTCACTGCCTACTGTACCTCAGTGCTTCACTGGCCCACTATACCTCAGTGCTTCACTGCCTACTGTACCTCAGTGCTTCACTGGCCTACTGTACCTCAGTGCTTCAGTGCCTACTGTACCTCAGTGCGTCACTGCCCATTGCACCTTAGTTCTTCACTGCCTACAGTATCTCATTACTTCACTGCCTGCTGTACCTCAGTGCTTCACTGCCTACTGTGCCTCAGTGCTTCACTGCCTACTGTACCTCAGTGCTTCACTGGCCTACTGTACCTCGGTGCTTGACTGCCTACTGTACCTCAGGGCTTCAGTGCCCACTGTACCTCAGTGCTTCACTGCCTACTGTACCTCAGTGCATCAGTGCCTACTGTACCCCAGTGCTTCACTGCCTACTGTACCTCAGTGCTTCATTGCCTACTGTACCTCAGTGCTTCAGTGCCTACTGTACCTCAGTGCTTCACTGCCTACTGTACCTCAGTGCTTCACTGCCTACTGTACCTCAGTGCTTCACTGCCCATTGCAGCTTAGTTCTTCACTGTCTACTGTATCTCAGCGCTTCACTGGACCACTGCACCTCAGTGCTTCACTGCCCATTGCACCTTAGTTCTTCACTGCCTCACTATCCCTCCAGCAGCACTCAGTAAGTTATACCTCAATGTGAACCCCCTCCCTCAATGGAAATGAATATACCTCAAACCACTTCAATAGCATGTACCTCAGTGCGCGCTCGCTGCTCCCTCGCTATGTGCACTCGCCTCATTACTGAAGGAATGTATGAGGGCATTGTGCAGCCCGAGCCTCGCCACCAGGCATTGGAGGAGAGTGCGGGGTCAAAGGTAAAGATGCACCATCAAGTGACTGGAGAGGTGGAAGTGGTCGGATACTGCACCCTGCTGTAGTGTTCTTCTAGAGCTCAGATTTTGCACCCTGGTGTAGTGTTCTTTATAGAGGTCGGGTACTGCACCCTGATGTAGTGTTCTTTGTAGAGGTCCGGTACTGCACCCTGGTGTAGTGTTCTTTATAGAGTTCCGGTACTGGACCCTGATGTAGTGTTCTTTATAGAGGTCCGGTACTGCACCCTGGTGTAGTGTTCTTTATAGAGGTCTGGCACTGCACCCTGATGTAGTGTTCTTTATAGAGGTCCGGTACTGCACCATGATGTAGTGTTCTTTGTAGAGGTCTCGTACTGCAACCTGATGTAGTGTTCTTTGTAGAGGTCTGGTACTGCACCCTGGTGTAGTGTTCTTTGTAGAGGTCGGGTACTGCACCCTGGTGTAGTGTTCTTTGTAGAGGTCGGGTACTGCATCCTGATGTAGTGTTCTTTGTAGAGGTCGGGTACTGCACCCTGATGTAGTGTTCTTTATAGAGGTCTGGTACTGCACCCTGGTGTAGTGTTCTTTATAGAGGTCCGGTACTGCACCCTGATGTAGTGTTCTTTGTAGAGGTCTGGTACTGCACCCTGATGTAGTGTTCTTTATAGAGGTCTGGTACTGCACCCTGGTGTAGTGTTCTTTGTAGGGGTCGGGTACTGCACCCTGATGTAGTGTTCTTTGTAGAGGTCTGGTACTGCACCCTGGTGTAGTGTTCTTTGTAGAGGTCGGGTACTGCACCCTGGTGTAGTGTTCTTTGTAGAGGTCGGGTACTGCATCCTGATGTAGTGTTCTTTGTAGAGGTCGGGTACTGCACCCTGATGTAGTGTTCTTTATAGAGGTCTGGTACTGCACCCTGGTGTAGTGTTCTTTATAGAGGTCCGGTACTGCACCCTGATGTAGTGTTCTTTGTAGAGGTCTGGTACTGCACCCTGATGTAGTGTTCTTTATAGAGGTCTGGTACTGCACCCTGGTGTAGTGTTCTTTGTAGGGGTCGGGTACTGCACCCTGATGTAGTGTTCTTTGTAGGGGTCGGGTACTGCACCCTGATGAGTGTTCTTTGTAGAGGTCGGGTACTGCACCCTGATGTAGTGTTCTTTATAGAGGTCTGGCACTGCACCCTAATGTAGTGTTCTTTATAGAGGTCCGGTACTGCACCCTGATGTAGTGTTCTTTGTAGAGGCCTCGTACTGCAACCTGATGTAGTGTTCTTTGTAGAGGTCTGGTACTGCACCCTGGTGTAGTGTTCTTTGTAGAGGTCGGGTTCTGCATCCTGATGTAGTGTTCTTTGTAGAGGTCCGGTACTGCACCCTGATGTAGTGTTCTTTATAGAGGTCTGGTACTGCACCCTGGTGTAGTGTTCTTTATAGAGGTCCGGTACTGCACCCTGATGTAGTGTTCTTTGTAGAGGTCTGGTACTGCACCCTGATGTAGTGTTCTTTATAGAGGTCTGGTACTGCACCCTGGTGTAGTGTTCTTTGTAGGGGTCGGGTACTGCACCCTGATGTAGTGTTCTTTATAGAGGTCAGGTACTGCACCCTGGTGTAGTGTTCTTCTAGAGGTCAGATTTTGCACCATGATGTAGTGTTCTCTGTGGAGGTCCGGTACTGCACCCTGATGTAGTGTTCTTTATAGAGGTCCGGCACTGCACCCTGATGTAGTGTTCTTTATATAGGTCAGGTACTGCACCCTGGTGTAGTGTTCTTCTAGAGGTCAGATTTTGCACCATGATGTAGTGTTCTTTAGAGGTCCGGTACTGCACCCTGGTGTAGTGTTCTTTATAGAGGTCTCGTACTGAACCCTGATGTAGTGTTCTTTGTAGAGGTCTGGTACTGCACCCTGATGTAGTGCTCTTTATAGAGGTCTGGTACTGCACCCTGGTGTAGTGTTCTTTGTAGAGGTCGGGTACTGCACCCTGATGTAGTGTTCTTTCTAGAGGTCGGGTACTGCACCCTGATGTAGTGTTCTTTATAGAGGTCAGGTACTGCACCCTGGTGTAGTGTTCTTCTAGAGGTCCGGCACTACATCCTGATGTAGTGTTCTTTATAGAGGTCGGGTACTGCACCCTGATGTAGTGTTCTTTGTAGAGTTCTGGTACTGCACCCTGATGTAGTGTTCTTTGTAGAGTTCTGGTACTGCACCCTGGTGTAGTGTTCTTCTAGAGGTCAGATCTTGCACCATGATGTAGTGTTCTCTGTGGAGGTCCGGTACTGCACCCTGATGTAGTGTTCTTTATAGAGGTCGGGTACTGCACCCTGGTGTAGTGTTCTTCTAGAGGTCAGATTTTGCACCATGATGTAGTGTTCTTTATAGAGGTCCGGTACTGCACCCTGGTGTAGTGTTCTTTATAGAGGTCTGGTACTGCACCCTAATGTAGTGTTCTTTGTAGAGGTCTGGTACTGCACCCTGATGTAGTGTTCTTTATAGAGGTCTGGTACTGCAGCCTGGTGTAGTGTTCTTTGTAGAGGTCGGGTACTGCACCCTGATGTAGTGTTCTTTGTAGAGGTCTGGTGCTGCACCCTGATGTAGTGTTCATGTAGAGGTCCGGTACTGCACCATGATGTAGTGTTCTTTATAGAGGTCCGGTACTGCACCCTGATGTAGTGTTCTTTATAGAGGTCAGGTACTGCACCCTGGTGTAGTGTTCTTCTAGAGGTCAGATTTTGCACCCTGGTGTAGCGTTCTTTATAGAGGTCTGGTGCTGCACCCTGATGTAGTGTTTTTTGTAGAGGTCTGGTACTGCACCCTGATGTAGTGTTCTTTGTAGAGGTCGGGTACTGCACCCTGATGTAGTGTTCTTTGTAGAGGTCTCGTACTGCAACCTGATGTAGTGTTCTTTGTAGAGGTCTGATACTGCACCCTGATGTAGTGTTCTTAATGTAGAGGTCAGATACTGCACCCTGATGTAGTGTTCTTTATAGAGGTCCAGTACTGCACCCTGGTGTAGTGTTCTTTATAGAGGTCAGGTACTGCACCCTGGTGTAGTGTTCTTTATAGAGGTCCGGTACTGCACTCTGGTGTAATGTGCTTTATAGAGGTCTGGCACTGCACCCTGATGTAGTGTTCTTTATAGAGGTCCGGTACTGCACCCTGATGTAGGGTTCATAAACAGGTCTGGTGCTGCACCCTGATGTAGTGTTCTTTATAGAGGTCCGGCACTGCACCCTGATGTAGTGTTCTTTATAGAGGTCAGGTACTGCACCCTGATGTAGTGTTCGTTGTAGAGGTCTGGTACTGCACCCTGATGTAGTGTTCTTTATAGAGGTCTGGTACTGCACCCTGATGTAGTGTTCTTTCTAGAGGTCGGGTACTGCACCCTGATGTAGTGTTCTTTATAGAGGTCAGGTACTGCACCCTGGTGTAGTGTTCTTCTAGAGGTCCGGCACTGCAACCTGATGTAGTGTTCTTTATAGAGGTCAGGTACTGCACCCTAATGTAGTGTTCTTTGTAGAGTTCTGGTACTGCACCCTGATGTAGTGTTCTTTGTAGAGTTCTGGTACTGCACCCTGATCTAGTGTTCTTTGTAGAGGTCGGGTACCGCACCCTGATGTAGTGTTCTTTGTAGAGGTCTGGTGCTGCACCCTGATGTAGTGTTCATGTAGAGGTCCGGTACTGCACCATGATGTAGTTTTCTTTATAGAGGTCCGGTACTGCACCCTGATGTAGTGTTCTTTATAGAGGTCAGGTACTGCACCCTGGTGTAGTGTTCTTCTAGAGGTCAGATTTTGCACCCTGGTGTAGCGTTCTTTATAGAGGTCTGGTGCTGCACCCTGATGTAGTGTTCTTTGTAGAGGTCTGGTACTGCACCCTGATGTAGTGTTCTTTGTAGAGGTCGGGTACTGCACCCTGATGTAGTGTTCTTTGTAAAGGTCGGGTACTGCACCCTGATCTAGTGTTCTTTATAGAGGTCTGGTACTGCACCCTGATGTAGTGTTCTTTGTAGAGGTCGGGTACTGCACCCTGATGTAGTGTTCTTTATAGAGGTTGGGTACTGCACCCTGGTGTAGTGTTCTTCTAGAGGTCTGATTTTGCACCATGATGTAGTGTTCTTTATAGAGGTCAGGTACTGCACCCTGGTGTAGTGTTCTTCTAGAGGTCAGTATTTGCACCATGATGTAGTGTTCTTTATAGAGGTCTGGTACTGCACCCTGATGTAGTGTTCTTTGTAGAGGTCTGGTACTGCACCCTGATGTAGTGTTCTTTGTAGAGGTCGGGTACTTCACCCTGATGTAGTGTTCTTTGTAAAGGTCGGGTACTGCACCCTGATCTAGTGTTCTTTATAGAGGTCTGGTACTGCACCCTGGTGTAGTGTTCTTTGTAGAGGTCGGGTACTGCACCCTGATGTAGTGTTCTTTATAGAGGTTGGGTACTGCACCCTGGTGTAGTGTTCTTCTAGAGGTCTGATTTTGCACCATGATGTAGTGTTCTTTATAGAGGTCAGGTACTGCACCCTGGTGTAGTGTTCTTCTAGAGGTCAGTATTTGCACCATGATGTAGTGTTCTTTATAGAGGTCTGGTACTGCACCCTGATGTAGTGTTCTTTGTAGAGGTCTGGTACTGCACCCTGATGTAGTGTTCTTTGTAGAGTTCTGGTACTGCACCCTGATGTAGTGTTCATGTAGAGGTCCGGTACTTCACCCTGATGTAGTGTTCTTTATAGATGTCCGGTACTGCGACCTGGTGTAGTGTTCTTTATAGAGGTCCGGTAGTGCACCCTAGTGTAGTGTTCTTTGTAGAGGTCTGTTACTGCACCCTGATGTAGTGTTCTTTGTAGAGTTCTGGTACTGCACCCTGATGTAGTGTTCATGTAGAGGTCCGGTACTGCACCCTGATGTAGTGTTCTTTATAGATGTCCGGTACTGCACCATGATGTAGTGTTCTTTATAGAGGTCCGGTACTGCACCCTGGTGTAGTGTTCTTTGTAGAGGTCGGGTACTGCACCCTGATGTAGTGTTCTTTATAGAGGTCCGGTACTGCGCCCTGGTGTAGTGTTCTTTGTAGAGGTCGGGTACTGCACCCTGATGTAGTGTTCTTAATGTAGAGGTCAGATACTGCCCCCTGATGTAGTGTTCTTTGTAGAGGTCTCGTACTGCAACCTGATGTAGTGTTGTTTGTAGAGGTCCGGTACTGTGCCCTGGTGTAGTGTTCTTTATAGAGGTCCGGTACTGCACCCTGGTGTAGTGTTCTTTATAGAGGTCTGGTACTGCACCCTGATGTAGTGTTCTTTATAGGGGTCCGGTACTGCACCCTGGTGTAGTGTTAATGTAGAGGTCGGGACTGCACCCTGGTGTAGTGTTCTTTATAGAGGTCCGGTACTGCACCCTGATGTAGTGTTCTTTATAGAGGTCCGGTACTGCACCCTGATGTAGTGTTCTTTGTAGAGGTCTCGTACTGCAACCTGATGTAGTGTTCTTTGTAGAGGTCTGGTACTGCACCCTGATGTAGTGTTCTTAATGTAGAGGTCAGATACTGCACCCTGATGTAGTGTTCTTTATAGAGGTCCAGTACTGCACCCTGGTGTAGTGTTCTTTATAGAGGTCCGGTACTGCACCCTGGTGTAGTGTTCTTTATAGAGGTCCAGTACTGCACTCTGGTGTAGTGTGCTTTATAGAGGTCTGGCACTGCACCCTGATGTAGTGTTCTTTATAGAGGTCCGGTACTGCACCCTGATGTAGGGTTCATAAACAGGTCTGGTGCTGCACCCTGATGTAGTGTTCTTTATAGAGGTCCGGTACTGCACCCTGATGTAGGGTTCATAAACAGGTCTGGTGCTGCACCCTGGTGTAGTGTTCTTTGAAGAGGGCTGGTACTGCACCCTGATGTAGAGATCTTGTAGCGGTCAGGTTCTGCACCTTGAAGTAGTGTTCTTTGTAGAGGTCTGGTACTGCACCCTGATGTAGTGTTCTTTGTAGAGGTCCGGTACTGCACCCTGATACAGTGTTCTTTGTAGACATCAGGTACTGCACCCTGATGTAGTGTTCTTTGAAGAGGTCTGGTGCTGCACCCTGATATAGTGTTCTTTATAGAGGTCCGGCACTGCACCCTGATGTAGTGTTCTTCTAGAGGTCAGACTTTGTACCCTGATGTAGTGTTCTTTATAGAGGTCCGGTACTGGACCCTGGTGTAGTGTTCTTTGTAGAGGTCCGGTACTGCACCCTGATGTAGTGTTCTTTATAGAGGTCTGGTACTGCACCCTGGTGTAGTGTTCTTTATAGAGGTCCGGCACTGCACCCTGATGTAGTGTTCTTCTAGAGGTCAGATTTTGCACCATGATGTAGTGTTCTTTATAGAGGTCCGGCACTGCACCCTGATGTAGTGTTCTCTATAGAGGTCTGGTACTGCACCATGGTGTAGTGTTCTTTGTAGAGGTCGGGTACTGCACCCTGATGTAGTGTTCTTTGTAGAGGTCGCGTACTGCACCCTGATGTAGTGTTCTTTATAGAGGTTAGGTACTGCACCCTGATGTAGTGTTCTTTGTAGAGGTCGGGTACTGCACCCTGATGTAGTGTTCTTTATAGAGGTCAGGTACTGCACCCTGATGTAGTGTTCGTTGTAGAGGTCGGATACTGCACCCTGATGTAGTGTTCTTTGTAGAGGTCAGGTACTGCGCCCTGATGTAGTGTTCTTTATAGAGGTCCGGCACTGCACCCTGATGTAGTGTTCTTTATAGAGGTCAGGTACTGCACCCTGATGTAGTGTTCGTTGTAGAGGTCTGGTACTGCACCCTGATGTAGTGTTCTTTATAGAGGTCTGGTACTGCAGCCTGTTGTAGTGTTCTTTGAAGAGGTCGGGTACTGCACCCTGATGTAGTGTTCTTTCTAGAGGTTGGGTACTGCACCCTGATGTAGTGTTCTTTATAGAGGTCAGGTACTGCACCCTGGTGTAGTGTTCTTCTAGAGGTCCGGCACTGCACCCTGATGTAGTGTTCTTTATAGAGGTCAGGTACTGCACCCTAATGTAGTGTTCTTTGTAGAGTTCTGGTACTGCACCCTGATCTAGTGTTCTTTGTAGAGGTCGGGTACCGCACCCTGATGTAGTGTTCTTTGTAGAGGTCTGGTGCTGCACCCTGATGTAGTGTTCATGTAGAGGTCCGGTACTGCACCATGATGTAGTGTTCTTTATAGAGGTCCGGTACTGCACCCTGATGTAGTGTTCTTTATAGAGGTCAGGTACTGCACCCTGGTGTAGTGTTCTTCTAGAGGTCAGATTTTGCACCCTGGTGTAGCGTTCTTTATAGAGGTCTGGTGCTGCACCCTGATGTAGTGTTCTTTGTAGAGGTCTGGTACTGCACCCTGATGTAGTGTTCTTTGTAGAGGTCGGGTACTGCACCCTGATGTAGTGTTCTTTGTAAAGGTCGGGTACTGCACCCTGATCTAGTGTTCTTTATAGAGGTCTGGTACTGCACCCTGGTGTAGTGTTCTTTGTAGAGGTCGGGTACTGCACCCTGATGTAGTGTTCTTTATAGAGGTTGGGTACTGCACCCTGGTGTAGTGTTCTTCTAGAGGTCTGATTTTGCACCATGATGTAGTGTTCTTTATAGAGGTCAGGTACTGCACCCTGGTGTAGTGTTCTTCTAGAGGTCAGTATTTGCACCATGATGTAGTGTTCTTTATAGAGGTCTGGTACTGCACCCTGATGTAGTGTTCTTTGTAGAGGTCTGGTACTGCACCCTGATGTAGTGTTCTTTGTAGAGTTCTGGTACTGCACCCTGATGTAGTGTTCATGTAGAGGTCCGGTACTGCACCCTGATGTAGTGTTCTTTATAGATGTCCGGTACTGCGACCTGGTGTAGTGTTCTTTATAGAGGTCCGGTAGTGCACCCTAGTGTAGTGTTCTTTGTAGAGGTCTGTTACTGCACCCTGATGTAGTGTTCTTTGTAGAGTTCTGGTACTGCACCCTGATGTAGTGTTCATGTAGAGGTCCGGTACTGCACCCTGATGTAGTGTTCTTTATAGATGTCCGGTACTGCACCATGATGTAGTGTTCTTTATAGAGGTCCGGTACTGCACCCTGGTGTAGTGTTCTTTGTAGAGGTCGGGTACTGCACCCTGATGTAGTGTTCTTTATAGAGGTCCGGTACTGCGGCCTGGTGTAGTGTTCTTTGTAGAGGTCGGGTACTGCACCCTGATGTAGTGTTCTTAATGTAGAGGTCAGATACTGCCCCCTGATGTAGTGTTCTTTGTAGAGGTCTCGTACTGCAACCTGATGTAGTGTTGTTTGTAGAGGTCCGGTACTGTGCCCTGGTGTAGTGTTCTTTATAGAGGTCCGGTACTGCACCCTGGTGTAGTGTTCTTTATAGAGGTCTGGTACTGCACCCTGATGTAGTGTTCTTTATAGGGGTCCGGTACTGCACCCTGGTGTAGTGTTAATGTAGAGGTCGGGACTGCACCCTGGTGTAGTGTTCTTTATAGAGGTCCGGTACTGCACCCTGATGTAGTGTTCTTTATAGAGGTCCGGTACTGCACCCTGGTGTAGTGTTCTTTATAGAGGTCTGGCACTGCACCCTGATGTAGTGTTCTTTATAGAGGTCCGGTACTGCACCCTGATGTAGTGTTCTTTGTAGAGGTCTCGTACTGCAACCTGATGTAGTGTTCTTTGTAGAGGTCTGGTACTGCACCCTGATGTAGTGTTCTTAATGTAGAGGTCAGATACTGCACCCTGATGTAGTGTTCTTTATAGAGGTCCAGTACTGCACCCTGGTGTAGTGTTCTTTATAGAGGTCCGGTACTGCACCCTGGTGTAGTGTTCTTTATAGAGGTCCGGTACTGCACTCTGGTGTAGTGTGCTTTATAGAGGTCTGGCACTGCACCCTGATGTAGTGTTCTTTATAGAGGTCCGGTACTGCACCCTGATGTAGGGTTCATAAACATGTCTGGTGCTGCACCCTGATGTAGTGTTCTTTATAGAGGTCCGGTACTGCACCCTGATGTAGGGTTCATAAACAGGTCTGGTGCTGCACCCTGGTGTAGTGTTCTTTGAAGAGGGCTGGTACTGCACCCTGATGTAGAGATCTTGTAGCGGTCAGGTTCTGCACCTTGAAGTAGTGTTCTTTGTAGAGGTCTGGTACTGCACCCTGATGTAGTGTTCTTTGTAGAGGTCCGGTACTGCACCCTGATACAGTGTTCTTTGTAGACATCAGGTACTTCACCCTGATGTAGTGTTCTTCAAGAGGTCAGATTTTGCACCCTGATGTAGTGTTCTTTGAAGAGGTCTGGTGCTGCACCCTGATGTGGTGTTCTTTGAAGAGGTCTGGTGCAGCACCCTGATATAGTGTTCTTTATAGAGGTCCGGCACTGCACCCTGATGTAGTGTTCTTCTAGAGGTCAGACTTTGTACCCTGATGTAGTGTTCTTTATAGAGGTCCGGTACTGGACCCTGGTGTAGTGTTCTTTGTAGAGGTCCGGTACTGCACCCTGATGTAGTGTTCTTTATAGAGGTCTGGTACTGCACCCTGGTGTAGTGTTCTTTATAGAGGTCCGGCACTGCACCCTGATGTAGTGTTCTTCTAGAGGTCAGATTTTGCACCATGATGTAGTGTTCTTTATAGAGGTCCGGCACTGCACCCTGATGTAGTGTTCTTTATAGAGGTCTGGTAATGCACCATGGTGTAGTGTTCTTTGTAGAGGTCGGGTACTGCACCCTGATGTAGTGTTCTTTGTAGAGGTCGCATACTGCACCCTGATGTAGTGTTCTTTATAGAGGTTAGGTACTGCACCCTGATGTAGTGTTCTTTATAGAGGTCCGGCACTGCACGCTGATGTAGTGTTCTTTATAGAGGTCCAGTACTGCACCCTGGTGTAGTGTTCTTCTAGAGGTCAGATTTTGCACCCTGATGTAGTGTTCTTTGTAGAGGTCTGGTACTGCACCCTGATGTAGTGTTCTTTATAGAGGTCCGGTACTGCACCATGATGTAGTGTTCTTTATAGAGGTCTGGTACTGCACCTTGGTGTAGTGTTCTTTGTAGAGGTCGGGTACTGCACCCTGATGTAGTGTTCTTTGTAGAGGTCGGGAACTGCACCCTGATGTAGTGTTCTTTATAGAGGTCAGGTACTGCACCCTGATGTAGTGTTCTTTATAGAGGTCCGTCACTGCACCCTGATGTAGTGTTCTTTATAGAGGTCCGGTACTGCACCCTGGTGTAGTGTTCTTCTAGAGGTCAGATTTTGCACCCTGATGTAGTGTTCTTTATAGAGGTTGGGTACTGCACCCTGATGTAGTGTTCTTTATAGAGGTCCGGTACTGCACCATGATGTAGTGTTCTTTATAGAGGTCCGGTACTGCACCATGATGTAGTGTTCTTTATAGAGGTCCGGTACTGCGCCCTGGTGTAGTGTTCTTTATAGAGGTCTGGTACTGCACCCTGATGTAGTGTTCTTTATAGAGGTCCGGTACTGCACCCTGGTGTAGTGTTCTTCTAGAGGTCAGATTTTGCACCATGATGTAGTGTTCTTTATAGAGGTCCGGTACTGCACCCTGGTGTAGTGTTCTTTATAGAGGTCCGGTACTGCACCCTGATGTAGTGTTCTTCTAGAGGTCAGATTTTGCACCCTGATGTAGTGTTCTTTAGAGAGGTCCGGTACTGCACCCTGGTGCAGTGTTCTTTATAGAGGTTGGGTACTGCACCCTGATGTAGTGTTCTTTATAGAGGTCCGGTACTGCACCCTGATGTATTGTTCTTTGTAGAGGTCTCGTACTGCAACCTGATGTAGTGTTCTTTGTAGAGGTCTGGTACTGCACCCTGGTGTAGTGTTCTTTGTAGAGGTCGGGTACTGCATCCTGATGTAGTGTTCTTTGTAGAGGTCAGGTACTGCGCCCTGATGTAGTGTTCTTTATAGAGGTCCGGCACTGCACCCTGATGTAGTGTTCTTTATAGAGGTCAGGTACTGCACCCTGATGTAGTGTTCGTTGTAGAGGTCTGGTACTGCACCCTGATGTAGTGTTCTTTATAGAGGTCTGGTACTGCAGCCTGTTGTAGTGTTCTTTGAAGAGGTCGGGTACTGCACCCTGATGTAGTGTTCTTTCTAGAGGTCGGGTACTGCACCCTGATGTAGTGTTCTTTCTAGAGGTCGGGTACTGCACCCTGATGTAGTGTTCTTTATAGAGGTCAGGTACTGCACCCTGGTGTAGTGTTCTTCTAGAGGTCCGGCACTGCACCCTGATGTAGTGTTCTTTATAGAGGTCAGGTACTGCACCCTAATGTAGTGTTCTTTGTAGAGTTCTGGTACTGCACCCTGATGTAGTGTTCTTTGTAGAGTTCTGGTACTGCACCCTGATCTAGTGTTCTTTGTAGAGGTCGGGTACCGCACCCTGATGTAGTGTTCTTTGTAGAGGTCTGGTGCTGCACCCTGATGTAGTGTTCATGTAGAGGTCCGGTACTGCACCATGATGTAGTGTTCTTTATAGAGGTCCGGTACTGCACCCTGATGTAGTGTTCTTTATAGAGGTCAGGTACTGCACCCTGGTGTAGTGTTCTTCTAGAGGTCAGATTTTGCACCCTGGTGTAGCGTTCTTTATAGAGGTCTGGTGCTGCACCCTGATGTAGTGTTCTTTGTAGAGGTCTGGTACTGCACCCTGATGTAGTGTTCTTTGTAGAGGTCGGGTACTGCACCCTGATGTAGTGTTCTTTGTAAAGGTCGGGTACTGCACCCTGATCTAGTGTTCTTTATAGAGGTCTGGTACTGCACCCTGGTGTAGTGTTCTTTGTAGAGGTCGGGTACTGCACCCTGATGTAGTGTTCTTTATAGAGGTTGGGTACTGCACCCTGGTGTAGTGTTCTTCTAGAGGTCTGATTTTGCACCATGATGTAGTGTTCTTTATAGAGGTCAGGTACTGCACCCTGGTGTAGTGTTCTTCTAGAGGTCAGTATTTGCACCATGATGTAGTGTTCTTTATAGAGGTCTGGTACTGCACCCTGATGTAGTGTTCTTTGTAGAGGTCTGGTACTGCACCCTGATGTAGTGTTCTTTGTAGAGTTCTGGTACTGCACCCTGATGTAGTGTTCATGTAGAGGTCCGGTACTGCACCCTGATGTAGTGTTCTTTATAGATGTCCGGTACTGCGACCTGGTGTAGTGTTCTTTATAGAGGTCCGGTAGTGCACCCTAGTGTAGTGTTCTTTGTAGAGGTCTGTTACTGCACCCTGATGTAGTGTTCTTTGTAGAGTTCTGGTACTGCACCCTGATGTAGTGTTCATGTAGAGGTCCGGTACTGCACCCTGATGTAGTGTTCTTTATAGATGTCCGGTACTGCACCATGATGTAGTGTTCTTTATAGAGGTCCGGTACTGCACCCTGGTGTAGTGTTCTTTGTAGAGGTCGGGTACTGCACCCTGATGTAGTGTTCTTTATAGAGGTCCGGTACTGCGGCCTGGTGTAGTGTTCTTTGTAGAGGTCGTGTACTGCACCCTGATGTAGTGTTCTTAATGTAGAGGTCAGATACTGCCCCCTGATGTAGTGTTCTTTGTAGAGGTCTCGTACTGCAACCTGATGTAGTGTTGTTTGTAGAGGTCCGGTACTGTGCCCTGATGTAGTGTTCTTTATAGGGGTCCGGTACTGCACCCTGGTGTAGTGTTAATGTAGAGGTCGGGACTGCACCCTGGTGTAGTGTTCTTTATAGAGGTCCGGTACTGCACCCTGATGTAGTGTTCTTTATAGAGGTCCGGTACTGCACCCTGGTGTAGTGTTCTTTATAGAGGTCTGGCACTGCACCCTGATGTAGTGTTCTTTATAGAGGTCCGGTACTGCACCCTGATGTAGTGTTCTTTGTAGAGGTCTCGTACTGCAACCTGATGTAGTGTTCTTTGTAGAGGTCTGGTACTGCACCCTGATGTAGTGTTCTTAATGTAGAGGTCAGATACTGCACCCTGATGTAGTGTTCTTTATAGAGGTCCAGTACTGCACCCTGGTGTAGTGTTCTTTATAGAGGTCCGGTACTGCACCCTGGTGTAGTGTTCTTTATAGAGGTCCGGTACTGCACTCTGGTGTAGTGTGCTTTATAGAGGTCTGGCACTGCACCCTGATGTAGTGTTCTTTATAGAGGTCCGGTACTGCACCCTGATGTAGGGTTCATAAACATGTCTGGTGCTGCACCCTGATGTAGTGTTCTTTATAGAGGTCCGGTACTGCACCCTGATGTAGGGTTCATAAACAGGTCTGGTGCTGCACCCTGGTGTAGTGTTCTTTGAAGAGGGCTGGTACTGCACCCTGATGTAGAGATCTTGTAGCGGTCAGGTTCTGCACCTTGAAGTAGTGTTCTTTGTAGAGGTCTGGTACTGCACCCTGATGTAGTGTTCTTTGTAGAGGTCCGGTACTGCACCCTGATACAGTGTTCTTTGTAGACATCAGGTACTTCACCCTGATGTAGTGTTCTTCAAGAGGTCAGATTTTGCACCCTGATGTAGTGTTCTTTGAAGAGGTCTGGTGCTGCACCCTGATGTGGTGTTCTTTGAAGAGGTCTGGTGCTGCACCCTGATGTAGTGTTCTTTGAAGAGGTCTGGTGCAGCACCCTGATATAGTGTTCTTTATAGAGGTCCGGCACTGCACCCTGATGTAGTGTTCTTCTAGAGGTCAGACTTTGTACCCTGATGTAGTGTTCTTTATAGAGGTCCGGTACTGGACCCTGGTGTAGTGTTCTTTGTAGAGGTCCGGTACTGCACCCTGATGTAGTGTTCTTTATAGAGGTCTGGTACTGCACCCTGGTGTAGTGTTCTTTACAGAGGTCCGGCACTGCACCCTGATGTAGTGTTCTTCTAGAGGTCAGATTTTGCACCATGATGTAGTGTTCTTTATAGAGGTCCGGCACTGCACCCTGATGTAGTGTTCTTTATAGAGGTCTGGTACTGCACCATGGTGTAGTGTTCTTTGTAGAGGTCGGGTACTGCACCCTGATGTAGTGTTCTTTGTAGAGGTCGCATACTGCACCCTGATGTAGTGTTCTTTATAGAGGTTAGGTACTGCACCCTGATGTAGTGTTCTTTATAGAGGTCCGGCACTGCACGCTGATGTAGTGTTCTTTATAGAGGTCCAGTACTGCACCCTGGTGTAGTGTTCTTCTAGAGGTCAGATTTTGCACCCTGATGTAGTGTTCTTTGTAGAGGTCTGGTACTGCACCCTGATGTAGTGTTCTTTATAGAGGTCCGGTACTGCACCATGATGTAGTGTTCTTTATAGAGGTCTGGTACTGCACCTTGGTGTAGTGTTCTTTGTAGAGGTCGGGTACTGCACCCTGATGTAGTGTTCTTTGTAGAGGTCGGGAACTGCACCCTGATGTAGTGTTCTTTATAGAGGTCAGGTACTGCACCCTGATGTAGTGTTCTTTATAGAGGTCCGTCACTGCACCCTGATGTAGTGTTCTTTATAGAGGTCCGGTACTGCACCCTGGTGTAGTGTTCTTCTAGAGGTCAGATTTTGCACCCTGATGTAGTGTTCTTTATAGAGGTTGGGTACTGCACCCTGATGTAGTGTTCTTTATAGAGGTCCGGTACTGCACCATGATGTAGTGTTCTTTATAGAGGTCCGGTACTGCACCATGATGTAGTGTTCTTTATAGAGGTCCGGTACTGCGCCCTGGTGTAGTGTTCTTTATAGAGGTCTGGTACTGCACCCTGATGTAGTGTTCTTTATAGAGGTCCGGTACTGCACCCTGGTGTAGTGTTCTTCTAGAGGTCAGATTTTGCACCATGATGTAGTGTTCTTTATAGAGGTCCGGTACTGCACCCTGGTGTAGTGTTCTTTATAGAGGTCCGGTACTGCACCCTGATGTAGTGTTCTTCTAGAGGTCAGATTTTGCACCCTGATGTAGTGTTCTTTAGAGAGGTCCGGTACTGCACCCTGGTGCAGTGTTCTTTATAGAGGTTGGGTACTGCACCCTGATGTAGTGTTCTTTATAGAGGTCCGGTACTGCACCCTGATGTATTGTTCTTTGTAGAGGTCTCGTACTGCAACCTGATGTAGTGTTCTTTGTAGAGGTCTGGTACTGCACCCTGGTGTAGTGTTCTTTGTAGAGGTCGGGTACTGCATCCTGATGTAGTGTTCTTTGTAGAGGTCAGGTACTGATCCCTGATGTAGTGTTCTTTATAGAGGTCCGGCACTGCACCCTGATGTAGTGTTCTTTATAGAGGTCAGGTACTGCACCCTGATGTAGTGTTCGTTGTAGAGGTCTGGTACTGCACCCTGATGTAGTGTTCTTTATAGAGGTCTGGTACTGCAGCCTGTTGTAGTGTTCTTTGAAGAGGTCGGGTACTGCACCCTGATGTAGTGTTCTTTCTAGAGGTCGGGTACTGCACCCTGATGTAGTGTTCTTTCTAGAGGTCGGGTACTGCACCCTGATGTAGTGTTCTTTATAGAGGTCAGGTACTGCACCCTGGTGTAGTGTTCTTCTAGAGGTCCGGCACTGCACCCTGATGTAGTGTTCTTTATAGAGGTCAGGTACTGCACCCTAATGTAGTGTTCTTTGTAGAGTTCTGGTACTGCACCCTGATGTAGTGTTCTTTGTAGAGTTCTGGTACTGCACCCTGATCTAGTGTTCTTTGTAGAGGTCGGGTACCGCACCCTGATGTAGTGTTCTTTGTAGAGGTCTGGTGCTGCACCCTGATGTAGTGTTCATGTAGAGGTCCGGTACTGCACCATGATGTAGTGTTCTTTATAGAGGTCCGGTACTGCACCCTGATGTAGTGTTCTTTATAGAGGTCAGGTACTGCACCCTGGTGTAGTGTTCTTCTAGAGGTCAGATTTTGCACCCTGGTGTAGCGTTCTTTATAGAGGTCTGGTGCTGCACCCTGATGTTATGTTCTTTGTAGAGGTCTGATACTGCACCCTGATGTAGTGTTCTTTGTAGAGGTCGGGTACTGCACCCTGATGTAGTGTTCTTTGTAAAGGTCGGGTACTGCACCCTGATCTAGTGTTCTTTATAGAGGTCTGGTACTGCACCCTGGTGTAGTGTTCTTTGTAGAGGTCGGGTACTGCACCCTGATGTAGTGTTCTTTATAGAGGTTGGGTACTGCACCCTGGTGTAGTGTTCTTCTAGAGGTCTGATTTTGCACCATGATGTAGTGTTCTTTATAGAGGTCAGGTACTGCACCCTGGTGTAGTGTTCTTCTAGAGGTCAGTATTTGCACCATGATGTAGTGTTCTTTATAGAGGTCTGGTACTGCACCCTGATGTAGTGTTCTTTGTAGAGGTCTGGTACTGCACCCTGATGTAGTGTTCTTTGTAGAGTTCTGGTACTGCACCCTGATGTAGTGTTCATGTAGAGGTCCGGTACTGCACCCTGATGTAGTGTTCTTTATAGATGTCCAGTACTGCACCATGATGTAGTGTTCTTTATAGAGGTCCGGTACTGCACCCTGGTGTAGTGTTCTTTGTAGAGGTCGGGTACTGCACCCTGATGTAGTGTTCTTTATAGAGGTCCGGTACTGCGGCCTGGTGTAGTGTTCTTTGTAGAGGTCGTGTACTGCACCCTGATGTAGTGTTCTTAATGTAGAGGTCAGATACTGCCCCCTGATGTAGTGTTCTTTGTAGAGGTCTCGTACTGCAACCTGATGTAGTGTTGTTTGTAGAGGTCCGGTACTGTGCCCTGGTGTAGTGTTCTTTATAGAGGTCCGGTACTGCAACCTGGTGTAGTGTTCTTTATAGAGGTCTGGTACTGCACCTTGATGTAGTGTTCTTTATAGGGGTCCGGTACTGCACCCTGGTGTAGTGTTAATGTAGAGGTCGGGACTGCACCCTGGTGTAGTGTTCTTTATAGAGGTCCGGTACTGCACCCTGATGTAGTGTTCTTTATAGAGGTCCGGTACTGCACCCTGGTGTAGTGTTCTTTATAGAGGTCTGGCACTGCACCCTGATGTAGTGTTCTTTATAGAGGTCCGGTACTGCACCCTGATGTAGTGTTCTTTGTAGAGGTCTCGTACTGCAACCTGATGTAGTGTTCTTTGTAGAGGTCTGGTACTGCAGCCTGATGTAGTGTTCTTAATGTAGAGGTCAGATACTGCACCCTGATGTAGTGTTCTTTATAGAGGTCCAGTACTGCACCCTGGTGTAGTGTTCTTTATAGAGGTCCGGTACTGCACCCTGGTGTAGTGTTCTTTATAGAGGTCTGGAACTGCACCCTGATGTAGTGTTCTTTATAGAGGTCCGGTACTGCACCCTGATGTAGGGTTCATAAACAGGTCTGGTGCTGCACCCTGATGTAGTGTTCTTTATAGAGGTCCGGTACTGCACCCTGATGTAGGGTTCATAAACAGGTCTGGTGCTGCACCCTGGTGTAGTGTTCTTTGAAGAGGGCTGGTACTGCACCCTGATGTAGAGATCTTGTAGCGGTCAGGTTCTGCACCTTGAAGTAGTGTTCTTTGTAGAGGTCTGGTACTGCACCCTGATGTAGTGTTCTTTGTAGAGGTCCGGTACTGCACCCTGATACAGTGTTCTTTGTAGACATCAGGTACTTCACCCTGATGTAGTGTTCTTCAAGAGGTCAGATTTTGCACACTGATGTAGTGTTCTTTGAAGAGGTCTGGTGCTGCACCCTGATGTGGTGTTCTTTGAAGAGGTCTGGTGCTGCACCCTGATGTAGTGTTCTTTGAAGAGGTCTGGTGCTGCACCCTGATATAGTGTTCTTTATAGAGGTCCGGCACTGCACCCTGATGTAGTGTTCTTCTAGAGGTCAGACTTTGTACCCTGATGTAGTGTTCTTTATAGAGGTCCGGTACTGGACCCTGGTGTAGTGTTCTTTGTAGAGGTCCGGTACTGCACCCTGATGTAGTGTTCTTTATAGAGGTCTGGTACTGCACCCTGGTGTAGTGTTCTTTATAGAGGTCCGGCACTGCACCCTGATGTAGTGTTCTTCTAGAGGTCAGATTTTGCACCATGATGTAGTGTTCTTTATAGAGGTCCGGCACTGCACCCTGATGTAGTGTTCTTTATAGAGGTCTGGTACTGCACCATGGTGTAGTGTTCTTTGTAGAGGTCGGGTACTGCACCCTGATGTAGTGTTCTTTGTAGAGGTCGCGTACTGCACCCTGATGTAGTGTTCTTTATAGAGGTCAGGTACTGCACCCTGATGTAGTGTTCTTTATAGAGGTCCGGCACTGCACGCTGATGTAGTGTTCTTTATAGAGGTCCGGTACTGCACCCTGGTGTAGTGTTCTTCTAGAGGTCAGATTTTGCACCCTGATGTAGTGTTCTTTGTAGAGGTCTGGTACTGCACCCTGATGTAGTGTTCTTTATAAAGGTCCGGTACTGCACCATGATGTAGTGTTCTTTATAGAGGTCTGGTACTGCACCTTGGTGTAGTGTTCTTTGTAGAGGTCGGGTACTGCACCCTGATGTAGTGTTCTTTGTAGAGGTCGGGAACTGCACCCTGATGTAGTGTTCTTTCTAGAGGTCAGGTACTGCACCCTGATGTAGTGTTCTTTATAGAGGTCCGTCACTGCACCCTGATGTAGTGTTCTTTATAGAGGTCCGGTACTGCACCCTGGTGTAGTGTTCTTCTAGAGGTCAGATTTTGCACCCTGATGTAGTGTTCTTTATAGAGGTTGGGTACTGCACCCTGATGTAGTGTTCTTTATAGAGGTCCGGTACTGCACCATGATGTAGTGTTCTTTATAGAGGTCCGGTACTGCACCATGATGTTGTGTTCTTTATAGAGGTCCGGTAATGCGCCCTGGTGTAGTGTTCTTTATAGAGGTCTGGTACTGCACCCTGATGTAGTGTTCTTTATAGAGGTCCGGTACTGCACCCTGGTGTAGTGTTCTTCTAGAGGTCAGATTTTGCACCATGATGTAGTGTTCTTTATAGAGGTCCGGTACTGCACCCTGGTGTAGTGTTCTTTATAGAGGTCCGGTACTGCACCCTGATGTAGTGTTCTTCTAGAGGTCAGATTTTGCACCCAGATGTAGTGTTCTTTAGAGAGGTCTGGTACTGCACCCTGGTGTAGTGTTCTTTATAGAGGTCTGGTACTGCACCCTGGTGTAGTGTTCTTTGTAGAGGTCAGGTACTGCACTCTGATGTAGTGTTCTTTGTAGAGGTCGGGTACTGCACCCTGATGTAGTGTTCTTTATAGAGGTCAGGTACTGCACCCTGATGTAGTGTTCTTTATAGAGGTCCGGCACTGCACCCTGGTGTAGTGTTCTTCTAGAGGTCAGATTTTGCACCATGATGTAGTGTTCTCTGTGGAGGTCCGGTACTGCACCCTGATGTAGTGTTCTTTATAGAGGTCAGGTACTGCACCCTGGTGTAGTGTTCTTCTAGAGGTCAGATTTTGCACCATGATGTAGTGTTCTTTATAGAGGTCCGGTACTGCACCCTGGTGTTGTGTTCTTTATAGAGGTCTCGTACTGCACCCTGATGTAGTGTTCTTTGTAGAGGTCTGGTACTGCACCCTGATGTAGTGTTCTTTATGGAGGTCTGGTACTGCACCCTGGTGTAGTGTTCTTTGTAGAGGTCGGGTACTGCACCCTGATGTAGTGTTCTCTGTAGAGGTCTGGCACTGCACCCTGATGTAGTGTTCTTTATAGAGGTCGGGTACTGCACCCTGGTGTAGTGTTCTTTGTAGATGTCTGGCACTGCACCCTGATGTAGTGTTCTTTATAGAGGTCGGGTACTGCACCCTGATGTAGTGTTCTTTGTAGAGGTCTGGTACTGCACCCTGATGTAGTGTTAATGTAGAGGTCTGGTACTGCACCCTGATATTGTGTTCTTTATAGAGGTCCGGCACTGCACCCTGATGTAGTGTTCTATTAGAGGTCAGATTTTGCACCCTGATGTAGTGTTCTTTATAGAGTTCCGGTACTGCACCCTGATGTAGTGTTGTTCTAGAGGTCAGATTTTGCACCCTGATGTAGTGTTCTTTATAGAGGTCCGGTACTGCACCCTGGTGTAGTGTTCTTTATAGAGGTCCGGTACTGCACCCTGATGTAGTGTTCTTCTAGAGGTCAGATTTTGCACCCTGATGTAGTGTTCTTTATAGAGGTCCGGTACTGCACCCTGGTGTAGTGTTCTTTATAGAGGTTGGGTACTGCACCCTGATGTAGTGTTCTTTATAGAGGTCCGGTACTGCACCCTGATGTATTGATCTTTGTAGAGGTCTCGTACTGCAACCTGATGTAGTGTTCTTTGTAGAGGTCTGGTACTGCACCCTGGTGTAGTGTTCTTTGTAGAGGTCGGGTACTGCATCCTGATGTAGTGTTCTTTGTAGAGGTCTGGTACTGCACCCTGATGTAGT
Source organism: Calotriton arnoldi (assembly GCA_963921515.1). Lineage (NCBI taxonomy): Eukaryota > Metazoa > Chordata > Amphibia > Caudata > Salamandridae > Calotriton > Calotriton arnoldi. The sequence continues at coordinate 166,812 of CAWUFW010018427.1, forward strand.
GTTCTTTATAGAGGTCTGGTACTGCACCCTGGTGTAGTGTTCTTTGTAGAGGTCAGGTACTGCACTCTGATGTAGTGTTCTTTGTAGAGGTCGGGTACTGCACCCTGATGTAGTGTTCTTTATAGAGGTCAGGTACTGCACCCTGATGTAGTGTTCTTTATAGAGGTCCGGCACTGCACCCTGGTGTAGTGTTCTTCTAGAGGTCAGATTTTGCACCATGATGTAGTGTTCTCTGTGGAGGTCCGGTACTGCACCCTGATGTAGTGTTCTTTATAGAGGTCAGGTACTGCACCCTGGTGTAGTGTTCTTCTAGAGGTCAGATTTTGCACCCTGATGTAGTGTTCTTTATAGAGGTTAGGTACTGCACCCTGGTGTAGTGTTCTTCTAGAGGTCAGATTTTGCACCCTGATGTAGTGTTCTTTGTAGAGGTCTGGTACTGCACCCTGATGTAGTGTTCTTTATGGAGGTCTGGTACTGCACCCTGGTGTAGTGTTCTTTGTAGAGGTCGGGTACTGCACCCTGATGTAGTGTTCTCTGTAGAGGTCTGGCACTGCACCCTGATGTAGTGTTCTTTATAGAGGTCGGGTACTGCACCCTGGTGTAGTGTTCTTTGTAGATGTCTGGCACTGCACCCTGATGTAGTGTTCTTTATAGAGGTCGGGTACTGCACCCTGATGTAGTGTTCTTTGTAGAGGTCTGGTACTGCACCCTGATGTAGTGTTAATGTAGAGGTCTGGTACTGCACCCTGATATTGTGTTCTTTATAGAGGTCCGGCACTGCACCCTGATGTAGTGTTCTATTAGAGGTCAGATTTTGCACCCTGATGTAGTGTTCTTTATAGAGTTCCGGTACTGCACCCTGATGTAGTGTTGTTCTAGAGGTCAGATTTTGCACCCTGATGTAGTGTTCTTTATAGAGGTCCGGTACTGCACCCTGGTGTAGTGTTCTTTATAGAGGTCGGGTACTGCACCCTGATGTAGTGATCTTTATAGAGGTCCGGTACTGCACCCTGATGTAGTGTTCTTTGTAGAGGTCTCGTACTGCAACCTGATGTAGTGTTCTTGGTAGAGGTCTGGTACTGCACCCTGGTGTAGTGTTCTTTGTAGAGGTCGGGTACTGCATCCTGATGTTGTGTTCTTTGTAGAGGTCGGGTACTGCACCCTTATGTAGTGTTCTTTATAGAGGTCTGGTACTGCACTCTGGTGTAGTGTTCTTTGTAGAGGTCGGGTACTGCACCCTGATGTAGTGTTCTTTGTAGAGGTCGGGTACTGCACTCTGATGTAGTGTTATTTGTAGAGGTCGGGTACTGCACCCTGATGTAGTGTTCTTTATAGAGGTCAGGTACTGCACCCTGGTGTAGTGTTCTTCTAGAGTTCAGATCTTGCACCATGATGTAGTGTTCTCTGTGGAGGTCCAGTACTGCACCCTGGTGTAGGGTTCTTTATAGAGGTCTGGTACTGCACCCTGATGTAGTGTTCTTTGTAGAGGTCTGGTACTGCACCCTGATGTAGTGTTCTTTATAGAGGTCTGGTACTGCAGCCTGGTGTAGTGTTCTTTGTAGAGGTCGGGTACTGCACCCTGATGTAGTATTCTTTCTAGAGGTCGGGTACTGCACCCTGATGTAGTGTTCTTTATAGAGGTCAGGTACTGCACCCTGGTGTAGTGTTCTTCTAGAGGTCCGGCACTGCACCCTGATGTAGTGTTCTTTATAGAGGTCAGGTACTGCACCCTGATGTAGTGTTCTTTGTAGAGTTCTGGTACTGCACACTGATGTAGTGTTCTTTGAAGAGTTCTGGTACTGCACCCTGATGTAGTGTTCTTTGTAGAGTTCAGGTACTGCACCCTGATGTAGTGTTCTTTATAGAGGTCAGGTACTGCACCCTGGTGTAGTGTTCTTCTAGAGGTCCGACACTGCACCCTGATGTAGTGTTCTTCTATAGGTCCGGCACTGCACCCTGATGTAGTGTTCTTTGTAGAGGTCTGGTACTGCACCCTGATGTAGTGTTCTTTATAGAGGTCCGGTACTGCACCATGATGTAGTGTTCTTTATAGAGGTCTGGTACTACACCCTGGTGTAGTGTTCTTTGTAGAGGTCGGGTTCTGCACCCTGATGTAGTGTTCTTTGTAGAGGTCGGGAACTGCACCCTGATGTAGTGTTCTTTATAGAGGTCAGGTACTGCACCCTGATGTAGTGTTCTTTATAGAGGTCCGTCACTGCACCCTGATGTAGTGTTCTTTATAGAGGTCCGGTACTGCACCCTGGTGTAGTGTTCTTCTAGAGGTCAGATTTTGCACCCTGATGTAGTGTTCTTTGTAGAGGTCGGGTACTGCACCCTGATGTAGTGTTCTTTATAGAGGTCCGGTACTGCACCATGATGTAGTGTTCTTTATAGAGGTCCGGTACTGCACCCTGGTGTAGTGTTCTTTATAGAGGTCCGGTACTGCACCCTGGTGTAGTGTTCTTCTAGAGGTCAGATTGTGCACCCTGATGTAGTGTTCTTTATAGAGGTCGGGTACTGCACCCTGGTGTAGTGTTCTTTATAGAGGTCTGGTACTGCACTCTGATGTAGTGTTCATGTAGAGGTCCGGTACTGCACCCTGATGTAGTGTTCATGTAGAGGTCCGGTACTTCACCCTGATGTAGTGTTCTTTATAGAGGTCTGGTACTGCACCCTGATGTAGTGTTATTTGTAGAGGTCTGGTACTGCACCCTGATGTAGTGTTCTTAATGTAGAGGTCAGATACTGCACCCTGATGTAGTGTTCATGTAGAGGTCAGGTACTGCACCCTGATGTAGTGTTATTTGTAGAGGTCTGGTGCTGCACCCTGATGTAGTGTTCTCTGTAGATGTCTGGCACTGCACCCTGATGTAGTATTCTTTATAGAGGTCGGGTACTGCACCCTGATGTAGTGTTCTTTGTAGAGGTCTGGTACTGCACCCTGATGTAGTGTTAATGTAGAGGTCTGGTACTGCACCCTGATATAGTGTTCTTTATAGAGGTCCGGTACTGCACCCTGGTGTAGTGTTCTTCTAGAGGTCAGATTTTGCACCCTGATGTAGTGTTCTTTGTAGAGGTCGGGTACTGCACCCTGATGTAGTGTTCTTTATAGAGGTCCGGTACTGCACCATGATGTAGTGTTCTTTATAGAGGTCCGGTACTGCACCATGATGTAGTGTTCTTTATAGAGGTCCGGTACTGCGCCCTGGTGTAGTGTTCTTTATAGAGGTCTGGTACTGCACCCTGATGTAGTGTTCTTTATAGAGGTCCGGTACTGCACCCTGGTGTAGTGTTCTTCTAGAGGTCAGATTTTGCACCATGATGTAGTGTTCTTTATAGAGGTCCGGTACTGCACCCTGGTGTAGTGTTCTTTATAGAGGTCCGGTACTGCACTCTGGTGTAGTGTTCTTCTAGAGGTCAGATTTTGCACCCTGATGTAGTGTTCTTTATAGAGGTCGGGTACTGCACCCTGGTGTAGTGTTCTTTATAGAGGTCTGGTACTGCACTCTGATGTAGTGTTCATGTAGAGGTCCGGCACTGTACCCTGATGTAGTGTTCTTCTAGAAGTAAGATTTTGCACCCTGATGTAGTGTTCTTTATAGAGGTCCGGTACTGCACCCTGATGTAGTGTTCTTCTAGAGGTCAGATTTTGCACCCTGATGTAGTGTTCTTTAGAGAGGTCCGGTACTGCACCCTGGTGTAGTGTTCTTTATAGAGGTTGGGTACTGCACCCTGATGTAGTGTTCTTTATAGAGGTCCGGTACTGCACCCTGATGTATTGTTCTTTGTAGAGGTCTCGTACTGCAACCTGATGTAGTGTTCTTTGTAGAGGTCTGGTACTGCACCCTGGTGTAGTGTTCTTTGTAGAGGTCGGGTACTGCATCCTGATGTAGTGTTCTTTGTAGAGGTCAGGTACTGCGCCCTGATGTAGTGTTCTTTATAGAGGTCCGGCACTGCACCCTGATGTAGTGTTCTTTATAGAGGTCAGGTACTGCACCCTGATGTAGTGTTCGTTGTAGAGGTCTGGTACTGCACCCTGATGTAGTGTTCTTTATAGAGGTCTGGTACTGCAGCCTGTTGTAGTGTTCTTTGAAGAGGTCGGGTACTGCACACTGATGTAGTGTTCTTTCTAGAGGTCGGGTACTGCACCCTGATGTAGTGTTCTTTATAGAGGTCAGGTACTGCACCCTGGTGTAGTGTTCTTCTAGAGGTCCGGCACTGCACCCTGATGTAGTGTTCTTTATAGAGGTCAGGTACTGCACCCTAATGTAGTGTTCTTTGTAGAGTTCTGGTACTGCACCCTGATGTAGTGTTCTTTGTAGAGTTCTGGTACTGCACCCTGATCTAGTGTTCTTTGTAGAGGTCGGGTACCGCACCCTGATGTAGTGTTCTTTGTAGAGGTCTGGTGCTGCACCCTGATGTAGTGTTCATGTAGAGGTCCGGTACTGCACCATGATGTAGTGTTCTTTATAGAGGTCCGGTACTGCACCCTGATGTAGTGTTCTTTATAGAGGTCAGGTACTGCACCCTGGTGTAGTGTTCTTCTAGAGGTCAGATTTTGCACCCTGGTGTAGCGTTCTTTATAGAGGTCTGGTGCTGCACCCTGATGTAGTGTTCTTTGTAGAGGTCTGGTACTGCACCCTGATGTAGTGTTCTTTGTAGAGGTCGGGTACTGCACCCTGATGTAGTGTTCTTTGTAAAGGTCGGGTACTGCACCCTGATCTAGTGTTCTTTATAGAGGTCTGGTACTGCACCCTGGTGTAGTGTTCTTTGTAGAGGTCGGGTACTGCACCCTGATTTAGTGTTCTTTATAGAGGTTGGGTACTGCACCCTGGTGTAGTGTTCTTCTAGAGGTCTGATTTTGCACCATGATGTAGTGTTCTTTATAGAGGTCAGGTACTGCACCCTGGTGTAGTGTTCTTCTAGAGGTCAGTATTTGCACCATGATGTAGTGTTCTTTATAGAGGTCTGGTACTGCACCCTGATGTAGTGTTCTTTGTAGAGGTCTGGTCCTCACCCTGATGTAGTGTTCTTTGTAGAGTTCTGGTACTGCACCCTGATGTAGTGTTCATGTAGAGGTCCGGTACTGCACCCTGATGTAGTGTTCTTTATAGATGTCCGGTACTGCGACCTGGTGTAGTGTTCTTTATAGAGGTCCGGTAGTGCACCCTAGTGTAGTGTTCTTTGTAGAGGTCTGTTACTGCACCCTGATGTAGTGTTCTTTGTAGAGTTCTGGTACTGCACCCTGATGTAGTGTTCATGTAGAGGTCCGGTACTGCACCCTGATGTAGTGTTCTTTATAGATGTCTGGTACTGCACCATGATGTAGTGTTCTTTATAGAGGTCCGGTACTGCACCCTGGTGTAGTGTTCTTTGTAGAGGTCGGGTACTGCACCCTGATGTAGTGTTCTTTATAGAGGTCCGGTACTGCGGCCTGGTGTAGTGTTCTTTGTAGAGGTCGTGTACTGCACCCTGATGTAGTGTTCTTAATGTAGAGGTCAGATACTGCCCCCTGATGTAGTGTTCTTTGTAGAGGTCTCGTACTGCAACCTGATGTAGTGTTGTTTGTAGAGGTCCGGTACTGTGCCCTGGTGTAGTGTTCTTTATAGAGGTCCGGTACTGCACCCTGGTGTAGTGTTCTTTATAGAGGTCTGGTACTGCACCTTGATGTAGTGTTCTTTATAGGGGTCCGGTACTGCACCCTGGTGTAGTGTTAATGTAGAGGTCGGGACTGCACCCTGGTGTAGTGTTCTTTATAGAGGTCCGGTACTGCACCCTGATGTAGTGTTCTTTATAGAGGTCCGGTACTGCACCCTGGTGTAGTGTTCTTTATAGAGGTCTGGCACTGCACCCTGATGTAGTGTTCTTTATAGAGGTCCGGTACTGCACCCTGATGTAGTGTTCTTTGTAGAGGTCTCGTACTGCAACCTGATGTAGTGTTCTTTGTAGAGGTCTGGTACTGCACCCTGATGTAGTGTTCTTAATGTAGAGGTCAGATACTGCACCCTGATGTAGTGTTCTTTATAGAGGTCCAGTACTGCACCCTGGTGTAGTGTTCTTTATAGAGGTCCTGTACTGCACCCTGGTGTAGTGTTCTTTATAGAGGTCTGGCACTGCACCCTGATGTAGTGTTCTTTATAGAGGTCCGGTACTGCACCCTGATGTAGGGTTCATAAACAGGTCTGGTGCTGCACCCTGATGTAGTGTTCTTTATAGAGGTCCGGTACTGCACCCTGATGTAGGGTTCATAAACAGGTCTGGTGCTGCACCCTGGTGTAGTGTTCTTTGAAGAGGGCTGGTACTGCACCCTGATGTAGAGATCTTGTAGCGGTCAGGTTCTGCACCTTGAAGTAGTGTTCTTTGTAGAGGTCTGGTACTGCACCCTGATGTAGTGTTCTTTGTAGAGGTCCGGTACTGCACCCTGATACAGTGTTCTTTGTAGACATCAGGTACTTCACCCTGATGTAGTGTTCTTCAAGAGGTCAGATTTTGCACCCTGATGTAGTGTTCTTTGAAGAGGTCTGGTGCTGCACCCTGATGTGGTGTTCTTTGAAGAGGTCTGGTGCTGCACCCTGATGTAGTGTTCTTTGAAGAGGTCTGGTGCTGCACCCTGATATAGTGTTCTTTATAGAGGTCCGGCACTGCACCCTGATGTAGTGTTCTTCTAGAGGTCAGACTTTGTACCCTGATGTAGTGTTCTTTATAGAGGTCCGGTACTGGACCCTGGTGTAGTGTTCTTTGTAGAGGTCCGGTACTGCACCCTGATGTAGTGTTCTTTATAGAGGTCTGGTACTGCACCCTGGTGTAGTGTTCTTTATAGAGGTCCGGCACTGCACCCTGATGTAGTGTTCTTCTAGAGGTCAGATTTTGCACCATGATGTAGTGTTCTTTATAGAGGTCCGGCACTGCACCCTGATGTAGTGTTCTTTATAGAGGTCTGGTACTGCACCATGGTGTAGTGTTCTTTGTAGAGGTCGGGTACTGCACCCTGATGTAGTGTTCTTTGTAGAGGTCGCGTACTGCACCCTGATGTAGTGTTCTTTATAGAGGTTAGGTACTGCACCCTGATGTCGTGTTCTTTATAGAGGTCCGGCACTGCACGCTGATGTAGTGTTCTTTATAGAGGTCCGGTACTGCACCCTGGTGTAGTGTTCTTCTAGAGGTCAGATTTTGCACCCTGATGTAGTGTTCTTTGTAGAGGTCTGGTACTGCACCCTGATGTAGTGTTCTTTATAGAGGTCCGGTACTGCACCATGATGTAGTGTTCTTTATAGAGGTCTGGTACTGCACCTTGGTGTAGTGTTCTTTGTAGAGGTCGGGTACTGCACCCTGATGTAGTGTTCTTTGTAGAGGTCGGGAACTGCACCCTGATGTAGTGTTCTTTATAGAGGTCAGGTACTGCACCCTGATGTAGTGTTCTTTATAGAGGTCCGTCACTGCACCCTGATGTAGTGTTCTTTATAGAGGTCCGGTACTGCACCCTGGTGTAGTGTTCTTCTAGAGGTCAGATTTTGCGCCCTGATGTAGTGTTCTTTATAGAGGTTGGGTACTGCACCCTGATGTAGTGTTCTTTATAGAGGTCCGGTACTGCACCATGATGTAGTGTTCTTTATAGAGGTCCGGTACTGCACCATGATGTTGTGTTCTTTATAGAGGTCCGGTACTGCGCCCTGGTGTAGTGTTCTTTATAGAGGTCTGGTACTGCACCCTGATGTAGTGTTCTTTATAGAGGTCCGGTACTGCACCCTGGTGTAGTGTTCTTCTAGAGGTCAGATTTTGCACCATGATGTAGTGTTCTTTATAGAGGTCCGGTACTGCACCCTGGTGTAGTGTTCTTTATAGAGGTCCGGTACTGCACCCTGATGTAGTGTTCTTCTAGAGGTCAGATTTTGCACCCTGATGTAGTGTTCTTTAGAGAGGTCCGGTACTGCACCCTGGTGTAGTGTTCTTTATAGAGGTTGGGTACTGCACCCTGATGTAGTGTTCTTTATAGAGGTCCGGTACTGCACCCTGATGTATTGTTCTTTGTAGAGGTCTCGTACTGCAACCTGATGTAGTGTTCTTTGTAGAGGTCTGGTACTGCACCCTGGTGTAGTGTTCTTTGTAGAGGTTGGGTACTGCATCCTGATGTAGTGTTCTTTGTAGAGGTCTGGTACTGCACCCTGATGTAGTGTTCTTTATAGAGGTCTGGTACTGCACCCTGGTGTAGTGTTCTTTGTAGAGGTCAGGTACTGCACTCTGATGTAGTGTTCTTTGTAGAGGTCGGGTACTGCACCCTGATGTAGTGTTCTTTATAGAGGTCAGGTACTGCACCCTGATGTAGTGTTCTTTATAGAGGTCCGGCACTGCACCCTGGTGTAGTGTTCTTCTAGAGGTCAGATTTTGCACCATGATGTAGTGTTCTCTGTGGAGGTCCGGTACTGCACCCTGATGTAGTGTTCTTTATAGAGGTCAGGTACTGCACCCTGGTGTAGTGTTCTTCTAGAGGTCAGATTTTGCACCATGATGTAGTGTTCTTTATAGAGGTCCGGTACTGCACCCTGGTGTCGTGTTCTTTATAGAGGTCTCGTACTGCACCCTGATGTAGTGTTCTTTGTAGAGGTCTGGTACTGCACCCTGATGTAGTGTTCTTTATGGAGGTCTGGTACTGCACCCTGGTGTAGTGTTCTTTGTAGAGGTCGGGTACTGCACCCTGATGTAGTGTTCTCTGTAGAGGTCTGGCACTGCACCCTGATGTAGTGTTCTTTATAGAGGTCGGGTACTGCACCCTGGTGTAGTGTTCTTTGTAGATGTCTGGCACTGCACCCTGATGTAGTGTTCTTTATAGAGGTCGGGTACTGCACCCTGATGTAGTGTTCTTTGTAGAGGTCTGGTACTGCACCCTGATGTAGTGTTAATGTAGAGGTCTGGTACTGCACCCTGATATTGTGTTCTTTATAGAGGTCCGGCACTGCACCCTGATGTAGTGTTCTATTAGAGGTCAGATTTTGCACCCTGATGCAGTGTTCTTTATAGAGTTCCGGTACTGCACCCTGATGTAGTGTTGTTCTAGAGGTCAGATTTTGCACCCTGATGTAGTGTTCTTTATAGAGGTCCGGTACTGCACCCTGGTGTAGTGTTCTTTATAGAGGTCCGGTACTGCACCCTGATGTAGTGTTCTTCTAGAGGTCAGATTTTGCACCCTGATGTAGTGTTCTTTAGAGAGGTCCGGTACTGCACCCTGGTGTAGTGTTCTTTATAGAGGTTGGGTACTGCACCCTGATGTAGTGTTCTTTATAGAGGTCCGGTACTGCACCCTGATGTATTGTTCTTTGTAGAGGTCTCGTACTGCAACCTGATGTAGTGTTCTTTGTAGAGGTCTGGTACTGCACCCTGGTGTAGTGTTCTTTGTAGAGGTCGGGTACTGCATCCTGATGTAGTGTTCTTTGTAGAGGTCTGGTACTGCACCCTGATGTAGTGTTCTTTATAGAGGTCTGGTACTGCACCCTGGTGTAGTGTTCTTTGTAGAGGTCAGGTACTGCACTCTGATGTAGTGTTCTTTGTAGAGGTCGGGTACTGCACCCTGATGTAGTGTTCTTTATAGAGGTCAGGTACTGCACCCTGATGTAGTGTTCTTTGTAGAGGTCTCGTACTGCAACCTGATGTAGTGTTCTTGGTAGAGGTCTGGTACTGCACCCTGGTGTAGTGTTCTTTGTAGAGGTCGGGTACTGCATCCTGATTTTGTGTTCTTTGTAGAGGTCGGGTACTGCACCCTTATGTAGTGTTCTTTATAGAGGTCTGGTACTGCACTCTGGTGTAGTGTTCTTTGTAGAGGTCGTGTACTGCACCCTGATGTAGTGTTCTTTGTAGAGGTCGGGTACTGCACTCTGATGTAGTGTTCTTTGTAGAGGTCGGGTACTGCACCCTGATGTAGTGTTCTTTATAGAGGTCAGGTACTGCACCCTGGTGTAGTGTTCTTCTAGAGTTCAGATCTTGCACCATGATGTAGTGTTCTCTGTGGAGGTCCAGTACTGCACCCTGGTGTAGGGTTCTTTATAGAGGTCTGGTACTGCACCCTGATGTAGTGTTCTTTGTAGAGGTCTGGTACTGCACCCTGATGTAGTGTTCTTTATAGAGGTCTGGTACTGCAGCCTGGTGTAGTGTTCTTTGTAGAGGTCGGGTACTGCACCCTGATGTAGTATTCTTTCTAGAGGTCGGGTACTGCACCCTGATGTAGTGTTCTTTATAGAGGTCAGGTACTGCACCCTGGTGTAGTGTTCTTCTAGAGGTCCGGCACTGCACCCTGATGTAGTGTTCTTTATAGAGGTCAGGTACTGCACCCTGATGTAGTGTTCTTTGTAGAGTTCTGGTACTGCACCCTGATGTAGTGTTCTTTGTAGAGTTCTGGTACTGCACCGTGATGTAGTGTTCTTTGTAGAGGTCGCGTACTGCACCCTGATGTAGTGTTCTTTATAGAGGTCAGGTACTGCACCCTGGTGTAGTGTTCTTCTAGAGGTCCGACACTGCACCCTGATGTAGTGTTCTTCTAGAGGTCCGGCACTGCACCCTGATGTAGTGTTCTTTGTAGAGGTCTGGTACTGCACCCTGATGTAGTGTTCTTTATAGAGGTCCGGTACTGCACCATGATGTAGTGTTCTTTATAGAGGTCTGGTACTGCACCCTGGTGTAGTGTTCTTCTAGAGGTCAGATTTTGCACCATGATGTAGTGTTCTTTATAGAGGTCCGGTACTGCACCCTGGTGTCGTGTTCTTTATAGAGGTCTCGTACTGCACCCTGATGTAGTGTTCTTTGTAGAGGTCTGGTACTGCACCCTGATGTAGTGTTCTTTATGGAGGTCTGGTACTGCACCCTGGTGTAGTGTTCTTTGTAGAGGTCGGGTACTGCACCCTGATGTAGTGTTCTCTGTAGAGGTCTGGCACTGCACCCTGATGTAGTGTTCTTTATAGAGGTCGGGTACTGCACCCTGGTGTAGTGTTCTTTGTAGATGTCTGGCACTGCACCCTGATGTAGTGTTCTTTATAGAGGTCGGGTACTGCACCCTGATGTAGTGTTCTTTGTAGAGGTCTGGTACTGCACCCTGATGTAGTGTTAATGTAGAGGTCTGGTACTGCACCCTGATATTGTGTTCTTTATAGAGGTCCGGCACTGCACCCTGATGTAGTGTTCTATTAGAGGTCAGATTTTGCACCCTGATGTAGTGTTCTTTATAGAGTTCCGGTACTTCACCCTGATGTAGTGTTGTTCTAGAGGTCAGATTTTGCACCCTGATGTAGTGTTCTTTATAGAGGTCCGGTACTGCACCCTGGTGTAGTGTTCTTTATAGAGGTCCGGTACTGCACCCTGATGTAGTGTTCTTCTAGAGCTCAGATTTTGCACCCTGATGTAGTGTTCTTTAGAGAGGTCCGGTACTGCACCCTGGTGTAGTGTTCTTTATAGAGGTTGGGTACTGCACCCTGATGTAGTGTTCTTTATAGAGGTCCGGTACTGCACCCTGATGTATTGTTCTTTGTAGAGGTCTCGTACTGCAACCTGATGTAGTGTTCTTTGTAGAGGTCTGGTACTGCACCCTGGTGTAGTGTTCTTTGTAGAGGTCGGGTACTGCATCCTGATGTAGTGTTCTTTGTAGAGGTCTGGTACTGCACCCTGATGTAGTGTTCTTTATAGAGGTCTGGTACTGCACCCTGGAGAAGTGTGGCTCAATGGTTAGAGCGGCAGACCCTGATGCAGAGATCTGGCCCGGGACCAGGGTTCAATTCCCGCCTCGGCGGGTCTTGGGCTCAATTTCCTCGGACCTGATAATTCTCGCCTCGGTGCCTATTCTAATCATGGGTCCCACTCTGCAACTCTGGGCAATAGCTTGCTTAATCTCCACAACGGCCCCAACAGCGCTGGGATGCCTGGCTTCACCCTGGGGGTGCCCAGGAGTGGACATTTCACAGGGAAAAGCCAGGAAGGGTTCCACAGCGGTATGCGTACAGCGCCAGGACACCTCTTTGGGGGTATAAGTGCGCTTTACAAGTACAAATTTCATTTCATTTCATTTCATTTCATTTCATTTCACCCTGGTGTAGTGTTCTTTGTAGAGGTCAGGTACTGCACTCTGATGTAGTGTTCTTTGTAGAGGTCGGGTACTGCACCCTGATGTAGTGTTCTTTATAGAGGTCAGGTACTGCACCCTGATGTAGTGTTCTTTATAGAGGTCCGGCACTGCACCCTGGTGTAGTGTTCTTCTAGAGGTCAGATTTTGCACCATGATGTAGTGTTCTCTGTGGAGGTCCGGTACTGCACCCTGATGTAGTGTTCTTTATAGAGGTCAGGTACTGCACCCTGGTGTAGTGTTCTTCTAGAGGTCAGATTTTGCACCATGATGTAGTGTTCTTTATAGAGGTCCGGTACTGCACCCTGGTGTCGTGTTCTTTATAGAGGTCTCGTACTGCACCCTGATGTAGTGTTCTTTGTAGAGGTCTGGTACTGCACCCTGATGTAGTGTTCTTTATGGAGGTCTGGTACTGCACCCTGGTGTAGTGTTCTTTGTAGAGGTCGGGTACTGCACCCTGATGTAGTGTTCTCTGTAGAGGTCTGGCACTGCACCCTGATGTAGTGTTCTTTATAGCGGTCGGGTACTGCACCCTGGTGTAGTGTTCTTTGTAGATGTCTGGCACTGCACCCTGATGTAGTGTTCTTTATAGAGGTCGGGTACTGCACCCTGATGTAGTGTTCTTTGTAGAGGTCTGGTACTGCACCCTGATGTAGTGTTAATGTAGAGGTCTGGTACTGCACCCTGATATTGTGTTCTTTATAGAGGTCCGGCACTGCACCCTGATGTAGTGTTCTATTAGAGGTCAGATTTTGCACCCTGATGTAGTGTTCTTTATAGAGTTCCGGTACTGCACCCTGATGTAGTGTTGTTCTAGAGGTCAGATTTTGCACCCTGATGTAGTGTTCTTTATAGAGGTCCGGTACTGCACCCTGGTGTAGTGTTCTTTATAGAGGTCGGGTACTGCACCCTGATGTAGTGATCTTTATAGAGGTCCGGTACTGCACCCTGATGTAGTGTTCTTTGTAGAGGTCTCGTACTGCAACCTGATGTAGTGTTCTTGGTAGAGGTCTGGTACTGCACCCTGGTGTAGTGTTCTTTGTAGAGGTCGGGTACTGCATCCTGATTTTGTGTTCTTTGTAGAGGTCGGGTACTGCACCCTTATGTAGTGTTCTTTATAGAGGTCTGGTACTGCACTCTGGTGTAGTGTTCTTTGTAGAGGTCGGGTACTGCACCCTGATGTAGTGTTCTTTGTAGAGGTCGGGTACTGCACTCTGATGTAGTGTTCTTTGTAGAGGTCGGGTACTGCACCCTGATGTAGTGTTCTTTATAGAGGTCAGGTACTGCACCCTGGTGTAGTGTTCTTCTAGAGTTCAGATCTTGCACCATGATGTAGTGTTCTCTGTGGAGGTCCAGTACTGCACCCTGGTGTAGGGTTCTTTATAGAGGTCTGGTACTGCACCCTGATGTAGTGTTCTTTGTAGAGGTCTGGTACTGCACCCTGATGTAGTGTTCTTTATAGAGGTCTGGTACTGCAGCCTGGTGTAGTGTTCTTTGAAGAGGTCGGGTACTGCACCCTGATGTAGTATTCTTTCTAGAGGTCGGGTACTGCACCCTGATGTAGTGTTCTTTATAGAGGTCAGGTACTGCACCCTGGTGTAGTGTTCTTCTAGAGGTCCGGCACTGCACCCTGATGTAGTGTTCTTTATAGAGGTCAGGTACTGCACCCTGATGTAGTGTTCTTTGTAGAGTTCTGGTACTGCACCCTGATGTAGTGTTCTTTGTAGAGTTCTGGTACTGCACCCTGATGTAGTGTTCTTTGTAGAGTTCGGGTACTGCACCCTGATGTAGTGTTCTTTATAGAGGTCAGGTACTGCACCCTGGTGTAGTGTTCTTCTAGAGGTCCGACACTGCACCCTGATGTAGTGTTCTTCTAGAGGTCCGGCACTGCACCCTGATGTAGTGTTCTTTGTAGAGGTCTGGTACTGCACCCTGATGTAGTGTTCTTTATAGAGGTCCGGTACTGCACCATGATGTAGTGTTCTTTATAGAGGTCTGGTACTGCACCCTGGTGTAGTGTTCTTTGTAGAGGTCGGGTTCTGCACCCTGATGTAGTGTTCTTTGTAGAGGTCGGGAACTGCACCCTGATGTAGTGTTCTTTATAGAGGTTAGGTACTGCACCCTGATGTAGTGTTCTTTATAGAGGTCCGTCACTGCACCCTGATGTAGTGTTCTTTATAGAGGTCCGGTACTGCACCCTGGTGTAGTGTTCTTCTAGAGGTCAGATTTTGCACCCAGATGTAGTGTTCTTTATAGAGGTCCGGTACTGCACCATGATGTAGTGTTCTTTATAGAGGTCGGGTACTGCACCCTGATGTAGTGTTCTTTATAGAGGTCCGGTACTGCACCATGATGTAGTGTTCTTTATAGAGGTCCGGTACCGCACCATGATGTAGTGTTCTTTATAGAGGTCCGGTACTGCGCCCTGGTGTAGTGTTCTTTATAGAGGTCTGGTACTGCACCCTGATGTAGTGTTCTTTATAGAGGTCCGGTACTGCACCCTGGTGTAGTGTTCTTCTAGAGGTCAGATTTTGCACCATGATGTAGTGTTCTTTATAGAGGTCCGGTACTGCACCCTGGTGTAGTGTTCTTTATAGAGGTCCGGTACTGCACCCTGGTGTAGTGTTCTTCTAGAGGTCAGATTGTGCACCCTGATGTAGTGTTCTTTATAGAGGTCGGGTACTGCACCCTGGTGTAGTGTTCTTTATAGAGGTCTGGTACTGCACTCTGATGTAGTGTTCATGTAGAGGTCCGGTACTGCACCCTGATGTAGTGTTCATGTAGAGGTCTGGTACTTCACCCTGATGTAGTGTTCTTTATAGAGGTCTGGTACTGCACCCTGATGTAGTGTTATTTGTAGAGGTCTGGTACTGCACCCTGATGTAGTGTTCTTAATGTAGAGGTCAGATACTGCACCCTGATGTAGTGTTCATGTAGAGGTCAGGTACTGCACCCTGATGTAGTGTTATTTGTAGAGGTCTGGTGCTGCACCCTGATGTAGTGTTCTCTGTAGATGTCTGGCACTGCACCCTGATGTAGTGTTCTTTATAGAGGTCGGGTACTGCACCCTGATGTAGTGTTCTTTGTAGAGGTCTGGTACTGCACCCTGATGTAGTGTTAATGTAGAGGTCTGGTACTGCACCCTGATATAGTGTTCTTTATAGAGGTCCGGTACTGCACCCTGGTGTAGTGTTCTTCTAGAGGTCAGATTTTGCACCCTGATGTAGTGTTCTTTGTAGAGGTCGGGTACTGCACCCTGATGTAGTGTTCTTTATAGAGGTCCGGTACTGCACCATGATGTAGTGTTCTTTATAGAGGTCCGGTACTGCACCATGATGTAGTGTTCTTTATAGAGGTCCGGTACTGCGCCCTGGTGTAGTGTTCTTTATAGAGGTCTGGTACAGCACCCTGATGTAGTGTTCTTTATAGAGGTCCGGTACTGCACCCTGGTGTAGTGTTCTTCTAGAGGTCAGATTTTGCACCATGATGTAGTGTTCTTTATAGAGGTCCGGTACTGCACCCTGGTGTAGTGTTCTTTATAGAGGTCCGGTACTGCACTCTGGTGTAGTGTTCTTCTAGAGGTCAGATTTTGCACCCTGATGTAGTGTTCTATATAGAGGTCGGGTACTGCACCCTGGTGTAGTGTTCTTTATAGAGGTCTGGTACTGCACTCTGATGTAGTGTTCATGTAGAGGTCCGGTACTGCACCCTGATGTAGTGTTCATGTAGAGGTCCGGTACTTCACCCTGATGTAGTGTTCTTTATAGAGGTCTGGTACTGCACCCTGATGTAGTGTTATTTGTAGAGCTCTGGTACTGCACCCTGATGTAGTGTTCTTAATGTAGAGGTCAGATACTGCACGCTGATGTAGTGTTCATGTAGAGGTCAGGTACTGCACCCTGATGTAGTGTTCATGTAGAGGTCTGGTGCTGCACCCTGATGTAGTGTTCTCTGTAGATGTCTGGCACTGCACCCTGATGTAGTGTTCTTTATAGAGGTCGGGTACTGCACCCTGATGTAGTGTTCTTTGTAGAGGTCTGGTACTGCACCCTGATGTAGTGTTAATGTAGAGGTCTGGTACTGCACCCTGATATAGTGTTCTTTATAGAGGTCCGGCACTGTACCCTGATGTAGTGTTCTTCTAGAAGTAAGATTTTGCACCCTGATGTAGTGTTCTTCTAGAGGTCAGATTTTGCACCCTGATGTAGTGTTCTTTAGAGAGGTCCGGTACTGCACCCTGGTGTAGTGTTCTTTATAGAGGTTGGGTACTGCACCCTGATGTAGTGTTCATTATAGAGGTCCGGTACTGCACCCTGATGTATTGTTCTTTGTAGAGGTCTGGTACTGCACCCTGATATTGTGTTCTTTATAGAGGTCCGGCACTGCACCCTGATGTAGTGTTCTATTAGAGGTCAGATTTTGCACCCTGATGTAGTGTTCTTTATAGAGTTCCGGTACTGCACCCTGATGTAGTGTTGTTCTAGAGGTCAGATTTTGCACCCTGATGTAGTGTTCTTTATAGAGGTCCGGTACTGCACCCTGGTGTAGTGTTCTTTATAGAGGTTGGGTACTGCACCCTGATGTAGTGTTCTTTATAGAGGTCCGGTACTGCACCCTGATGTATTGTTCTTTGTAGAGGTCGGGTACTGCATCCTGATGTAGTGTTCTTTGTAGAGGTCTGGTACTGCACCCTGATGTAGTGTTCTTTATAGAGGTCTGGTACTGCACCCTGGTGTAGTGTTCTTTGTAGAGGTCGGGTATTGCACCCTGATGTAGTGTTCTTTGTAGAGTTCGAGTACTGCACCCTGATGTAGTGTTCTTTATAGAGGTCAGGTACTGCACCCTGATGTAGTGTTCTTTATAGAGGTCCGGCACTGCACCCTGGTGTAGTGTTCTTTATAGAGGTCGGGTACTGCACCCTGATGTAGTGTTCTTTGTAGAGGTCTGGTACTGCACCCTGATGTAGTGTTAATGTAGAGGTCTGGTACTGCACCCTGATATAGTGTTCTTTATAGAGGTCCGGCACTGTACCCTGATGTAGTGTTCTTCTAGAAGTAAGATTTTGCACCCTGATGTAGTGTTCTTTATAGAGGTCCGGTACTGCACCCTGATGTAGTGTTCTTCTAGAGGTCAGATTTTGCACCCTGATGTAGTGTTCTTTAGAGAGGTCCGGTACTGCACCCTGGTGTAGTGTTCTTTATAGAGGTTGGGTACTGCACCCTGATGTAGTGTTCTTTATAGAGGTCCGGTACTGCACCCTGATGTATTGTTCTTTGTAGAGGTCGGGTACTGCATCCTGATGTAGTGTTCTTTGTAGAGGTCTGGTACTGCACCCTGATGTAGTGTTCTTTATAGAGGTCTGGTACTGCACCCTGGTGTAGTGTTCTTTGTAGAGGTCGGGTATTGCACCCTGATGTAGTGTTCTTTGTAGAGGTCGGGTACTGCACCCTGATGTAGTGTCCTTTATAGAGGTCAGGTACTGCACCCTGATGTAGTGTTCTTTATAGAGGTCCGGCACTGCACCCTGGTGTAGTGTTCTTCTAGAGATCAGATTTTGCACCATGATGTAGTGTTCTCTGTGGAGGTCCGGTACTGCACCCTGATGTAGTGTTCTTTATAGAGGTCAGGTACTGCACCCTGGTGTAGTGTTCTTCTAGAGGTCAGATTTTGCACCATGATGTAGTGTTCTTTATAGAGGTCCGGTACTGCACCCTGGTGTCGTGTTCTTTATAGAGGTCTCGTACTGCACCCTGATGTAGTGTTCTTTGTAGAGGTCTGGTACTGCACCCTGATGTAGTGTTCTTTATGGAGGTCTGGTACTGCACCCTGGTGTAGTGTTCTTTGTAGAGGTCGGGTACTGCACCCTGATGTAGTTTTCTCTGTAGAGGTCTGGCACTGCACCCTGATGTAGTGTTCTTTATAGAGGTCGGGTACTGCACCCTGATGTAGTGTTCTTTGTAGAGGTCTGGTACTGCACCCTGATGTAGTGTTAATGTAGAGGTCTGGTACTGCACCCTGATATTGTGTTCTTTATAGAGGTCCGGCACTGCACCCTGATGTAGTGTTCTATTAGAGGTCAGATTTTGCACCCTGATGTAGTGTTCTTTATAGAGTTCCGGTACTGCACCCTGATGTAGTGTTGTTCTAGAGGTCAGTTTTTGCACCCTGATGTAGTGTTCTTTATAGAGGTCCGGTACTGCACCCTGGTGTAGTGTTCTTTATAGAGGTTGGGTACTGCACCCTGATGTAGTGTTCTTTATAGAGGTCCGGTACTGCACCCTGATGTATTGTTCTTTGTAGAGGTCGGGTACTGCATCCTGATGTAGTGTTCTTTGTAGAGGTCTGGTACTGCACCCTGATGTAGTGTTCTTTATAGAGGTCTGGTACTGCACCCTGGTGTAGTGTTCTTTGTAGAGGTCGGGTATTGCACCCTGATGTAGTGTTCTTTGTAGAGGTCGGGTACTGCACCCTGATGTAGTGTTCTTTATAGAGGTCAGGTACTGCACCCTGATGTAGTGTTCTTTATAGAGGTCCGGCACTGCACCCTGGTGTAGTGTTCTTCTAGAGATCAGATTTTGCACCATGATGTAGTGTTCTCTGTGGAGGTCCGGTACTGCACCCTGATGTAGTGTTCTTTATAGAGGTCAGGTACTGCACCCTGGTGTAGTGTTCTTCTAGAGGTCAGATTTTGCACCATGATGTAGTGTTCTTTATAGAGGTCCGGTACTGCACCCTGGTGTCGTGTTCTTTATAGAGGTCTCGTACTGCACCCTGATGTAGTGTTCTTTGTAGAGGTCTGGTACTGCACCCTGATGTAGTGTTCTTTATGGAGGTCTGGTACTGCACCCTGGTGTAGTGTTCTTTGTAGAGGTCGGGTACTGCACCCTGATGTAGTTTTCTCTGTAGAGGTCTGGCACTGCACCCTGATGTAGTGTTCTTTATAGAGGTCGGGTACTGCACCCTGATGTAGTGTTCTTTGTAGAGGTCTGGTACTGCACCCTGATGTAGTGTTAATGTAGAGGTCTGGTACTGCACCCTGATATTGTGTTCTTTATAGAGGTCCGGCACTGCACCCTGATGTAGTGTTCTATTAGAGGTCAGATTTTGCACCCTGATGTAGTGTTCTTTATAGAGTTCCGGTACTGCACCGTGATGTTGTGTTGTTCTAGAGGTCAGATTTTGCACCCTGATGTAGTGTTCTTTATAGAGGTCCGGTACTGCACCCTGGTGTAGTGTTCTTTATAGAGGTCGGGTACTGCACCCTGATGTAGTGTTCTTTATAGAGGTCCGGTACTGCACCCTGATGTAGTGTTCTTTGTAGAGGTCTCGTACTGCAACCTGATGTAGTGTTCTTGGTAGAGGTCTGGTACTGCACCCTGGTGTAGTGTTCTTTGTAGAGGTCGGGTACTGCATCCTGATGTAGTGTTCTTTGTAGATGTCGGGTACTACACCCTTATGTAGTGTTCTTTATAGAGGTCTGGTACTGCACTCTGGTGTAGTGTTCTTTGTAGAGGTCGGGTACTGCACCCTGATGTAGTGTTCTTTGTAGAGGTCGGGTACTGCACTCTGATGTAGTGTTCTTTGTAGAGGTCGGGTACTGCACCCTGATGTAGTGTTCTTTATAGAGGTCAGGTACTGCTCCCTGGTGTAGTGTTCTTCTAGAGTTCAGATCTTGCACCATGAAGTAGTGTTCTCTGTGGAGGTCCGGTACTGCACCCTGGTTTGGGTTCTTTATAGAGGTCTGGTACTGCACCCTGATGTAGTGTTCTTTGTAAAGGTCTGGTACTGCACCCTGATGTAGTGTTCTTTATAGAGGTTTGGTACTGCAGCCTGGTGTAGTGTTTTTTGTAGAGGTCGGGTACTGCACCCTGATGTAGTGTTCTTTCTAGAGGTCGGGTACTGCACCCTGATGTAGTGTTCTTTATAGAGGTCAGGTATTGCACCCTGGTGTAGTGTTCTTCTAGAGGTCCGGCACTGCACCCTGATGTAGTGTTCTTTATAGAAGTCAGGTACTGCACCCTGATGTAGTGTTCTTTGTAGAGTTCTGGTACTGCACCCTGATGTAGTGTTCTTTGTAGAGTTCTGGTACTGCACCCTGATGTAGTGTTCTTTGTAGAGGTCAGGTACTGCACCCTGGTGTAGTGTTCTTCTAGAGGTCCGACACTGCACCCTGATGTAGTGTTCTTCTAGAGGTCCGGCACTGCACCCTGATGTAGTGTTCTTTGTAGAGTTCTGGTACTGCACTCTGATGTAGTGTTCTTTATAGAGGTCGGGTACTGCACCCTGATGTAGTGTTCTTTGTAGAGGTCTGGTACTGCACCCTGATGTAGTGTTCTTAGTAGAGTTCTGGTACTGCACCCTGATTTAGTGTTCATGTAGAGGTCCGGTACTGCACCCTGATGTATTGTTCTTTATAGAGGTCCGGTACTGCGCCCTGGTGTAGTGTTCTTCTAGAGGTCAGATTTTGCACCCTGATGTAGTGTTCTTTGTAGAGGTCTGGTACTGCACCCTGATGTAGTGTTGTTTGTAGAGTTCTGCTACTGCACCCTGATGTAGTGTTCTTTATAGAGGTCGTGTACTGCACCCTGATGTAGTGTTCTTTGTAGAGTTCTGGAACTGCACCCTGATGTAGTGTTCTTTGTAGAGTTCTGGTACTGCACCCTGATGTAGTGTTCATGTAGAGGTCCGGTACTGCACCCTGATGTAGTGTTCTTTATAGAGGTCCGGCACTGCACCCTGATGTAGTGTTCTTTATAGAGATCCGGTACTGCACCCTGGTGTAGTGTTCTTTGTAGAGGTCCGGTAATGCACCCTGATGTAGTGTTCTTTATAGAGGTCCGGCACTGCACCCTGATGTAGTGTTCTTTATAGAGGTCCGGTACTGCACCCTGATGTAGTGTTCTTTATAGAGGTCTGGTACTGCACCCTGATGTAGTGTTCTTTATAGAGGTCCGGTACTGCGCCCTGGTGTAGTGTTCTTTGTAGAGGTCGGGTACTGCTCCCTGATGTAGTGTTCTTAATGTATCGGTTAGATACTGCACCCTGATGTAGTGTTGTTTGTAGAGGTCTTGTACAGCAACCTGATGTAGTGTTCTTTGTAGAGTTCTGGTACTGCACCCTGGTGTGGTGTTCTTTATAGAGGTCTGGTACTGCACCCTGATGTAGTGTTCTTTATAGAGGTCCGGTATTGCACCCTGGTGTAGTGTTCTTTATAGAGGTCCGGTTCTGCATCCTGATGTAGTGTTCTTTATAGAGGTCCGGTACTGCACCCTGGTGTAGTGTTCTTTATAGAGGTCTGGCACTGCACCCTGATGTAGTGTTCTTTATAGAGGTCCGGTACTGCACCCTGATGTAGTGTTCTTTGTAGAGGTCTCGTACTGCAACCTGATGTAGTGTTCTTTGTAGAGGTCTGGTACTGCACCCTGATGTAGTGTTCTTAATGTTGAGGTCAGATACTGCACCCTGATGTAGTGTTCTTTATAGAGGTCCGGTACTGCACCCTGGTGTAGTGTTCTTTATAGAGGTCCGGTACTGCACCCTGGTGTAGTGTGCTTAATAGAGGTCTGGCACTGCACCCTGACGTAGTGTTCTTTATAGAGGTCCGGTACTGCACCCTGATGTAGGGTTCATAAACAGGTCAGGCACTGCACCCTGATGTAGTGTTCTTTGAAGAGGTCTGGTGCTGCACCCTGGTGTAGTGTTCTTTGAAGAGGGCTGGTATTGCACCCTGATGTAGAGATGTTGTAGAGGTCCGGTACTGCACCCTGATACAGTGTTCTTTGTAGACATCAGGTACTTCACCCTGATGTAGTGTTCTTCTAGAGCTCAGATTTTGCACCCTGATGTAGTGTTCTTTGAAGAGGTCTGGTGCTGCACCCTGATGTAGTGTTCTTTGAAGAGGTCTGGTGCTGCACCCTGATGTAGTGTTCTTTGAAGAGGTCTGGTGCTGCACCCTGATATAGTGTTCTTTATAGAGGTCCGGCACTGCACCCTGATGTAGTGTTCTTCTAGAGGTCAGATTTTGCACCCTGATGTAGTGTTCTTTATAGAGGTCCGGTACTGCACCCTGGTGTAGTGTGGTTTATAGAGGTCTGGCACTGCACCCTGATGTAGTGTTCTTTATAGAGGTCCGGTACTGCACTCTGGTGTAGTGTGCTTAATAGAGGTCTGGCACTGCACCCTGACGTAGTGTTCTTTATAGAGGTCCGGTACTGCACCCTGATGTAGGGTTCATAAACAGGTCTTGTGCTGCACCCTGGTGTAGTGTTCTTTGAAGAGGGCTGGTACTGCACCCTGATGTAGAGATCTTGTAGAGGTCAGGTTCTGCACCTTGAAGTAGTGTTCTTTGTGGAGGTCTGGTACTGCACCCTGATGTAGTGTTCTTTGTAGAGGTCCGGTACTGCACCCTGATACAGTGTTCTTTGTAGACATCAGGTACTTCACCCTGATGTAGTGTTCTTCTAGAGGTCAGATTTTGCACCCTGATGTAGTGTTCTTTGTAGAGTTCTGGTACTGCACCCTGATGTAGTGTTCTTTGTAGAGTTCGGGTACTGCACCCTGATGTAGTGTTCTTTATAGAGGTCAGGTACTGCACCCTGGTGTAGTGTTCTTCTAGAGGTCCGACACTGCACCCTGATGTAGTGTTCTTCTAGAGCTCCGGCACTGCACCCTGATGTAGTGTTCTTTGTAGAGTTTTGGTACTGCACTCTGATGTAGTGTTCTTTATAGAGGTCGGGTACTGCACCCTGATGTAGTGTTCTTTGTAGAGGTCTGGTACTGCACCCTGATGTAGTGTTCTTTGTAGAGTTCTGGTACTGCACCCTGATGTAGTGTTCTTTGTAGAGTTCGGGTACTGCACCCTGGTGTAGTGTTCTTTGTAGAGGTCCGGTACTGCACCCTGATGTAGTGTTCTTTATAGAGGTCCGGCACTGCACCCTGATGTTGTGTTCTTTATAGAGGTCCGGTACTGCACCCTGATGTAGTGTTCTTTATAGAGGTCTGGTACTGCACCCTGATGTAGTGTTCTTTATAGAGGTCCGGTACTGCGCCCTGGTGTAGTGTTCTTTGTAGAGGTCGGGTACTGCACCCTGATGTAGTGTTCTTAATGTATCGGTTAGATACTGCACCCTGATGTAGTGTTGTTTGTAGAGGTCTCGTACTGCAACCTGATGTAGTGTTCTTTGTAGAGTTCTGGTACTGCACCCTGGTGTAGTGTTCTTTATAGAGGTCTGGTACTGCACCCTGATGTAGTGTTCTTTATAGAGGTCCGGCACTGCACCCTGATGTAGTGTTCTTTTAGAGGTCAGATTTTGCACCCTGATGTAGTGTTCTTTATAGAGTTCCGGTACTGCACCCTGATGTAGTGTTGTTCTAGAGGTCAGATTTTGCACCCTGATGTAGTGTTCTTTATAGAGGTCCGGTACTGCACCCTGGTGTAGTGTTCTTTATAGAGGTCGGGTACTGCACCCTGATGTAGTGTTCTTTATAGAGGTCCGGTACGCAACCCTGATGTAGTGTTCTTTGTAGAGGTCTCGTACTGCAACCTGATGTAGTGTTCTTTGTAGAGGTCGGGTACTGCACCCTGATGTAGTGTTCTTTATAGAGGTCCTGCACTGCACCCTGATGTAGTGTTCTTTAGAGGTCAGGTGTTGCACCCTGGTGTAGTGTTCTTCTAGAGGTCAGATTTTGCACCATGATGTAGTGTTCTTTATAGATGTCCGGTACTGCACCCTGGTGTAGTGTTCTTTATAGAGGTCTGGTACTGCACCCTGATGTAGTGTTCTTTGTAGAGGTCTGGTACTGCACCCTGATGTAGTGTTCTTTATAGAGGTCTGCTACTGCAGCCTGGTGTAGTGTTCTTTGTAGAGGTCGGGTACTGCACCCTGATGTAGTATTCTTTCTAGAGGTCGGGTACTGCACCCTGATGTAGTGTTCTTTATAGAGGTCAGGTACTGCACCCTGGTGTAGTGTTCTTCTAGAGGTCCGGCACTGCACCCTGATGTAGTGTTCTTTATAGAGGTCAGGTACTGCACCCTGATGTAGTGTTCTTTGTAGAGTTCTGGTACTGCACCCTGATGTAGTGTTCTTTGTAGAGTTCTGGTACTGCACCCTGATGTAGTGTTCTTTGTAGAGGTCGGGTACTGCACCCTGATGTAGTGTTCTTTATAGAGGTCAGGTACTGCACCCTGGTGTAGTGTTCTTCTAGAGGTCCGACACTGCACCCTGATGTAGTGTTCTTCTAGAGGTCCGCCACTGCACCCTGATGTAGTGTTCTTTGTAGAGTTCTGGTACTGCACCCTGATGTAGTGTTCTTTATAGAGGTCGGGTACCGCACCCTGATGTAGTGTTCTTTGTAGAGGTCTGGTACTGCACCCTGATGTAGTGTTCTTTGTAGAGTTCTGGTACTGCACCCTGATTTAGTGTTCATGTAGAGGTCCGGTACTGCACCCTGATGTAGTGTTCTTTATAGAGGTCCGGTACTGCGCCCTGGTGTAGTGTTCTTCTAGAGGTCAGATTTTTCACCCTGATGTAGTGTTCTTTGTAGAGGTCTGGTACTGCACCCTGGTGTAGTGTTCTTTGTAGAGGTCGGGTACTGCATCCTGATGTAGTGTTCTTTGTAGAGGTCGGGTACTGCACCCTGATGTAGTGTTCGTTATAGAGGTCCGGCACTGCACCCTGATGTAGTGTTCTTTAGAGGTCAGGTGTTGCACCCTGGTGTAGTGTTCTTCTAGAGGTCAGATTTTGCACCATGATGTAGTGTTCTTTATAGAGGTCCGGTACTGCACCCTGGTGTAGTGTTCTTTATAGAGGTCTGGTACTGCACCCTGATGTAGTGTTCTTTGTAGAGGTCTGGTACTGCACCCTGATGTAGTGTTCTTTATAGAGGTCTGCTACTGCAGCCTGGTGTAGTGTTCTTTGTAGAGGTCGGGTACTGCACCCTGATGTAGTATTCTTTCTAGAGGTCGGGTCCTGCACCCTGATGTAGTGTTCTTAATAGAGGTCAGGTACTGCACCCTGGTGTAGTGTTCTTCTAGAGGTCCTGCACTGCACCCTGATGTAGTGTTCTTTATAGAGGTCAGGTACTGCACCCTGATGTAGTGTTCTTTGTAGACATCAGGTACTTCACCCTGATGTAGTGTTCTTCCAGAGGTCAGATTTTGCACCCTGATGTAGTGTTCTTTGTAGAGTTCTGGTACTGCACCCTGATGTAGTGTTCTTTGTAGAGTTCGGGTACTGCACCCTGATGTAGTGTTCTTTATAGAGGTCAGGTACTGCACCCTGGTGTAGTGTTCTTCTAGAGGTCCGACACTGCACCCTGATGTAGTGTTCTTCTAGAGGTCCGGCACTGCACCCTGATGTAGTGTTCTTTGTAGAGTTCTGGTACTGCACTCTGATGTAGTGTTCTTTATAGAGGTCGGGTACTGCACCCTGATGTAGTGTTCTTTGTAGAGGTCTGGTACTGCACCCTGATGTAGTGTTCTTTGTAGAGTTCTTGTACTGCACCCTGATGTAGTGTTCTTTGTAGAGGTCCGGTACTGCACCCTGATGTAGTGTTTTTTATAGAGGTCCGGCACTGCACCCTGATGTAGTGTTCTTTATAGAGGTCCGGTACTGCACCCTGATGTAGTGTTCTTTATAGAGGTCTGGTACTGCACCCTGATGTAGTGTTCTTTATAGAGGTCCGGTACTGCGCCCTGGTGTAGTGTTCTTTGTAGAGGTCGGGTACTGCACCCTGATGTAGTGTTCTTAATGTATCGGTTAGATACTGCACCCTGATGTAGTGTTGTTTGTAGAGGTCTCGTACTGCAACCTGATGTAGTGTTCTTTGTAGAGTTCTGGTACTGCACCCTGGTGTAGTGTTCTTTATAGAGGTCTGGTACTGCACCCTGATGTAGTGTTCTTTATAGGGGTCCGGTATTGCACCCTGGTGTAGTGTTCTTTATAGAGGTCCGGTTCTGCATCCTGATGTAGTGTTCTTTATAGAGGTCCGGTACTGCACCCTGGTGTAGTGTTCTTTATAGAGGTCTGGTACTGCACCCTGATGTAGTGTTAATGTAGAGGTCTGGTACTGCACCCTGATATTGTGTTCTTTATAGAGGTCCGGCACTGCACCCTGATGTAGTGTTCTTTTAGAGGTCAGATTTTGCACCCTGATGTAGTGTTCTTTATAGAGTTCCGGTACTGCACCCTGATGTAGTGTTGTTCTAGAGGTCAGATTTTGCACCCTGATGTAGTGTTCTTTATAGAGGTCCGGTACTGCACCCTGGTGTAGTGTTCTTTATAGAGGTCGGGTACTGCACCCTGATGTAGTGTTCTTTATAGAGGTCCGGTACGCAACCCTGATGTAGTGTTCTTTGTAGAGGTCTCGTACTGCAACCTGATGTAGTGTTCTTTGTAGAGGTCTGGTACTGCACCCTGGTGTAGTGTTCTTTGTAGAGGTCGGGTACTGCATCCTGATGTAGTGTTCTTTGTAGAGGTCGGGTACTGCACCCTGATGTAGTGTTCTTTATAGAGGTCCGGCACTGCACCCTGATGTAGTGTTCTTTAGAGGTCAGGTGTTGCACCCTGGTGTAGTGTTCTTCTAGAGGTCAGATTTTGCACCATGATGTAGTGTTCTTTATAGAGGTCCGGTACTGCACCCTGGTGTAGTGTTCTTTATAGAGGTCTGGTACTGCACCCTGATGTAGTGTTCTTTGTAGAGGTCTGGTACTGCACCCTGATGTAGTGTTCTTTATAGAGGTCTGCTACTGCAGCCTGGTGTAGTGTTCTTTGTAGAGGTCGGGTACTGCACCCTGATGTAGTATTCTTTCTAGAGGTCGGGTACTGCACCCTGATGTAGTGTTCTTTATAGAGGTCAGGTACTGCACCCTGGTGTAGTGTTCTTTATAGAGGTCAGGTACTGCACCC
Source organism: Calotriton arnoldi (assembly GCA_963921515.1). Lineage (NCBI taxonomy): Eukaryota > Metazoa > Chordata > Amphibia > Caudata > Salamandridae > Calotriton > Calotriton arnoldi. Next base: position 193,816 of record CAWUFW010018427.1, read on the forward strand.
TGATGTAGTGTTCTTTGTAGAGTTCTGGTACTGCACCCTGATGTAGTGTTCTTTGTAGAGTTCTGGTACTGCACCCTGATGTAGTGTTCTTTGTAGAGGTCGGGTACTGCACCCTGATATAGTGTTCTTTATAGAGGTCAGGTACTGCACCCTGGTGTAGTGTTCTTCTAGAGGTCCGACACTGCACCCTGATGTAGTGTTCTTCTAGAGGTCCGCCACTGCACCCTGATTTAGTGTTCTTTGTAGAGTTCTGGTACTGCACCCTGATGTAGTGTTCTTTATAGAGGTCGGGTACCGCACCCTGATGTAGTGTTCTTTGTAGAGGTCTGGTACTGCACCCTGATGTAGTGTTCTTTGTAGAGTTCTGGTACTGCACCCTGATTTAGTGTTCATGTAGAGGTCCGGTACTGCACCCTGATGTAGTGTTCTTTATAGAGGTCCGGTACTGCGCCCTGGTGTAGTGTTCTTCTAGAGGTCAGATTTTTCACCCTGATGTAGTGTTCTTTGTAGAGGTCTGGTACTGCACCCTGGTGTAGTGTTCTTTGTAGAGGTCGGGTACTGCATCCTGATGTAGTGTTCTTTGTAGAGGTCGGGTACTGCACCCTGATGTAGTGTTCTTTATAGAGGTCCGGCACTGCACCCTGATGTAGTGTTCTTTAGAGGTCAGGTGTTGCACCCTGGTGTAGTGTTCTTCTAGAGGTCAGATTTTGCACCATGATGTAGTGTTCTTTATAGATGTCCGGTACTGCACCCTGGTGTAGTGTTCTTTATAGAGGTCTGGTACTGCACCCTGATGTAGTGTTCTTTGTAGAGGTCTGGTACTGCACCCTGATGTAGTGTTCTTTATAGAGGTCTGCTACTGCAGCCTGGTGTTGTGTTCTTTGTAGAGGTCGGGTACTGCACCCTGATGTAGTATTCTTTCTAGAGGTCGGGTACTGCACCCTGATGTAGTGTTCTTTATAGAGGTCAGGTACTGCACCCTGGTGTAGTGTTCTTCTAGAGGTCCGGCACTGCACCCTGATGTAGTGTTCTTTATAGAGGTCAGGTACTGCACCCTGATGTAGTGTTCTTTGTAGAGTTCTGGTACTGCACCCTGATGTAGTGTTCTTTGTAGAGTTCTGGTACTGCACCCTGATGTAGTGTTCTTTGTAGAGGTCGGGTACTGCACCCTGATGTAGTGTTCTTTATAGAGGTCAGGTACTGCACCCTGGTGTAGTGTTCTTCTAGAGGTCCGACACTGCACCCTGATGTAGTGTTCTTCTAGAGGTCCGCCACTGCACCCTGATGTAGTGTTCTTTGTAGAGTTCTGGTACTGCACCCTGATGTAGTGTTCTTTATAGAGGTCGGGTACCGCACCCTGATGTAGTGTTCTTTGTAGAGGTCTGGTACTGCACCCTGATGTAGTGTTCTTTGTAGAGTTCTGGTACTGCACCCTGATTTAGTGTTCATGTAGAGGTCCGGTACTGCACCCTGATGTAGTGTTCTTTATAGAGGTCCGGTACTGCGCCCTGGTGTAGTGTTCTTCTAGAGGTCAGATTTTTCACCCTGATGTAGTGTTCTTTGTAGAGGTCTGGTACTGCACCCTGGTGTAGTGTTCTTTGTAGAGGTCGGGTACTGCATCCTGATGTAGTGTTCTTTGTAGAGGTCGGGTACTGCACCCTGATGTAGTGTTCGTTATAGAGGTCCGGCACTGCACCCTGATGTAGTGTTCTTTAGAGGTCAGGTGTTGCACCCTGGTGTAGTGTTCTTCTAGAGGTCAGATTTTGCACCATGATGTAGTGTTCTTTATAGAGGTCCGGTACTGCACCCTGGTGTAGTGTTCTTTATAGAGGTCTGGTACTGCACCCTGATGTAGTGTTCTTTGTAGAGGTCTGGTACTGCACCCTGATGTAGTGTTCTTTATAGAGGTCTGCTACTGCAGCCTGGTGTAGTGTTCTTTGTAGAGGTCGGGTACTGCACCCTGATGTAGTATTCTTTCTAGAGGTCGGGTCCTGCACCCTGATGTAGTGTTCTTTATAGAGGTCAGGGCCTGCACCCTGGTGTAGTGTTCTTCTAGAGGTCCGGCACTGCACCCTGATGTAGTGTTCTTTATAGAGGTCAGGTACTGCACCCTGATGTAGTGTTCTTTGTAGACATCAGGTACTTCACCCTGATGTAGTGTTCTTCCAGAGGTCAGATTTTGCACCCTGATGTAGTGTTCTTTGTAGAGTTCTGGTACTGCACCCTGATGTAGTGTTCTTTGTAGAGTTCGGGTACTGCACCCTGATGTAGTGTTCTTTATAGAGGTCAGGTACTGCACCCTGGTGTAGTGTTCTTCTAGAGGTCCGACACTGCACCCTGATGTAGTGTTCTTCTAGAGGTCCGGCACTACACCCTGATGTAGTGTTCTTTGTAGAGTTCTGGTACTGCACTCTGATGTAGTGTTCTTTATAGAGGTCGGGTACTGCACCCTGATGTAGTGTTCTTTGTAGAGGTCTGGTACTGCACCCTGATGTAGTGTTCTTTGTAGAGTTCTTGTACTGCACCCTGATGTAGTGTTCTTTGTAGAGGTCCGGTACTGCACCCTGATGTAGTGTTTTTTATAGAGGTCCGGCACTGCACCCTGATGTAGTGTTCTTTATAGAGGTCCGGTACTGCACCCTGATGTAGTGTTCTTTATAGAGGTCTGGTACTGCACCCTGATGTAGTGTTCTTTATAGAGGTCCGGTACTGCGCCCTGGTGTAGTGTTCTTTGTAGAGGTCGGGTACTGCACCCTGATGTAGTGTTCTTAATGTATCGGTTAGATACTGCACCCTGATGTAGTGTTGTTTGTAGAGGTCTCGTACTGCAACCTGATGTAGTGTTCTTTGTAGAGTTCTGGTACTGCACCCTGGTGTAGTGTTCTTTATAGAGGTCTGGTACTGCACCCTGATGTAGTGTTCTTTATAGGGGTCCGGTATTGCACCCTGGTGTAGTGTTCTTTATAGAGGTCCGGTTCTGCATCCTGATGTAGTGTTCTTTATAGAGGTCCGGTACTGCACCCTGGTGTAGTGTTCTTTATAGAGGTCTGGTACTGCACCCTGATGTAGTGTTAATGTAGAGGTCTGGTACTGCACCCTGATATTGTGTTCTTTATAGAGGTCCGGCACTGCACCCTGATGTAGTGTTCTTTTAGAGGTCAGATTTTGCACCCTGATGTAGTGTTCTTTATAGAGTTCCGGTACTGCACCCTGATGTAGTGTTGTTCTAGAGGTCAGATTTTGCACCCTGATGTAGTGTTCTTTATAGAGGTCCGGTACTGCACCCTGGTGTAGTGTTCTTTATAGAGGTCGGGTACTGCACCCTGATGTAGTGTTCTTTATAGAGGTCCGGTACGCAACCCTGATGTAGTGTTCTTTGTAGAGGTCTCGTACTGCAACCTGATGTAGTGTTCTTTGTAGAGGTCTGGTACTGCACCCTGGTGTAGTGTTCTTTGTAGAGGTCGGGTACTGCATCCTGATGTAGTGTTCTTTGTAGAGGTCGGGTACTGCACCCTGATGTAGTGTTCTTTATAGAGGTCCGGCACTGCACCCTGATGTAGTGTTCTTTAGAGGTCAGGTGTTGCACCCTGGTGTAGTGTTCTTCTAGCGGTCAGATTTTGCACCATGATGTAGTGTTCTTTATAGAGGTCCGGTACTGCACCCTGGTGTAGTGTTCTTTATAGAGGTCTGGTACTGCACCCTGATGTAGTGTTCTTTGTAGAGGTCTGGTACTGCACCCTGATGTAGTGTTCTTTATAGAGGTCTGCTACTGCAGCCTGGTGTAGTGTTCTTTGTAGAGGTCGGGTACTGCACCCTGATGTAGTATTCTTTCTAGAGGTCGGGTACTGCACCCTGATGTAGTGTTCTTTATAGAGGTCAGGTACTGCACCCTGGTGTAGTGTTCTTCTAGAGGTCCGGCACTGCACCCTGATGTAGTGTTCTTTATAGAGGTCAGGTACTGCACCCTGATGTAGTGTTCTTTGTAGAGTTCTGGTACTGCACCCTGATGTAGTGTTCTTTGTAGAGTTCTGGTACTGCACCCTGATGTAGTGTTCTTTGTAGAGGTCGGGTACTGCACCCTGATGTAGTGTTCTTTATAGAGGTCAGGTACTGCACCCTGGTGTAGTGTTCTTCTAGAGGTCCGACACTGCACCCTGATGTAGTGTTCTTCTAGAGGTCCGCCACTGCACCCTGATGTAGTGTTCTTTGTAGAGTTCTGGTACTGCACCCTGATGTAGTGTTCTTTATAGAGGTCGGGTACCGCACCCTGATGTAGTGTTCTTTGTAGAGGTCTGGTACTGCACCCTGATGTAGTGTTCTTTGTAGAGTTCTGGTACTGCACCCTGATTTAGTGTTCATGTAGACGTCCGGTACTGCACCCTGATGTAGTGTTCTTTATAGAGGTCCGGTACTGCGCCCTGGTGTAGTGTTCTTCTAGAGGTCAGATTTTTCACCCTGATGTAGTGTTCTTTGTAGAGGTCTGGTACTGCACCCTGGTGTAGTGTTCTTTGTAGAGGTCGGGTACTGCATCCTGATGTAGTGTTCTTTGTAGAGGTCGGGTACTGCACCCTGATGTAGTGTTCTTTATAGAGGTCCGGCACTGCACCCTGATGTAGTGTTCTTTAGAGGTCAGGTGTTGCACCCTGGTGTAGTGTTCTTCTAGAGGTCAGATTTTGCACCATGATGTAGTGTTCTTTATAGAGGTCCGGTACTGCACCCTGGTGTAGTGTTCTTTATAGAGGTCTGGTACTGCACCCTGATGTAGTGTTCTTTGTAGAGGTCTGGTACTGCACCCTGATGTAGTGTTCTTTATAGAGGTCTGCTACTGCAGCCTGGTGTAGTGTTCTTTGTAGAGGTCGGGTACTGCACCCTGATGTAGTATTCTTTCTAGAGGTCGGGTACTGCACCCTGATGTAGTGTTCTTTATAGAGGTCAGGTACTGCACCCTGGTGTAGTGTTCTTCTAGAGGTCCGGCACTGCACCCTGATGTAGTGTTCTTTATAGAGGTCCGGTACTGCACCCTGATGTAGTGTTCTTTATAGAGGTCTGGTACTGCACCCTGATGTAGTGTTCTTTATAGAGGTCCGGTACTGCGCCCTGGTGTAGTGTTCTTTGTAGAGGTCGGGTACTGCACCCTGATGTAGTGTTCTTAATGTATCGGTTAGATACTGCACCCTGATGTAGTGTTGTTTGTAGAGGTCTCGTACTGCAACCTGATGTAGTGTTCTTTGTAGAGTTCTGGTACTGCACCCTGGTGTAGTGTTCTTTATAGAGGTCTGGTACTGCACCCTGATGTAGTGTTCTTTATAGGGGTCCGGTATTGCACCCTGGTGTAGTGTTCTTTATAGAGGTCCGGTTCTGCATCCTGATGTAGTGTTCTTTATAGAGGTCCGGTACTGCACCCTGGTGTAGTGTTCTTTATAGAGGTCTGGTACTGCACCCTGATGTAGTGTTAATGTAGAGGTCTGGTACTGCACCCTGATATTGTGTTCTTTATAGAGGTCCGGCACTGCACCCTGATGTAGTGTTCTTTTAGAGGTCAGATTTTGCACCCTGATGTAGTGTTCTTTATAGAGTTCCGGTACTGCACCCTGATGTAGTGTTGTTCTAGAGGTCAGATTTTGCACCCTGATGTAGTGTTCTTTATAGAGGTCCGGTACTGCACCCTGGTGTAGTGTTCTTTATAGAGGTCGGGTACTGCACCCTGATGTAGTGTTCTTTATAGAGGTCCGGTACTGCAACCCTGATGTAGTGTTCTTTGTAGAGGTCTCGTACTGCAACCTGATGTAGTGTTCTTTGTAGAGGTCTGGTACTGCACCCTGGTGTAGTGTTCATTGTAGAGGTCGGGTACTGCATCCTGATGTAGTGTTCTTTGTAGAGGTCGGGTACTGCACCCTGATGTAGTGTTCTTTATAGAGGTCCGGCACTGCACCCTGATGTAGTGTTCTTTAGAGGTCAGGTGTTGCACCCTGGTGTAGTGTTCTTCTAGCGGTCAGATTTTGCACCATGATGTAGTGTTCTTTATAGAGGTCCGGTACTGCACCCTGGTGTAGTGTTCTTTATAGAGGTCTGGTACTGCACCCTGATGTAGTGTTCTTTGTAGAGGTCTGGTACTGCACCCTGATGTAGTGTTCTTTATAGAGGTCTGCTACTGCAGCCTGGTGTAGTGTTCTTTGTAGAGGTCGGGTACTGCACCCTGATGTAGTATTCTTTCTAGAGGTCGGGTACTGCACCCTGATGTAGTGTTCTTTATAGAGGTCAGGTACTGCACCCTGGTGTAGTGTTCTTCTAGAGGTCCGGCACTGCACCCTGATGTAGTGTTCTTTATAGAGGTCAGGTACTGCACCCTGATGTAGTGTTCTTTGTAGAGTTCTGGTACTGCACCCTGATGTAGTGTTCTTTGTAGAGTTCTGGTACTGCACCCTGATGTAGTGTTCTTTGTAGAGGTCGGGTACTGCACCCTGATGTAGTGTTCTTTATAGAGGTCAGGTACTGCACCCTGGTGTAGTGTTCTTCTAGAGGTCCGACACTGCACCCTGATGTAGTGTTCTTCTAGAGGTCCGCCACTGCACCCTGATGTAGTGTTCTTTGTAGAGTTCTGGTACTGCACCCTGATGTAGTGTTCTTTATAGAGGTCGGGTACCGCACCCTGATGTAGTGTTCTTTGTAGAGGTCTGGTACTGCACCCTGATGTAGTGTTCTTTGTAGAGTTCTGGTACTGCACCCTGATTTAGTGTTCATGTAGACGTCCGGTACTGCACCCTGATGTAGTGTTCTTTATAGAGGTCCGGTACTGCGCCCTGGTGTAGTGTTCTTCTAGAGGTCAGATTTTTCACCCTGATGTAGTGTTCTTTGTAGAGGTCTGGTACTGCACCCTGGTGTAGTGTTCTTTGTAGAGGTCGGGTACTGCATCCTGATGTAGTGTTCTTTGTAGAGGTCGGGTACTGCACCCTGATGTAGTGTTCTTTATAGAGGTCCGGCACTGCACCCTGATGTAGTGTTCTTTAGAGGTCAGGTGTTGCACCCTGGTGTAGTGTTCTTCTAGAGGTCAGATTTTGCACCATGATGTAGTGTTCTTTATAGAGGTCCGGTACTGCACCCTGGTGTAGTGTTCTTTATAGAGGTCTGGTACTGCACCCTGATGTAGTGTTCTTTGTAGAGGTCTGGTACTGCACCCTGATGTAGTGTTCTTTATAGAGGTCTGCTACTGCAGCCTGGTGTAGTGTTCTTTGTAGAGGTCGGGTACTGCACCCTGATGTAGTATTCTTTCTAGAGGTCGGGTACTGCACCCTGATGTAGTGTTCTTTATAGAGGTCAGGTACTGCACCCTGGTGTAGTGTTCTTCTAGAGGTCCGGCACTGCACCCTGATGTAGTGTTCTTTATAGAGGTCAGGTACTGCACCCTGATGTAGTGTTCTTTGTAGAGTTCTGGTACTGCACCCTGATGTAGTGTTCTTTGTAGAGTTCTGGTACTGCACCCTGATGTAGTGTTCTTTGTAGAGGTCGGGTACTGCACCCTGATGTAGTGTTCTTTATAGAGGTCAGGTACTGCACCCTGGTGTAGTGTTCTTCTAGAGGTCCGACACTGCACCCTGATGTAGTGTTCTTCTAGAGGTCCGCCACTGCACCCTGATGTAGTGTTCTTTGTAGAGTTCTGGTACTGCACCCTGATGTAGTGTTCTTTATAGAGGTCGGGTACCGCACCCTGATGTAGTGTTCTTTGTAGAGGTCTGGTACTGCACCCTGATGTAGTGTTCTTTGTAGAGTTCTGGTACTGCACCCTGATTTAGTGTTCATGTAGAGGTCCGGTACTGCACCCTGATGTAGTGTTCTTTATAGAGGTGCGGTACTGCGCCCTGGTGTAGTGTTCTTCTAGAGGTCAGATTTTTCACCCTGATGTAGTGTTCTTTGTAGAGGTCTGGTACTGCACCCTGGTGTAGTGTTCTTTGTAGAGGTCGGGTACTGCATCCTGATGTAGTGTTCTTTGTAGAGGTCGGGTACTGCACCCTGATGTAGTGTTCGTTATAGAGGTCCGGCACTGCACCCTGATGTAGTGTTCTTTAGAGGTCAGGTGTTGCACCCTGGTGTAGTGTTCTTCTAGAGGTCAGATTTTGCACCATGATGTAGTGTTCTTTATAGAGGTCCGGTACTGCACCCTGGTGTAGTGTTCTTTATAGAGGTCTGGTACTGCACCCTGATGTAGTGTTCTTTGTAGAGGTCTGGTACTGCACCCTGATGTAGTGTTCTTTATAGAGGTCTGCTACTGCAGCCTGGTGTAGTGTTCTTTGTAGAGGTCGGGTACTGCACCCTGATGTAGTATTCTTTCTAGAGGTCGGGTCCTGCACCCTGATGTAGTGTTCTTTATAGAGGTCAGGTACTGCACCCTGGTGTAGTGTTCTTCTAGAGGTCCGGCACTGCACCCTGATGTAGTGTTCTTTATAGAGGTCAGGTACTGCACCCTGATGTAGTGTTCTTTGTAGACATCAGGTACTTCACCCTGATGTAGTGTTCTTCTAGAGGTCAGATTTTGCACCCTGATGTAGTGTTCTTTGTAGAGTTCTGGTACTGCACCCTGATGTAGTGTTCTTTGTAGAGTTCGGGTACTGCACCCTGATGTAGTGTTCTTTATAGAGGTCAGGTACTGCACCCTGGTGTAGTGTTCTTCTAGAGGTCCGACACTGCACCCTGATGTAGTGTTCTTCTAGAGGTCCGGCACTGCACCCTGATGTAGTGTTCTTTGTAGAGTTCTGGTACTGCACTCTGATGTAGTGTTCTTTATAGAGGTCGGGTACTGCACCCTGATGTAGTGTTCTTTGTAGAGGTCTGGTACTGCACCCTGATGTAGTGTTCTTTGTAGAGTTCTTGTACTGCACCCTGATGTAGTGTTCTTTGTAGAGGTCCGGTACTGCACCCTGATGTAGTGTTTTTTATAGAGGTCCGGCACTGCACCCTGATGTAGTGTTCTTTATAGAGGTCCGGTACTGCACCCTGATGTAGTGTTCTTTATAGAGGTCTGGTACTGCACCCTGATGTAGTGTTCTTTATAGAGGTCCGGTACTGCGCCCTGGTGTAGTGTTCTTTGTAGAGGTCGGGTACTGCACCCTGATGTAGTGTTCTTAATGTATCGGTTAGATACTGCACCCTGATGTAGTGTTGTTTGTAGAGGTCTCGTACTGCAACCTGATGTAGTGTTCTTTGTAGAGTTCTGGTACTGCACCCTGGTGTAGTGTTCTTTATAGAGGTCTGGTACTGCACCCTGATGTAGTGTTCTTTATAGGGGTCCGGTATTGCACCCTGGTGTAGTGTTCTTCATAGAGGTCCGGTTCTGCATCCTGATGTAGTGTTCTTTATAGAGGTCCGGTACTGCACCCTGGTGTAGTGTTCTTTATAGAGGTCTGGTACTGCACCCTGATGTAGTGTTAATGTAGAGGTCTGGTACTGCACCCTGATATTGTGTTCTTTATAGAGGTCCGGCACTGCACCCTGATGTAGTGTTCTTTTAGAGGTCAGATTTTGCACCCTGATGTAGTGTTCTTTATAGAGTTCCGGTACTGCACCCTGATGTAGTGTTGTTCTAGAGGTCAGATTTTGCACCCTGATGTAGTGTTCTTTATAGAGGTCCGGTACTGCACCCTGGTGTAGTGTTCTTTATAGAGGTCGGGTACTGCACCCTGATGTAGTGTTCTTTATAGAGGTCCGGTACGCAACCCTGATGTAGTGTTCTTTGTAGAGGTCTCGTACTGCAACCTGATGTAGTGTTCTTTGTAGAGGTCTGGTACTGCACCCTGGTGTAGTGTTCTTTGTAGAGGTCGGGTACTGCATCCTGATGTAGTGTTCTTTGTAGAGGTCGGGTACTGCACCCTGATGTAGTGTTCTTTATAGAGGTCCGGCACTGCACCCTGATGTAGTGTTCTTTAGAGGTCAGGTGTTGCACCCTGGTGTAGTGTTCTTCTAGAGGTCAGATTTTGCACCATGATGTAGTGTTCTTTATAGAGGTCCGGTACTGCACCCTGGTGTAGTGTTCTTTATAGAGGTCTGGTACTGCACCCTGATGTAGTGTTCTTTGTAGAGGTCTGGTACTGCACCCTGATGTAGTGTTCTTTATAGAGGTCTGCTACTGCAGCCTGGTGTAGTGTTCTTTGTAGAGTTCGGGTACTGCACCCTGATGTAGTATTCTTTCTAGAGGTCGGGTACTGCACCCTGATGTAGTGTTCTTTATAGAGGTCAGGTACTGCACCCTGGTGTAGTGTTCTTCTAGAGGTCCGGCACTGCACCCTGATGTAGTGTTCTTTATAGAGGTCAGGTACTGCACCCTGATGTAGTGTTCTTTGTAGAGTTCTGGTACTGCACCCTGATGTAGTGTTCTTTGTAGAGTTCTGGTACTGCACCCTGATGTAGTGTTCTTTGTAGAGGTCGGGTACTGCACCCTGATGTAGTGTTCTTTATAGAGGTCAGGTACTGCACCCTGGTGTAGTGTTCTTCTAGAGGTCCGACACTGCACCCTGATGTAGTGTTCTTCTAGAGGTCCGCCACTGCACCCTGATGTAGTGTTCTTTGTAGAGTTCTGGTACTGCACCCTGATGTAGTGTTCTTTATAGAGGTCGGGTACCGCACCCTGATGTAGTGTTCTTTGTAGAGGTCTGGTACTGCACCCTGATGTAGTGTTCTTTGTAGAGTTCTGGTACTGCACCCTGATTTAGTGTTCATGTAGAGGTCCGGTACTGCACCCTGATGTAGTGTTCTTTATAGAGGTCCGGTACTGCGCCCTGGTGTAGTGTTCTTCTAGAGGTCAGATTTTTCACCCTGATGTAGTGTTCTTTGTAGAGGTCTGGTACTGCACCCTGGTGTAGTGTTCTTTGTAGAGGTCGGGTACTGCATCCTGATGTAGTGTTCTTTGTAGAGGTCGGGTACTGCACCCTGATGTAGTGTTCTTTATAGAGGTCCGGCACTGCACCCTGATGTAGTGTTCTTTAGAGGTCAGGTGTTGCACCCTGGTGTAGTGTTCTTCTAGAGGTCAGATTTTGCACCATGATGTAGTGTTCTTTATAGAGGTCCGGTACTGCACCCTGGTGTAGTGTTCTTTATAGAGGTCTGGTACTGCACCCTGATGTAGTGTTCTTTGTAGAGGTCTGGTACTGCACCCTGATGTAGTGTTCTTTATAGAGGTCTGCTACTGCAGCCTGGTGTAGTGTTCTTTGTAGAGGTCGGGTACTGCACCCTGATGTAGTATTCTTTCTAGAGGTCGGGTACTGCACCCTGATGTAGTGTTCTTTATAGAGGTCAGGTACTGCACCCTGGTGTAGTGTTCTTCTAGAGGTCCGGCACTGCACCCTGATGTAGTGTTCTTTATAGAGGTCAGGTACTGCACCCTGATGTAGTGTTCTTTGTAGAGTTCTGGTACTGCACCCTGATGTAGTGTTCTTTGTAGAGTTCTGGTACTGCACCCTGATGTAGTGTTCTTTGTAGAGGTCTGGTACTGCACCCTGATGTAGTGTTCTTTATAGAGGTCAGGTACTGCACCCTGATGTAGTGTTCTTTCTAGAGGTCCGGCACTGCACCCTGATGTAGTGTTCTTTGTAGAGGTCTGGTACTGCACCCTGATGTAGTGTTCTTTGTAGAGGTCTGGTACTGCACCCTGATGTAGTGTTCTTTGTAGAGGTCTGGTACTGCACCCTGATGTAGTGTTCTTTGTAGAGGTCTGGTACTGCACCCTGATGTAGTGTTCTTGTAGAGGTCCGGTACTGCACCCTGATGTAGTGTTCTTTGTAGAGGTCCGGTACTGCACCCTGATGTAGTGTTCTTCTAGAGTCGTGCACCTGATGTAGTGTTCTTTGTAGAGTCTGGTACTGCACCCTGATGTAGTGTTCTTTGTAGAGGTCTGGTACTGCACCCTGATGTAGTGTTCTTTGTAGAGGTCTGGTACTGCACCCTGATGTAGTGTTCTTTGTAGAGTTCCGGTACTGCACCCTGATGTAGTGTTCTTTGTAGAGGTCTGGTACTGCACCCTGATGTAGTGTTCTTTGTAGAGGTCTGGTACTGCACCCTGATGTAGTGTTCTTTGTAGAGGTCTGGTACTGCACCCTGATGTAGTGTTCTTTATAGAGGTCTGGTACTGCACCCTGATGTAGTGTTCTTCTAGAGGTCAGATACTGCACCCTGATGTAGTGTTCTTTGTAGAGGTCTGGATACTGCACCCTGATGTAGTGTTCTTTGTAGAGTTCTGGTACTGCACCCTGATGTAGTGTTCTTTGTAGAGGTCGGTACTGCACCCTGATGTAGTGTTCTTTGTAGAGGTCTGGTACTGCACCCTGATGTAGTGTTCTTTATAGAGGTCAGGTACTGCACCCTGATGTAGTGTTCTTTGTAGAGGTCAGGTACTGCACCCTGATGTAGTGTTCTTTGTAGAGGTCTGGTACTGCACCCTGATGTAGTGTTCTTTATAGAGGTCTGGTACTGCACCCTGATGTAGTGTTCTTTATAGAGGTCAGGTACTGCACCCTGGTGTAGTGTTCTTTATAGAGGTCTGGTACTGCACCCTGATGTAGTGTTCTTTGTAGAGGTCTGGTACTGCACCCTGATGTAGTGTTCTTTGTAGAGGTCTGGTACTGCACCCTGATGTAGTGTTCTTTATAGAGGTCGGGTACTGCACCCTGATGTAGTGTTCTTTATAGAGGTCTGGTACTGCACCCTGATGTAGTGTTCTTTGTAGAGGTCTGGTACTGCACCCTGATGTAGTGTTCTTTATAGAGGTCGGTACTGCACCTGATGTAGTGTTCTTTATAGAGGTCTGGTACTGCACCCTGATGTAGTGTTCTTTGTAGAGTTCTGGTACTGCACCCTGATGTAGTGTTCTTTGTAGAGGTCGGGTACTGCACCCTGATGTAGTGTTCTTTATAGAGGTCAGGTACTGCACCCTGGTGTAGTGTTCTTCTAGAGGTCCGGTACTGCACCCTGATGTAGTGTTCTTTGTAGAGGTCTGGTACTGCACCCTGATGTAGTGTTCTTTGTAGAGGTCTGGTACTGCACCCTGATGTAGTGTTCTTTGTAGAGGTCTGGTACTGCACCCTGATGTAGTGTTCTTTGTAGAGGTCTGGTACTGCACCCTGATGTAGTGTTCTTTATAGAGGTCTGGTACTGCACCCTGATGTAGTGTTCTTTGTAGAGGTCCGGTACTGCACCCTGATGTAGTGTTCTTTGTAGAGGTCTGGTACTGCACCCTGATGTAGTGTTCTTTGTAGAGGTCGGGTACTGCACCCTGATGTAGTGTTCTTTGTAGAGGTCTGGTACTGCACCCTGATGTAGTGTTCTTTATAGAGGTCTGGTACTGCACCCTGATGTAGTGTTCTTTAGAGGTCATGCAGTATGTTCTGTCTGCACCTGATGTAGTGTTCTTGTAGAGTTCGGTACTGCACCCTGATGTAGTGTTCTTTATAGAGGTCAGGTACTGCACCCTGATGTAGTGTTCTTTGTAGAGGTCTGGTACTGCACCCTGATGTAGTGTTCTTCTAGAGGTCCGGTACTGCACCCTGATGTAGTGTTCTTTGTAGAGGTCTGGTACTGCACCCTGATGTAGTGTTCTTTTAGAGTCGTTGCACCCTGATGTAGTGTTCTTTATAGAGGTGTACTGCACCCTGATGTAGTGTTCTTTGTAGAGGTCTGGTACTGCACCCTGATGTAGTGTTCTTTGTAGAGGTCGGTACTGCACCTGATGTAGTGTTCTTGTAGAGTCCGGTACTGCACCCTGATGTAGTGTTCTTTGTAGAGGTCTGGTACTGCACCCTGATGTAGTGTTCTTTGTAGAGGTCGGGTACTGCACCCTGATGTAGTGTTCTTTGTAGAGGTCAGGTACTGCACCCTGGTGTAGTGTTCTTCTAGAGGTCCGGCACTGCACCCTGATGTAGTGTTCTTCTAGAGGTCCGGTACTGCACCCTGATGTAGTGTTCTTTGTAGAGTTCTGGTACTGCACCCTGATGTAGTGTTCTTTATAGAGGTCGGGTACTGCACCCTGATGTAGTGTTCTTTGTAGAGGTCTGGTACTGCACCCTGATGTAGTGTTCTTCTAGAGGTCCGGCACTGCACCCTGATGTAGTGTTCTTTGTAGAGGTCTGGTACTGCACCCTGATGTAGTGTTCTTTGTAGAGGTCTGGTACTGCACCCTGATGTAGTGTTCTTTGTAGAGGTCGGGTACTGCACCCTGATGTAGTGTTCTTTGTAGAGGTCTGGTACTGCACCCTGATGTAGTGTTCTTTGTAGAGGTCTGGTACTGCACCCTGATGTAGTGTTCTTTGTAGAGGTCCGGTACTGCACCCTGATGTAGTGTTCTTTGTAGAGGTCTGGTACTGCACCCTGATGTAGTGTTCTTTGTAGAGGTCTGGTACTGCACCCTGATGTAGTGTTCTTTGTAGAGTTCTGGTACTGCACCCTGATGTAGTGCAGCGTTGTGATGTAGTGTTCTTTTAGGTATTCTTGTAGAGTTCTGGGGTACTGCACCCTGATGTAGTGTTCATTTGTAGGAGGTCTGGTACTGCACCCTGATGTAGTGTTCTTTATAGAGGTCAGGTACTGCACCCTGATGTAGTGTTCTTTGTAGAGGTCTGGTACTGCACCCTGATGTAGTGTTCTTTATAGAGGTCAGGTACTGCACCCGATTTAGTGTTCATGTAGAGGTCCGGCACTGCACCTGATAGTGTTCTTTGGTCGAGAGTTTGGTTCTGTAGTGTTCTTTGTAGAGGTCGGTACTGTAACTCCCTGATGTAGTGTTCTTTATAGAGGTCAGGTACTGCACCCTGGTGTAGTTTTCTTCTAGAGGTCCGGCACTGCACCCTGATGTAGTGTTCTTCTAGAGGTCCAGCACTGCACCCTGATGTAGTGTTCTTTGTAGAGTTCTGGTACTGCACCCTGATGTAGTGTTCTTTATAGAGGTCGGGTACTGCACCCTGATGTAGTGTTCTTTGTAGAGGTCTGGTACTGCACCCTGATGTAGTGTTCTTTGTAGAGTTCTGGTACTGCACCCTGATTTAGTGTTCTATGTAGAGGTCTGGTACTGCACCCTGATGTAGTGTTCTTTGTAGAGGTCTGGTACTGCACCCTGGTGTAGTGTTCTTTAGAGGTCAGTACTGCACCCTGATGTAGTGTTCTTTGTAGAGGTCGGGTACTGCACCCTGATGTAGTGTTCTTTGTAGAGGTCGGGTACTGCACCCTGATGTAGTGTTCTTTATCACTGAGGATTCCATGGTACTGCACCCTGGTGTAGTGTTCTTCTAGAGGTCCGGCACTGCACCCTGATGTAGTGTTCTTTATAGAGGTCAGGTACTGCACCCTGATGTAGTGTTCTTTGTAGAGTTCTGGTACTGCACCCTGATGTAGTGTTCTTTGTAGAGGTCCGGTACTGCACCCTGATGTAGTGTTCTTTGTAGAGGTCGGGTACTGCACCCTGATGTAGTGTTCTTTATAGAGGTCAGGTACTGCACCCTGGTGTAGTGTTCTTCTAGAGGTCCGGCACTGCACCCTGATGTAGTGTTCTTCTAGAGGTCCGCTACTGCACCCTGATGTAGTGTTCTTTGTAGAGTTCTGGTACTGCACCCTGATGTAGTGTTCTTTATAGAGGTCGGGTACTGCACCCTGATGTAGTGTTCTTTGTAGAGGTCTGGTACTGCACCCTGATGTAGTGTTCTTTGTAGAGTTCTGGTACTGCACCCTGATTTAGTGTTCATTGTAGAGGTCAGGTACTGCACCCTGATGTAGTGTTCTTTATAGAGGTCCGGTACTGCACCCTGGTGTAGTGTTCTTCGTAGAGGTCTGGTACTGCACCCTGATGTAGTGTTCTTTGTAGAGGTCTGGTACTGCACCCTGATGTAGTGTTCTTTGTAGAGTTCTGGTACTGCACCCTGATGTAGTGTTCTTTGTAGAGGTCGGGTACTGCACCCTGATGTAGTGTTCTTTGTAGAGGTCTGGTACTGCACCCTGATGTAGTGTTCTTTAGAGGTCGGATACTGCACCCTGATGTAGTGTTCTTTGTAGAGGTTCTGGTACTGCACCCTGATGTAGTGTTCTTTGTAGAGTTCTGGTACTGCACCCTGATGTAGTGTTCTTTGTAGAGGTCGGGTACTGCACCCTGATGTAGTGTTCTTTGTAGAGTCGGGCTGCACTGATGTAGTGTTCTTTAGAGGTCAGGTCTGCACCCTGGTGTAGTGTTCTTCTAGAGGTCCGACACTGCACCCTGATGTAGTGTTCTTCTAGAGGTCCGGACCTGATTCTGGTACTGCACCCTGATGTAGTGTTCTTTGTAGAGGTTCTGGTACTGCACCCTGATGTAGTGTTCTTTATAGAGGTCGGATGCCCTGATGTAGTGTTCTTTAGAGTCTGGTACTGCACCTGATGTAGTGTTCTTTGTAGAGGTCTGGTACTGCACCCTGATGTAGTGTTCTTTGTAGAGTTCTGGTACTGCACCCTGATTTAGTGTTCATGTAGTAGAGTCCGGTACTGCACCCCTGATGTAGTGTTCTTTATAGAGGTCCGGTACTGCGCCCTGGTGTAGTGTTCTTCTAGAGGTCAGGTGTTGCACTCCTGGTGTAGTGTTCTTCTGTAGAGGTCTGGTACTGCACCCTGATGTAGTGTTCTTTGTAGAGGTCTGGTACTGCACCCTGATGTAGTGTTCTTTATAGAGGTCTGTGGTACTGCACCCTGATGTAGTGTTCTTTGTAGAGGTCTGGACTGCACCCTGATGTAGTGTCTTTTAGAGGTCGTACTGCACCTGATGTAGTGTTCTTTGTAGAGGTCGGGTACTGCACCTGGTGTAGTTTCTTTGCAGGCGGGTGCACCTGATATAGTGTTCTTTAGAGGTCGGTACTGCACCCTGATGTAGTGTTCTTTAGGGTCAGGCACTGCACCCTGATGTAGTGTTCTTTGTAGAGGTCTGGTACTGCACCCTGATGTAGTGTTCTTTGTAGAGGTCTGGTACTGCACCCTGATGTAGTGTTCTTTGTAGAGGTCTGGGTACTGCACCCTGATGTAGTGTTCTTTATAGAGGTCAGGTACTGCACCCTGGTGTAGTGTTCTTCGTAGAGGTCAGATCGGTACTGCACCCTGATGTAGTGTTCTTTATAGAGGTCGGGTACTGCACCCTGATGTAGTGTTCTTTATAGAGGTCGGGTACTGCACCCTGATGTAGTGTTCTTTGTAGAGGTCTGGTACTGCACCCTGATGTAGTGTTCTTTGTAGAGGTCAGGTGCTGCACCCTGGTGTACGTGTTCTTCGTAGATGTCAGATTTTGCACCATGATGTAGTGTTCTTTATAGAGGTCCGGTACTGCACCCTGGTGTAGTGTTCTTTATAGAGGTCTGGTACTGCACCCTGATGTAGTGTTCTTTGTAGAGGTCTGGTACTGCACCCTGATGTAGTGTTCTTTATAGAGGTCTGGTACTGCAGCCTGGTGTAGTGTTCTTTGTAGAGGTCGGGTACTGCACCCCTGATGTAGTGTTCTTTCTAGAGGTCGGGTACTGCACCCTGATGTAGTGTTCTTTATAGAGGTCAGGTACTGCACCCTGGTGTAGTGTTCTTCTAGAGGTCCGGCACTGCACCCTGATGTAGTGTTCTTTATAGAGGTCAGGTACTGCACCCTGATGTAGTGTTCTTTGTAGAGTTCTGGTACTGCACCCTGATGTAGTGTTCTTTGTAGAGTTCTGGTACTGCACCCTGATATAGTGTTCTTTGTAGAGGTCGGGTACTGCACCCTGATGTAGTGTTCTTTATAGAGGTCAGGTACTGCACCCTGGTGTAGTGTTCTTCTAGAGGTCCGGCACTGCACCCTGATGTAGGTGTTCTTTGTAGAGGTCTGGTACTGCACCCTGATGTAGTGTTCTTTGTAGAGTTCTGGTACTGCACCCTGATGTAGTGTTCTTTATAGAGGTCGGGTACTGCACCCTGATGTAGTGTTCTTTGTAGAGGTCTGGAACTGCACCCTGATGTAGTGTTCTTTGTAGAGGTCGGATACTGCACCCTGATGTAGTGTTCTTTGTAGAGTTCTGGTACTGCACCCTGATGTAGTGTTCTTTGTAGAGTTCTGGTACTGCACCCTGATGTAATGTTCTTTGTAGAGGTCGGGTACTGCACCCTGATGTAGTGTTCTTTATAGAGGTCAGGTACTGCACCCTGGTGTAGTTTTCTTCTAGAGGTCCGGCACTGCACCCTGATGTAGTGTTCTTCTAGAGGTCCAGCACTGCACCCTGATGTAGTGTTCTTGTGGTTCTGGTACTGCTCCTGATGTAGTGTTCTTTATAGAGTGCTGCACCTGATGTAGTGTTCTTTATAGAGTGTCGGGTACTGCACCCTGATGTAGTGTTCTTTGTAGAGGTCTGGTACTGCACCCTGATATAGTGTTCTTCTAGAGGTCAGATTTTGCACCCTGATGTACTGTTCTTTGTAGAGGTCTGGTACTGCACCCTGATGTAGTATTCTTTGTAGAGTTCCGGTACTGCACCCTGATGTAGTGTTCTTTACAGAGGTCGGGTACTGCACCCTGATGTAGTGTTCTTTGTAGAGGTCTGGTACTGCACCCTGATGTAGTGTTCTTTGTAGAGTTCTGGTACTACACCCTGATGTAGTGTTCATGTAGAGGTCCGGTACTGCACCCTGATGTAGTGTTCTTTATAGAGGTCCGGCACTGCACCCTGATGTAGTGTTCTTTGTAGAGATCGGGTACTGCACCCTGATGTAGTGTTCTTTATAGAGGTCAGGTACTGCACCCTGGTGTAGTGTTCTTCTAGAGGTCCGGCACTGCACCCTGATGTAGTGTTCTTCTAGAGGTCCGGCACTGCACCATGATGTAGTGTTCTTTGTAGAGTTCTGGTACTGAACCCTGAAGTAGTGTTCTTTATAGAGGTCGGGTACTGCACCCTGATGTAGTGTTCTTTGTAGAGGTCTGGTACTGCACCCTGGTGTAGTGTTCTTTGTAGAGGGCGGGTACTGCATCCTGATGTAGTGTTCTTTGTAGAGGTCTGGTACTGCACCCTGATGTAGTGTTCTTTATAGAGGTCAGGTACTGCACCCTGATGTAGTGTTCTTTGTAGAGTTCTGGTACTTGCACCCTGATGTAGTGTTCTTTGTAGAGTTCTGGTACTGCACCCTGATGTAGTGTTCTTTGTAGAGTTCTGGTACTGCACCCTGATGTAGTGTTCTTTGTAGAGGTCGGGTACTGCACCCTGATGTAGTGTTCTTTATAGAGGTCAGGTACTGCACCCTGGTGTAGTGTTCTTCTAGAGGTCCGACACTGCACCCTGATGTAGTGTTCTTCTAGAGGTCCGCCACAGCACCCTGATGTAGTGTTCTTGTAGAGTTCTGGTACTGCACCTGATGTAGTGTTCTTTATAGAGGTCGGGTACCGCACCCTGATGTAGTGTTCTTTGTAGAGGTCTGGTACTGCACCCTGATGTAGTGTTCTTTGTAGAGTTCTGGTACTGCACCCTGATTTAGTGTTCATGTAGAGGTCCGGTACTGCACCCTGATGTAGTGTTCTTTATAGAGGTCCGGTACTGCGCCCTGGTGTAGTGTTCTTCTAGAGGTCAGATTTTTCACCCTGATGTAGTGTTCTTTGTAGAGGTCTGGTATTGCACCCTGATGTAGTGTTCTTTGTAGAGTTCTGGTACTGCACCCTGATGTAGGTGTTCTTTGTAGAGTTCTGGTACTGCACCCTGATGTAGTGTTCTTTATAGAGGTCTGGTACTGCACCCTGATGTAGTGTTCTTTGTAGAGGTCTGGATACTGCACCCTGATGTAGTGTTCTTTGTAGAGGTCGGATACTGCACCCTGATGTAGTGTTCTTTGTAGAGTTCTGGTACTGCACCCTGATGTAGTGTTCTTTGTAGAGTGGTGCTGCACCCTGATAGTGTTCTTTAGAGGTCACTGACCTGATGTAGTGTTCTTTGTAGAGGTCGGGTTCTGCACCATGATGTAGTGTTCTTTATAGAGGTCTGGTACTGCACCCTGGTGTAGTGTTGTTTATAGAGGTCTGGTACTGCACCCTGGTGTAGTGTTCTTTGTAGAGGTCGGGTACTGCACCCTGATGTAGTGTTCTTTATAGATGTCGGGTACTGCACCCTGATGTAGTGTTCTTTATAGAGGTCAGGTACTGCGCCCTGATGTAGTGTTCTTTATAGAGGTCCGGCACTGCACCCTGATGTAGTGTTCTTTTGAGGTCAGGTGCTGCACCCTGGTGTAGTGTTCTTCTAGAGGTCAGGACTTTTGCACCACTGATGTAGTGTTCTTTATAGAGGTCCGGTACTGCACCCTGGTGTAGTGTTCTTTATAGAGGTCTGATTACTGCACCCTGATGTAGTGTTCTTTATAGAGGTCTGGTACTGCACCCTGATGTAGTGTTCTTTATAGAGGTCTGGTACTGCAGCCTGGTGTAGTGTTCTTTGTAGAGGTCGAGTACTGCACCCTGATGTAGTGTTCTTTCTAGAGGTCGGGTACTGCACCCTGATGTAGTGTTCTTTATAGAGGTCAGGTACTGCACCCTGGTGTAGTGTTCTTCTAGAGGTCCGGCACTGCACCCTGATGTAGTGTTCTTCTATAGAGGTCAGGTACTGCACCCTGATGTAGTGTTCTTTGTAGAGTGTCTGGTACTGCACCCTGATGTAGTGTTCTTTGTAGAGTTCTGGTACTGCACCCTGATGTAGTGTTCTTTGTAGAGGTCTGGTACTGCACCCTGATGTAGTGTTCTTTGTAGAGGTCTGGTACTGCACCCTGATGTAGTGTTCTTTGTAGAGGTCTGGTACTGCACCCTGATGTAGTGTTCTTTGTAGAGGTCGGGTACTGCACCCTGATGTAGTGTTCTTTGTAGAGGTCTGGAACTGCACCCTGATGTAGTGTTCTTTGTAGAGGTCTGATACTGCACCCTGATGTAGTGTTCTTTGTAGAGTTCTGGTACTGCACCCTGATGTAGTGTTCTTTGTAGAGTTCTGGTACTGCACCCTGATGTAGTGTTCTTTGTAGAGGTCGGGTACTGCACCTGATGTAGTGTTCTTTTAGAGGTCGGTACTGCACCCTGATGTAGGTTCTTCTAGAGGTCCGGCACTGCACCCTGGTGTAGTGTTCTTCGTAGAGGTCCGGCACTGCACCCTGATGTAGTGTTCTTTGTAGAGGTCGGGTACTGCACCCTGATGTAGTGTTCTTTATAGAGGTCGGGTACTGCACCCTGATGTAGTGTTCTTTGTAGAGGTCTGGTACTGCACCCTGATATAGTGTTCTTCTAGAGGTCAGATTTTGCACCCTGATGTACTGTTCTTTGTAGAGGTCAGGTACTGCACCCTGATGTAGTGTTCTTTGTAGAGTTCCGGTACTGCACCCTGATGTAGTGTTCTTTAAAGAGGTCGGGTACTGCACCCTGATGTAGTGTTCTTTGTAGAGGTCTGGTACTGCACCCTGATGTAGTGTTCTTTGTAGAGTTCTGGTACTACACCCTGATGTAGTGTTCATGTAGAGGTCCGGTACTGCACCCTGATGTAGTGTTCTTTATAGAGGTCCGGCACTGCACCCTGATGTAGTGTTCTTTGTAGAGATCGGGTACTGCACCCTGATGTAGTGTTCTTTGTAGAGGTCAGGTACTGCACCCTGGTGTAGTGTTCTTCTAGAGGTCCGGCACTGCACCCTGATGTAGTGTTCTTCTAGAGGTCCGGCACTGCACCATGATGTAGTGTTCTTTGTAGAGTTCTGGTACTGAACCCTGAAGTAGTGTTCTTTATAGAGGTCGGGTACTGCACCCTGATGTAGTGTTCTTTGTAGAGGTCTGGTACTGCACCCTGATGTAGTGTTCTTTGTAGAGTTCTGGTACTGCACCCTGATTTAGTGTTCATGTAGAGGTCTGGTACTGCACCCCGATGTAGTGTTCTTTGTAGAGGTCTGGTACTGCACCCTGGTGTAGTGTTCTTTGTAGAGGTCGGGTACTGCAACCCTGATGTAGTATTCTTTCTAGAGGTCGGGTACTGCACCCTGATGTAGTGTTCT
Organism: Calotriton arnoldi; assembly: GCA_963921515.1. NCBI lineage: Eukaryota > Metazoa > Chordata > Amphibia > Caudata > Salamandridae > Calotriton > Calotriton arnoldi. The sequence continues at coordinate 215,818 of CAWUFW010018427.1, forward strand.
TTATAGAGGTCAGGTACTGCACCCTGGTGTAGTGTTCTTCTAGAGGTCCGGCACTGCACCCTGATGTAGTGTTCTTTATAGAGGTCAGGTACTGCACCCTGATGTAGTGTTCTTTGTAGAGTTCTGGTACTGCACCCTGATGTAGTGTTCTTTGTAGAGTTCTGGTACTGCACCCTGATGTAGTGTTCTTTGTAGAGGTCGGGTACTGCACCCTGATGTAGTGTTCTTTATAGAGGTCAGGTACTGCACCCTGGTGTAGTGTTCTTCTAGAGGTCCGACACTGCACCCTGATGTAGTGTTCTTCTAGAGGTCCGCCACAGCACCCTGATGTAGTGTTCTTTGTAGAGTTCTGGTACTGCACCCTGATGTGGTGTTCTTTATAGAGGTCGGGTACCGCACCCTGATGTAGTGTTCTTTGTAGAGGTCTGGTACTGCACCCTGATGTAGTGTTCTTTGTAGAGTTCTGGTACTGCACCCTGATTTAGTGTTCATGTAGAGGTCCGGTACTGCACCCTGATGTAGTGTTTTTTATAGAGGTCCGGTACTGCGCCCTGGTGTAGTGTTCTTCTAGAGGTCAGATTTTTCACCCTGATGTAGTGTTCTTTGTAGAGGTCTGGTACTGCACCCTGATGTAGTGTTCTTTGTAGAGTTCTGGTACTGCACCCTGATGTAGTGTTCTTTATAGAGGTCGGGTACTGCACCCTGATGTAGTGTTCTTTGTAGAGGTCTGGAACTGCACCCTGATGTAGTGTTCTTTGTAGAGGTCGGATACTGCACCCTGATGTAGTGTTCTTTGTAGAGTTCTGGTACTGCACCCTGATGTAGTGTTCTTTGTAGAGTTCTGGTACTGCACTCTGATGTAGTGTTCTTTGTAGAGGTCGGGTACTGCACCCTGATGTAGTGTTCTTTAGAGGTCAGGTGCTGCACCCTGGTGTAGTGTTCTTCTAGAGGTCAGATTTTGCACCATGATGTAGTGTTCTTTATAGAGGTCTGGTACTGCACCCTGGTGTAGTGTTGTTTATAGAGGTCTCGTACTGCACCCTGGTGTAGTGTTCTTTGTAGAGGTCGGGTACTGCACCCTGATGTAGTGTTCTTTATAGATGTCGGGTACTGCACCCTGATGTAGTGTTCTTTATAGAGGTCAGGTACTGCGCCCTGATGTAGTGTTCTTTATAGAGGTCCGGCACTGCACCCTGATGTAGTGTTCTTTTGAGGTCAGGTGCTGCACCCTGGTGTAGTGTTCTTCTAGATGTCAGATTTTGCACCATGATGTAGTGTTCTTTATAGAGGTCCGGTACTGCACCCTGGTGTAGTGTTCTTTATAGAGGTCTGGTACTGCACCCTGATGTAGTGTTCTTTGTAGAGGTCTGGTACTGCACCCTGATGTAGTGTTCTTTATAGAGGTCTGGTACTGCAGCCTGGTGTAGTGTTCTTTGTAGAGGTCGGGTACTGCACCCTGATGTAGTGTTCTTTCTAGAGGTCGGGTACTGCACCCTGATGTAGTGTTCTTTATAGAGGTCAGGTACTGCACCCTGGTGTAGTGTTCTTCTAGAGGTCCGGCACTGCACCCTGATGTAGTGTTCTTTATAGAGGTCAGGTACTGCACCCTGATGTAGTGTTCTTTGTAGAGTTCTGGTACTGCACCCTGATGTAGTGTTCTTTGTAGAGTTCTGGTACTGCACCCTGATATAGTGTTCTTTGTAGAGGTCGGGTACTGCACCCTGATGTAGTGTTCTTTATAGAGGTCAGGTACTGCACCCTGGTGTAGTGTTCTTCTAGAGGTCCGGCACTGCACCCTGATGTAGTGTTCTTTGTAGAGGTCTGGTACTGCACCCTGATGTAGTGTTCTTTGTAGAGTTCTGGTACTGCACCCTGATGTAGTGTTCTTTATAGAGGTCGGGTACTGCACCCTGATGTAGTGTTCTTTGTAGAGGTCTGGAACTGCACCCTGATGTAGTGTTCTTTGTAGAGGTCGGATACTGCACCCTGATGTAGTGTTCTTTGTAGAGTTCTGGTACTGCACCCTGATGTAGTGTTCTTTGTAGAGTTCTGGTACTGCACCCTGATGTAGTGTTCTTTGTAGAGGTCGGGTACTGCACCCTGATGTAGTGTTCTTTATAGAGGTCAGGTACTGCACCCTGGTGTAGTTTTCTTCTAGAGGTCCGGCACTGCACCCTGATGTAGTGTTCTTCTAGAGGTCCAGCACTGCACCCTGATGTAGTGTTCTTTGTAGAGTTCTGGTACTGCACCCTGATGTAGTGTTCTTTATAGAGGTCGGGTACTGCACCCTGATGTAGTGTTCTTTGTAGAGGTCTGGTACTGCACCCTGATATAGTGTTCTTCTAGAGGTCAGATTTTGCACCCTGATGTACTGTTCTTTGTAGAGGTCTGGTACTGCACCCTGATGTAGTATTCTTTGTAGAGTTCCGGTACTGCACCCTGATGTAGTGTTCTTTACAGAGGTCGGGTACTGCACCCTGATGTAGTGTTCTTTGTAGAGGTCTGGTACTGCACCCTGATGTAGTGTTCTTTGTAGAGTTCTGGTACTACACCCTGATGTAGTGTTCATGTAGAGGTCCGGCACTGCACCCTGATGTAGTGTTCTTTGTAGAGATCGGGTACTGCACACTGATGTAGTGTTCTTTATAGAGGTCAGGTACTGCACCCTGGTGTAGTGTTCTTCTAGAGGTCCGGCACTGCACCCTGATGTAGTGTTCTTCTAGAGGTCCGGCACTGCACCATGATGTAGTGTTCTTTGTAGAGTTCTGGTACTGAACCCTGAAGTAGTGTTCTTTATAGAGGTCGGGTACTGCACCCTGATGTAGTGTTCTTTGTAGAGGTCTGGTACTGCACCCTGGTGTAGTGTTCTTTGTAGAGGGCGGGTACTGCATCCTGATGTAGTGTTCTTTGTAGAGGTCTGGTACTGCACCCTGATGTAGTGTTCTTTATAGAGGTCTGGTACTGCACCCGGGTGTAGTGTTCTTTGTAGAGGTCGGGTACTGCACCCTGATGTAGTGTTCTTTGTAGAGGTCGGGTACTGCACCCTGATGTAGTGTTCTTTATAGAGGTCAGGTACTGCACCCTGATGTAGTGTTCTTTATAGAGGTCCGGCACTGCAACCTGATGTAGTGTTCTTTATAGAGGTCCGGTACTGCACCCTGGTGTAGTGTTCTTCCAGAGGTCAGATTTTGCACCATGATGTAGTGTTCTCTGTGGAAGTCCGGTACTGCACCCTGATGTAGTGTTCTTTATAGAGGTCAGGTACTGCACCCTGGTGTAGTGTTCTTTATAGAGGTCGGGTACTGCACCCTGATGTAGTGTTCTTTATAGAGGTCCGGTACTGCACCCTGATGTAGTGTTCTTTGTAGAGGTCACGTACTGCAACCTGATGTAGTGTTCTTTGTAGAGGTCTGGTACTGCACCCTGGTGTAGTGTTCTTTGTAGAGGTCGGGTACTGCATCCTGATGTAGTGTTCTTTGTAGAGGTCGGGTACTGCACCCTGATGTAGTGTTCTTTATAGAGGTCCGGCACTGCACCCTGATGTAGTGTTCTTTAGAGGTCAGGTGTTGCACCCTGGTGTAGTGTTCTTCTAGAGGTCAGATTTTGCACCATGATGTAGTGTTCTTTATAGAGGTCCGGTACTGCACCCTGGTGTAGTGTTCTTTATAGAGGTCTGGTACTGCACCCTGATGTAGTGTTCTTTGTAGAGGTCTGGTACTGCACCCTGATGTAGTGTTCTTTATAGAGGTCTGCTACTGCAGCCTGGTGTAGTGTTCTTTGTAGAGGTCGGGTACTGCACCCTGATGTAGTATTCTTTCTAGAGGTCGGGTACTGCACCCTGATGTAGTGTTCTTTATAGAGGTCAGGTACTGCACCCTGGTGTAGTGTTCTTCTAGAGGTCCGGCACTGCACCCTGATTTAGTGTTCTTTATAGAGGTCAGGTACTGCACCCTGATGTAGTGTTCTTTGTAGAGTTCTGGTACTGCACCCTGATGTAGTGTTCTTTGTAGAGTTCTGGTACTGCACCCTGATGTAGTGTTCTTTGTAGAGGTCGGGTACTGCACCCTGATGTAGTGTTCTTTATAGAGGTCAGGTACTGCACCCTGGTGTAGTGTTCTTTGTAGAGGGCGGGTACTGCATCCTGATGTAGTGTTCTTTGTAGAGGTCTGGTACTGCACCCTGATGTAGTGTTCTTTATAGAGGTCTGGTACTGCACCCGGGTGTAGTGTTCTTTGTAGAGGTCGGGTACTGCACCCTGATGTAGTGTTCTTTGTAGAGGTCGGGTACTGCACCCTGATGTAGTGTTCTTTATAGAGGTCAGGTACTGCACCCTGATGTAGTGTTCTTTATAGAGGTCCGGCACTGCAACCTGATGTAGTGTTCTTTATAGAGGTCCGGTACTGCACCCTGGTGTAGTGTTCTTCTAGAGGTCAGATTTTGCACCATGATGTAGTGTTCTCTGTGGAAGTCCGGTACTGCACCCTGATGTAGTGTTCTTTATAGAGGTCAGGTACTGCACCCTGGTGTAGTGTTCTTTATAGAGGTCCGGTACTGCACCCTGATGTAGTGTTCTTTGTAGAGGTCTCGTACTGCAACCTGATGTAGTGTTCTTTGTAGAGGTCTGGTACTGCACCCTGGTGTAGTGTTCTTTGTAGAGGTCGGGTACTGCATCCTGATGTAGTGTTCTTTGTAGAGGTCGGGTACTGCACCCTGATGTAGTGTTCTTTATAGAGGTCCGGCACTGCACCCTGATGTAGTGTTCTTTAGAGGTCAGGTGTTGCACCCTGGTGTAGTGTTCTTCTAGAGGTCAGATTTTGCACCATGATGTAGTGTTCTTTATAGAGGTCCGGTACTGCACCCTGGTGTAGTGTTTTTATAGAGGTCTGGTACTGCACCCTGATGTAGTGTTCTTTGTAGAGGTCTGGTACTGCACCCTGATGTAGTGTTCTTTATAGAGGTCTGCTACTGCAGCCTGGTGTAGTGTTCTTTGTAGAGGTCGGGTACTGCACCCTGATGTAGTATTCTTTCTAGAGGTCGGGTACTGCACCCTGATGTAGTGTTCTTTATAGAGGTCAGGTACTGCACCCTGGTGTAGTGTTCTTCTAGAGGTCCGGCACTGCACCCTGATTTAGTGTTCTTTATAGAGGTCAGGTACTGCACCCTGATGTAGTGTTCTTTGTAGAGTTCTGGTACTGCACCCTGATGTAGTGTTCTTTGTAGAGTTCTGGTACTGCACCCTGATGTAGTGTTCTTTGTAGAGGTCGGGTACTGCACCCTGATGTAGTGTTCTTTATAGAGGTCAGGTACTGCACCCTGGTGTAGTGTTCTTCTAGAGGTCCGACACTGCACCCTGATGTAGTGTTCTTCTAGAGGTCCGCCACTGCACCCTGATGTAGTGTTCTTTGTAGAGTTCTGGTACTGCACCCTGATGTAGTGTTCTTTATAGAGGTCGGGTACCGCACCCTGATGTAGTGTTCTTTGTAGAGTTCTGGTACTGCACCCTGATTTAGTGTTCATGTAGAGGTCCGGTACTGCACCCTGATGTAGTGTTCTTTATAGAGGTCCGGTACTGCGCCCTGGTGTAGTGTTCTTCTAGAGGTCAGATTTTTCACCCTGATATAGTGTTGTTTGTAGAGGTCTGGTACTGCACCCTGATGTAGTGTTCTTTGTAGAGTTCTGGTACTGCACCCTGATGTAGTGTTCTTTATAGAGGTCGGGTACTGCACCCTGATGTAGTGTTCTTTGTAGAGGTCTGGAACTGCACCCTGATGTAGTGTTCTTTGTAGAGGTCGGATACTGCACCCTGATGTAGTGTTCTTTGTAGAGTTCTGGTACTGCACCCTGATGTAGTGTTCTTTATAGAGGTCTGCTACTGCAGCCTGGTGTAGTGTTCTTTGTAGAGGTCGGGTACTGCACCCTGATGTAGTATTCTTTCTAGAGGTCGGGTACTGCACCCTGATGTGGTGTTCTTTATAGAGGTCAGGTACTGCACCCTGGTGTAGTGTTCTTCTAGAGGTCCGGCACTGCACCCTGATTTAGTGTTCTTTATAGAGGTCAGGTACTGCACCCTGATGTAGTGTTCTTTGTAGAGTTCTGGTACTGCACCCTGATGTAGTGTTCTTTGTAGAGTTCTGGTACTGCACCCTGATGTAGTGTTCTTTGTAGAGGTCGGGTACTGCACCCTGATGTAGTGTTCTTTATAGAGGTCAGGTACTGCACCCTGGTGTAGTTTTCTTCTAGAGGTCCGGCACTGCACCCTGATGTAGTGTTCTTCTAGAGGTCCAGCACTGCACCCTGATGTAGTGTTCTTTGTAGAGTTCTGGTACTGCACCCTGATATAGTG
>CAWUFW010018428.1:0-222158 GCA_963921515.1 Calotriton arnoldi
TCAGCAAAAAGTGGGGGTAACCATAAGATGCAGATCCTACTCTCCTACACTGTCCCCCAAGACCAAAAGACAGTGTGCATCGGGGGGGAAAAAACAACAAAAATCACTAATTAATGGTGCAAATAAGGCCAATATAATAGGGTATTACTTCCAAACTTATTTAACCCTTTTTTTCCTAGTAGTAAAGTATAAACTATACAGTTAAAAAGCATTTCATAAACACTCTAACAGGCACAAAAATATGATAAATAATTAAATTATGAAACCCAGGCACAACAATCACACTATGAACCCACACATACCCACAGCAGAATCATACTAGCTCACTCACACCCACTCATTGCTCAATGCAGTCCACTACATCAAATACGATAATCCCCTGGGATAAATCATAAACGCTGTTTCACATACATTTGAGCATAGAGAGTTGTATGAATCTTGCTTTTCGTTTGGTAGTCACACTATAAGCTTGTGTGTCAGGATGCCTCACATTGACATATTCTTTTGTGGATACTTTAGATTCCTAAGAGAAAAGGTACAGATAAATATTTATGTCAACAATGTCTCCATTGTGATCAGTGGACTCCAGCGCCGACGCGCGTTTCGGTGAACGACCCACCAATGGGTCACACCTTCTTCAGGGCGCAAAACAGGATGAACAGGAGGTTGAAAGTGCCTGGGGGACCTGTACTGATGTCAGTACCCTACGGGACTAGATGACAGACTCCCTCTTGGGGGTAAAACTTCAAAAGAACATGGCTCCCTCATGAGCTGAGTTGAAGCTGATTATCAGATAAACAAATTCATGGAGCGTCTTCCAAGGGAAGAAGGGCACATGACCAAAAATCCTCAATTAAGAGGAGAAGGGGGTCCTAATGTAAAGGATCCAGAGAGACCGCAGAGATAAATAAGGATGATTCTCCTTGTCATTCTGAACGTCGAAAAGCAGGGCGGATTCCCACACTTCTCCCGTGAACATAGAACGAGGATTTTTGGTCATGTGCCTTTCTTCCCTTGGAAGACCCTCCGTGGATTTGTTTATCTGATCATCAGCTTCAACTCAGCTCATGAGGGAGCCATGTTCTTTTGAAGTTTGGGAGGTATGATTCCACCCTCCTAGAGGGAGAAATATGACAACACCGGTACACCCGGTACCAGCTTCACAGAACCCTGGCATCACAAAATGGATGCTGCCAGCCACAGACACGAGTCTGCCCTCCTGCTGCTGGACAAAACTCCGGCAGGGGAAGGCTTGACAATAGGTTTCCTGTCACAGGGAGGTGTGACCACCTCCCAGACAGGCTTTAGTGTATTGGGGCTGGGTGGGTGCACTCTCAGAGTGCTTTGATGTCTGCACTGGGGGCACATTTGGTGTCCCTGTGCATAGTCCAGCTCAAACCGGTTGCAGGAGCCATTTGCTCCTGCTCTGGCATGAAACTGGACAAAGGACATGGGTGTAGCCACCCCTCTGTCCTGACCCTCCCATAGGTGGGTCCCCAGAGTTTGTCCCACCCCTTCCTTGGGTATAAAGTAGGAACCCCTGACTACAGGACTTTAGATTTACCTGGACTAAACTCTGCTACAGAAACCAAGTATCCTTCGACGATCTACGCTTTGCTGGACGACTGAATAATCTCCCTTGCAGTAAAGGAATTACTCCCCTGCTGAGCAGGCACCAAAATGCATCTGACTGGTTTGCATCTACAAAGCTCCCGAAGGACTCTGAAGATTTCTGCAACACAGGAGGTGGGTTCCCAAGGTCTCCGAGTTTGATCTGCGCTCTCAGCAATTCTGAGGCCCGTATCCCTTGTGGGGACCGTGAAACCCGTACCCCTGGGCACCGTGTACATTTGCAGCAGCATATGCTTTTCGGCGACCCCTGAAGCTGTGCTTTGGGCTACTTGTAGTCCTGACCCCGAGCAGTAATTACACTGAAGATTTCCGGCCTACACTCCACGAGTGTTCCGTGGGCTGGTATTTCGTGATTCAGCTCAAGGTCCCTTCGCGATCCCTGGTCCGTTGACCTGTGGGTCCCTGAGAAGGCAACTTTAACTTTCAGTGGGCTTCCCTGGTTGCTCCAGATGTGCCCTGACTCTCCATTGCTTGGAGAGTCCCCAAGACCTTGCTGGTCCTCGCAGAAGCATCTTTCCTCTGACCGCGTGGGTTGCCGTTGCCAAGGCTTGTTGGTGTTCAATCCGGACACTGACCCCCCAGCACTCGACATCCTTTGTGGGACAGCTCAGATACGGACTGTGGTCATCGTCGACGTCTCCTGGTCCCCGTGGCTTCAGAGTCAAGCTTCACCTCATCTCACCTGAAGCACCCGTCATCGGTGGGAATTCGATTGCTCCGCTCCTGGTCACGTGAAGTGACCCAGACTTTGTCCCCTCTGCTTTCAGGTTCTTCTCATCTCCGATCCAGGCTTGGATCACACTGGACACTTTTCTTCTCCACGGCAGCAGTACTTTTCGCATTACGCCATTGAAAACGACGAGGGTTTCCGACACCACTTGACCCCTATGCACCCGGCTCCTCTGGGATAGGTAACACTGGTACCTCGGTACTCTCAAGGGTGCTGGCCTTAGAACCTTCTATGTTTATCTGGGTTTGCTGAAAGTCCTCTCCTAAGTGTCCTTAATCTCAAAATTTCCAACCGCGACTTTCCCATTGAGTTGTACGGAGCTCGCGTCTGTGTTCCCACACTGCACCCGTCCTCCGTGGGTCCCCTGTGTCACTACCTTGGGTGGTTCCTTGGGGTTCCAGCGATTCTACATGCTCTATGCACTGTGTCTAGTCAAGTCGTGGTTCTTATACCACTTACTTAGTATATGGTTCGGTCTCCCCCTGGAGCCCGCTGTGTATTGTGCTATTTACTGTCGTTCTAGTGATTTAATATTGTGTGTCTTGTTCTCTAATCTCATAAAGAGGTTAGTAGAGAGTGTTTAGTAATAAATACATATATTTTATATATACCTTGTGTGGTTCTCCTTTCATTTGGTCATTCAGGAGGTTATATACTGGTAAAACAAGCTGCTTTACATTCCTTAGAGACTTAGCCTGAAGGCTGCTCTCCATAGCTACCACTAGGATAGCTTTCAATAAAGGTTGTCTTTAACCTAATCATCAATAAAGGTCGTTTGGACTGGTGCAAGGTGCCCACTTTAATTAGTGGACAGCATATACCAGGCCAACTTCTCACAATAATGCCAAACAATGATGAATAATATGCTAAGCCAAATAATGCCAATATAACTTTGAACAAGCATTGATAAAAACAGTCATATTTGTGCTTGGATCTAGATTTTTTTGTCTTGCAACAACTACATTTACCTAGATTTAAACATCCTCTCAGCCTGTTTCTCTCATTTTAGGAAAGACACCGGAAAGGTGATCTGGTGAATGTTTAGTGGAATTGGGCATTATATTAAAATAAGAGACAGTCACATAACACTTGAAATTTTAGCAATAATTGCTGGATCTTCGTGATCACAAATAAATAGCCTTCATAATTGTCATCCTTACTGCAACTGGGAAAATCCATGCACTGCTCCGAGGATTTTCACCACTCCATTCAGTGAAATCTGAAAAAATTCAACTTAATTTTCATCCCCTGCTTTGTCCCTTCTCTCCTCTTTCCATTTATACACTTCTCTCCTCTTTCCATTTATACACTTCTCCCACTTGATAGTAACTTTATGACTGCAGAAACTCAACAGTTGGGGCAAAGAACTCTGCACATAAATAGATAGGACAGTTTTATCTTTTTATATGCAAAGGTCTAGTCCCCGACTGTGGAGTCTCTGCAGTCATAAAGTAAAGTAGTAAATTGCAATTTGGAATACTGAAAAAATAGAAAACTTACACATTCGTGCAAGCTTACCTTTGTAAATCAGGCCCTTCTCGTTGCTCTCCAGACCCACCACTCTCAACCAGTCTCTAAAAGCAAATCAATGGGTATACTTTTTTTGGTCAAGCCTGGGCAACGCATGCGTTGCTCTGTGAGACATGTTGTATTCAGTCTATGGATTTCTCAACACACCCAATGCTTCTGGATGGTTGGTTGGCTGGCCTGCCTTTCAAAATTCCTTTACTCTGGTTGTTCAATAGCAGTGCTTAATTTGAGCAGGTGCTTTCCGGTGCTCAGCACCGGCACCTAATCCTCAGCACCGGTGCTTATGGCACCAGTTAAGGACACACTCATTTGGAAGGCACGTGATTTTCCACAAAATCACAGTATGTTGAGCCATGCCGAGACTCGAACCCGGTTTCCCAGCTCCGAAATCTGCAGCTTTAGCCATTAGGCCAAGTCCTCCCCAGAAGAATAAGTGCCAGAGCTCTAGTCATGATGCAGTTTGCACCAGCACATTTCTCCTGTTAGCGTTGCCTCCTGAGGAGAGCCCCGGCACTTTTTATTTTACAAATTAACCACTGGTCAATAGTGTCCACCTGTCCCACCTTTGGGTGCTTAGTTCCCTCCCAGGAGACATCACCGATTGTTTCTTCTGGTTGGCCTGTTCTGGCCATCTGTTGCCTCTTCGCCTGCACTCCCTCCTTCCCATCATTGCTGCCGTTATTCCTGCGGCTCTGCTTGTGATTCACATTTCTCCAGGATTTACTCTTAATCCTGATTCGAATGTACCCATGCATGTCATGAGACTATAAGAAGAATCAGTAAAGTCGCAAGGACATATACAACGTGAAAGAACTGAGAGCATGATAACACGATGACTTAAGAAAGCAAAATAGCATAGTGTATCATAAATGCACTGCATTGTCTTGTTTGTTTCAAATGTTTCTCTTCTCAGAGTTCATCTTCTCGCTCCCTCCTCTTTGTCGTGGTCGCTGTAAAACCGAAATTGGGATGGGGTAGTGTGTCCAGGAGGAGCCTGCTCCTTTGTGCTTCAGTCTGACACTGATCACTGCACACCATTCAGATCTGTGATGCACGCGCACACACCTTAAAGCAGTCATTGACTCCACTGAGGTCTGTTTGTGGGAGGTGTCAGTGGTTGTGGCTGTGGTGCCTGCTGGCGAAGGTGCTTTTGTTGTAACCTGATATTTGGAATTTAAAAACCATGGTCACCGCTTTTTCTATGCTGTACAAACAGACGGAGTCACACAAGGTGTGCACATGAGAGCCTCCCTTCACAGGTGTGCCAAGCACACCCTGCTCGTAGGAGGCATGGCCGGCAGACAGACACCATGCACTGGTTCAGGGGCACCATGGCTTGCCTCTTCCTCTTGCTCCCCTCACTCGGCTTTGCCCAAACCAGTATCCCCCTCACCCAGCCGGCGACCTGTGGCACCACGCAGTTCTTTAACATGGCCACCATGGAATGCAGCAGCTGTGGGGCTAACAGCATCAGGAGTGCTTATGGGGTGTGTTTGGGAGAGAGCACGGGGTGGAAGGAGTCTAGGATCAAGGTTGCTGATTTAGAAAACCCGGAAACAAAGCTTTTCTCCAACTATTTGCTTTACCTTTGCTTTGCGAAAATGCCATATGTGTGGATCTGCTTGGAAAATGACAAGACTCATGAAACTCCGGGGCATATTTACAACAGAAATGGTGGAGCACGGCATTAGCCTCCTTGGCTTAACGCCGCGCTCCGACACTTCTGAAACGCAGGGCTGCACCACATTTACAACAATATGATGCAGCCCTGCATTTCCCCCTGCGCTGGTGCTAAATTTAGCACCCTAGCGCTAACGCAGGCACCCTTGCACCATAGTGCAAGGGTGTCTGCGTTGCAAGGGAAGATTGTTTATGTGCAGGAAGGTGCCCCTTCCTGCACATAAGCAATCTTCAAATGGCGTTTTGTAACTTCTATGGGGCCGATTCCGATTCGGGCCGGAAAACTCTCCGACCGAGCCGGACCCGGAGAGATTTCCGACCGAATCGGACTCCTGGCAGTCTCGACCGAACGAGTACGATGCGCACGCATGCAATCGGACTCGATTCGGTCGGACTCCACATGGAAGTCAATGGGAGCCGGTCGTACAACGCGTACGCGGGCTCCCATTGACTGAATGGGTGCGAGGCGAACGAGGGCGCCCCCTACAGCGGGTTCGCGTCGATGCGGTTCGTGCCGCACACGCACAGGTAGGGGGACCCATGGGTCCCCCTGTGTGCGACTCGCGTGGCTACGCGTACAGGGGGGTCCGACATGGACCCCAAAAGTTTGGCTCCGACAGCTGTTTTGAGCCAGACGGTGCGGGTCGGTCGGACTGCTCGCGGCGCGCATCGTACTTGCCTGGCCGGGGAAAGTCTCCATCGCGCGGTGCGAGTCGAGTCCGAGCGAGTCGGTCGGTGTGGTTCGGACCCGTGAACGAGTCGGTCGGCGATTTCGCGTGCGCTCGCATCGTACTCGCTCGGCCAGACGCGCGTTCGAATCGGTCGGAAAAGAGGGCTCCAAATCGAATCCGGTTAAGCCGAATCCGATTCGGTGCGCTACCGGCCGAGATCGGAATCGGCCCCTTTGTGTGCTACTTAATGCAGCACACATAGAAGTTGCAAAACGTCATTTTTTTTAATTAATGTTTATGTGCAGGAAGGGACACCTTCCTGCACATAAACAATCAGTGGTGTTTTGCTGTTTCCATGTGTGCTGCACAATGGAGCACACATGGAAACAGCAAAAACAAGGAGAAATTAATCATTTCTCCTCGTTGCGCCAGGTTAAGACCAGGTTTTCTCTGGTCTTAATTTTGGCACTGCCCCATATTTACACCATCCTTGTAAATATTGGGAAGCGTCAAAATCAATGGGTGGTGCTGTGGAACGCCCACCGCAACACCTTTTGTCCTCCCCTTTCACACTAAGTATAGCGTGAAAGGTGCCTTATTTACAAGGCAGCGTTAAGCCATGTTAAGTGGCTTAACGCTGCCTTGTAAATAAGGCGAAGTCCCTATTACCACCACCACATTGTGAAAAGTGATGTTGTGGTGGCGATAGGGGCTTGTAAATAGGGCCCTCCATATTTAAACATAATCGCCATAAAATGGAGTGCATTTGATTATTCTCAACAGGAGGATTGTGCCTGCTTCAAAGAATCGCAGACCCCTTCAAAAAGGAGCAACAACGCAGTGCATTTCTCAGCTCAATGCTGATAAAGTGAGTCATTCACAGTCTATGTGTCTGAAGTGCTCCCTCAAACCTTGCTCTTCTCTGTCCGACCCAAATTTCCACTCCCTTCGCACTATCACTCTCCTACCTATCACTGTTTCCCTTCCCAGTTCCTCAGTCCTGTTTTACCAGCCCCAACTCCCTGCTAAACGAGCAGCTCCTGTCTTTTATGACCCTCTTAAACTTCCCTGCCTCCCTTAACTTTTTAGGTAAAAACACTCATTGATTTCTCAATAAGTGTAAACGCCTTCAGGTAACTATGCTGCTCTGCTTACATTTCACATGCTTTAATTAATCTTGCATTCAGTGTTTGCTTTTTTCAGGATGTTGTTACTTTTTTTTTCAGGCAACATATTACATTTGTTTCCCCTCCCTTATAACCCATTTCACCATTTTCTGGTTCTCCAGAGCCGCAAGGTCATGCACATAGCAATAGCGCTATCCAAATATAATCACTCCACTGCAAATAAAAAAAACAAAGTAAAGACATTCTCATTTTCTAAGCCAAGATCTCTAACTTTCACAAATGCGAGACCAATTGCTTTGCAAATGCTTGTCATTAGTATGATTAAAGACCAGGCTTTAAGGGTAGTTTTTGTTTTATTTCCTACATTCTGCCTCTTACACAAAAGTTCAGGCTTTTGCACACAAAAAGGGGCATATTTACAAGTGCATTGTGCCACAGGAAGGTCACTTTTAATGACGTTCCAGTTGCACAATGCCCTGCTCCATATTTACAAAGTGGTGGCTTAACGCCACTTTGTAAATATGGTACCCTTTCACGCAGGTATCTGCGTGAAAGGGGCGTGCAATTGGTTTACTGTGAGCATTCCACCGCTACACCCATTGCTTTTTGATGCTGCCCCAGATTTACAAGAATCTGTAAATCTGAGGCAGCTCCAAAAACTAATGCCATGCAAGAGCAGGAGTTAGAATTGCGAAACAAGGAGAAATGCTTTTGTTTCTCCTCAGTTTTGCTTTTCTATGTGTGTTGCATTCTGCAGCACACATAGAAAGAGCAAAACATCATTAATGATTGTTTATGTGCAGAAAGATGTCTCTTCCTGCACATAAACAATCATTAAATAATGACGATTTGCTACTTCTATGCCTGCTGCATTGTCCAGCACACATAGAAGTAACAAATAGCCATTATGGATTGTTTATGTGCAGGAAGGGACACCATCCTGCACATAAACAATAATTCCCTGCAACACAGACACCCTAGCACTATGGTGCAAGGGTGCCTGCATTGGAGCTTGGCATCTAATTTTAGCGTCAGCGCTAGGGAAAACACAGGGGTTGCCGCATCGTAGTAAATATGTCACATCCGTGCGTTTTGTAAATGACGGAGTCCAGCGCTGCCAAAGTTGGCGCAGCTTTGCTCTCTGACATTCTGTTGGAAATATGCCCCAAAGCCTTTTATGGTACTGGTGAGGGGGCAGACTACTGCACTCACTCACGTTTGAGACAGATTGCATAATTAGCATAACTAAAACAGAGATGTATTTTCTCCTTGAGGCTCATAAATATCCCTCGGCTACTGCAGAGCATGTGTCAGTTCTGAGTCCTACAAAAAGTAAATTATTCATTAGAAAGCATTTTCCTTTATACCACTCTATTCCTTTAGAAATTCTGTTTCCTGGGAGAGAAATATTGAAGAAAAGAAAAACATTTATAAAGATTGGAAATATTGTTTTTGGGTGTAGTTTTGAGATATGTATTTGCATTTCCTACAGTATTGTTTTTATTTTTTTAAACAATGCTTTACAATGAAGACTTGGCAAAGCCAATAACTTGGCACTCTCATTATAAAGGCTAGAGTTATTGGCTTTGCAAATTCGTGTTTATTTTCCAACAGATCTGGTTGCTGGTTGTGTGAGTGTGTTCTTGTATGCTATGTGATATTTGTCGACATTAGTACTGTGCAGTAATGAGGGGACAGGGCCACACTATATGCATGTTCGGACATAGGAATTTAGGGGCATATTAGCAAGACCCACGTTAAAATTATCGCCGTTTTAGCGGCAGGAAACTGCCGCTAAAACGGCGATAATGGGCTTGCTAATATGCGTTAGTGGAATTCAATAGAAGCCCAGGTTAGATGTCCTGCACATCTAACCTGGGCTTCTATTGGAATTCTATAACGCATATTAGCAAGCCCATTATCGCCGTTTTAGCGGCAGTTTCCTGCCGCTAAAACGGCGATAATTTTAACGTGGGTCTTGCTAATATGCCCCTTAGTTTTTTTTTTACAGTTCATTGAAATATAAGCACATCTCTCTTTTACATTAATGATTTTATTTAAAACACCTCTCCCAGTTATTTAAAGTTGTCCCGTTTAAACCACATATTTCCCATAAAGCAAGGGTCTTCTTCAAAAACATTCTTCCTTTCATGCACCATTGTCCTTCACTGTACATCTCCCCATTAAAGCACTCACCACCTTTAAAGCACCCACCAACGACCTTTAGAAACAACCTTTAGCCTCTTTTAAATGAGTTCTTCCCTTATAGGTACTAGTCCTCTTTAATGCATATAACTTCTTCATGATAAAACCTCTAGGCTGTAAAGCACTCGTGCCTTACAAAAAACATATGTCCTATTATACAGTTCACACCTCTAAATCATCTCTCTCTCTCTCCTCTAACACACGCATCTTCTCTAAAAACATCCCTCCTTTGCAGCATCCTTCTGATATGAAGAATCTCTTTTATCTTAAGTACCCTTTTCCTATAAAACAACACTTCACTCTCTAATGTTGACACCAGTGGCGGTGCGACCATATGAGTGTGAGGGAGTTGCCCCACCTGTGTGCCAGCCATGCTTATACAATATATAGATTGTTTCCCTTTTTAAAATGAATTTAACTATGGCCCGGCCAGCAGTGACTTCTATCATCACGGTGACGCCCGATGACGTACCTTGGGCATGTCCAACCATAATGATTGGCCGGCTGCAGTGAAAATGAAGGGCCTCATTTATGAAAAGTGTTGCATCACTGCGTGAAACCATTGATGCAAAACTTTTCAGTGCGCACTCCTTGCGACACCTTGGATGCGCCGTATTTACTGTACAGCGCTCCATGTCACAAGGAGTCAACAGATACATAAGTATTCCTGACATATCTGTTGGCGCAGTAATGAAGGCATTGCTGGACTGTGTGGCAAAACAGACGCAACTCCAGTAATGTGTCATTACTACTGTGAGGCAAGTGTCTTAAAAGTTTCAGCACTCAGTCCATCATTTCCATGTGTTTTCTTTGTTCGCCATAAGTTTGCAGGATATGCCCAGACGTGGGTCCCTTGCTCACTTTGCCAGTGGATTCAAGCTAGCCTGGCTGATGAGGGGTGTTACCCCGAAACCGGTCCCAGGATGCTTGTTTCCGGTTCAGGGAAGACCTGGCTTGGAAGTTCGGGCTGGACTGTTCCCATGACGAGCAGGGTCAAGACTAACCCTGGGCGGTGAACTACGCTACGCTCGCGGAATTTGCAAAGTTTCGGTAACTTCGCGATTCACGTAGAACGCGAAGTTACCGTGCACTACGCAATTTGCGGCGTAGCGTAGCTGTTTTTCTTCTTCGCGCGCTCAATATACGTTCTCGCGCGCGCGGTAACGACCTACCGTGATTCTGCGTTCGCCGACGCGACTTCCTATCCGTTCGCGGGCGCCACGAGATTTGGAATCCGGCCGCACGATCCCGCGAGAGTGTGCGAACGCGAACACGTCATTCGGACGCGCGATCTGACTTCCGGCGGCAGTGTTGGTAAGATCGCGATCCCGAACACGAAGAAACTACAATCTGGCGAAGAATATATCTCGAGCATCATAAAACCTTCTCGAAAATGATGAATTAGTTCATTTTGCACAAAAAACTCCTCAGGTTGTCATTTAGAGATGTAGTTTGGTGAGCAAGGAGTCCTTTTCTTTTTTTCCAAGAGGAAGGAAGTGCCCCTGATTCTCAAACTTCCTGTTCCTGTCCAGCAGGCTCCTCCCAGTGTTTTGTCCATGTGCTGTTCACTTTCATTTGGATTTGGAGCTGGAAGGATCACTTTTTGTGTCTGTCTGCTGCATCATATCATTGGATTGGATTTGAGGACTCTTGGATTTGAGATTTTACAAGTAAGTTGGAGAATTGGTGTACTTGTTTGTTTGATTGGGGCTTGTTTGTACCTACATTTTTTGGGGGATTTCCATAGTTTTTAAAATGTATTGTTGTGGCCTGTAGTTTCGGCAGGGGCCTAGTTGTTTTTCTTTGATTGGAATTTCAGCCAGTAGGCCCGGACTAGAGCCAGAGGTACCCATGGGTGCATGTTTCTGTGGTGTCTGTTGAATTTAAAGTTTAAACATCATGTAGGGCATGCATGGATGGCATTGGATTGAATTGGTAAAAGTGGTTTTTGGGGTGTATTTCATTTTTTGGGTGTTTGTTAAATAAATAGGCCTTTTCAGCCAGTAGGTAACCCTGGGCGTTCAGCTCGCGGACTTTGGGCAAGTCCGCACTGCGCGACAACGCGGACTTACACTTTTTATCTTCTTCGCGCGCTCAATGTACGTTTCGCGCGCGCGATAACGACTTTTTGTGACGATCGCGATGCCGAACACGCAGAATTTACAATCTGGCGAAGAATATCTCTCGAGCATCATAAAACCTTCTCGAAAATGTTGATTTAGTTCATTTTGCACAAAAAACTCCTCAGGTTGTCATTTAGATGTAGTTTGGTGAGCAAGGAGTCACTTTTTTTTGTTTTACAATTTTTTTCAAGAGGAAGGAAGTTGCCCAGAGTCTCCAACTGCCTGGTCCTGTCCTTTGTCTTCACTTTTTTGTTATTTTGGGTGGCCTGGCCATGTGGGTGGCGGCCATTTTGTAAAGCCAGGCATTGTGCTTTTGCCATAGGCCTGCATTGTCTGTCTTGTGTTCCTTTTCTTGTTGTTCTGGGTGGCCTGGCCATGTGTTGGCGGCCATTTTGTGTGAACAGCCACTGTGCTTTTGCCATAGGCCTCCAAGCTTGCGGCCTAGTGTGCCAGTAGGCCCGGAGGTAGTCATCCTCATGGGTGCATAAAAACTGTTTCTGTGTTGTCTGTTGAATTGTAACCTAATTTAGGCCATGGATGGCATTGGATTGATTTGCAAAATGTGGGTTTTGGGGTGGTATTTTATTTTTTTTGGGTGTTTGTTAAATAAATAGGCCTTTTCAGCCAGTAGGTAACCCTGGGCGTTCAGCTCGCGGACTTTGGGCAAGTCCGCACTGCGCGACTAACGCGGACTTACACTTTTTATCTTCTTCGCGCGCTCAATGTACGTTTTCGCGCGCGCGATAACGACTTTTTGTGACGATCGCGATGCCGAACACGCAGAATTTACAATCTGGCGAAGAATATCTCTCGAGCATCATAAAACCTTCTCGAAAATGTTGATTTAGTTCATTTTGCACAAAAAACTCCTCAGGTTGTCATTTAGATGTAGTTTGGTGAGCAAGGAGTCACTTTTTTTTGTTTTACAATTTTTTTCAAGAGGTAGGAAGTTGCCCAGAGTCTCCAACTGCCTGGTCCTGTCCTTTGTCTTCACTTTTTTGTTATTTTGGGTGGCCTGGCCATGTGGGTGGCGGCCATTTTGTAAAGCCAGGCATTGTGCTTTTGCCATAGGCCTGCATTGTCTGTCTTGTGTTCCTTTTCTTGTTGTTCTGGGTGGCCTGGCCATGTGTTGGCGGCCATTTTGTGGGAACAGCCACTGTGCTTTTGCCATAGGCCTCCAAGCTTGCGGCCTAGTGTGCCAGTAGGCCCGGAGGTAGTCATCCTCATGGGTGCATAAAAACTGTTTCTGTGTTGTCTGTTGAATTGTAACATAATTTAGGCCATGGATGGCATTGGATTGATTTGCAAAATGTGGGTTTTGGGGTGGTATTTTATTTTTTTGGGTGTTTGTTAAATAAATAGGCCTTTTCAGCCAGTAGGTAACCCTGGGCGTTCAGCTCGCGGACTTTGGGCAAGTCCGCACTGCGCGACAACGCGGACTTACACTTTTTATCTTCTTCGCGCGCTCAATGTACGTTTTCGCGCGCGCGATAACGACTTTTTGTGACGATCGCGATGCCGAACACGCAGAATTTACAATCTGGCGAAGAATATCTCTCGAGCATCATAAAACCTTCTCGAAAATGTTGATTTAGTTCATTTTGCACAAAAAACTCCTCAGGTTGTCATTTAGATGTAGTTTGGTGAGCAAGGAGTCACTTTTTTTTGTTTTACAATTTTTTTCAAGAGGAAGGAAGTTGCCCAGAGTCTCCAACTGCCTGGTCCTGTCCTTTGTCTTCACTTTTTTGTTATTTTGGGTGGCCTGGCCATGTGGGTGGCGGCCATTTTGTAAAGCCAGCCACTGTGCTTTTGCCATAGGCCTCCAAGCTTGCGGCCCAGTATGCCAGTAGGCCCAGAGGTAGTCACCATGGGTGCATAAAACTGTTTCTGTGTAGTCTGTGGAATTTTGACATCATTTAGGCCATGGATGGCATTGAATTGAATTGCGAAATGTGGTTTTTTTTGGAGGGTCTGACTATTTCACTTTTTGGGTGTGTTAAATAAATGCCTTTTTTGCGTGTGTACTGTGTAATTATAATTGTGTTGTTGTAGTGGTTGTCTAACTTTCAAAAGTGTTTTTAGCCATGTGGATTTTAGTTTTTGCATTAAAGCTGTGTGTGTTTTATAAGGCATCCTTTGTCTGCCCATATATAGGCCTGCTTGAGTTCATTGTTTGCCGTGCCTTGTGCCTGTGAGTCACCATGTTTCTGGGGGCCATTTTGTTGTGGTAGTTATTAGTGTGCTGTTTTTGCCACATAGGCCTGCGTGTCTTTCCATTGTTCCTCTTGTCTTACTGCTTCCAAATCCATCCCCATTGCCAGCTGCAGCTCCCTGATGCTGCTATATAATACATCCCACGTGATGCACAAATTTAGGCCAAACATGCTCCACTACATTTTAGTTTTTGTTCTTTACTATTCTTATTCTTCCAGAGTGTACACTAGCACTACACAGTAGCCAGGAAAGCCCTGGCCTTGTTGTCAACGTCTCATAAATGGCTAGACTGTGTGTTGTTGTTCACAGAGTTTCTGAAATTTAATAATTGAGGCCACCACACACTAAGTTCTATATTCTATTTGTTTGATTTGTGCTATGTTTGACTGATGTTCTGGCTTTTTTGCTTTTAGGTGCACAAAGACTGAGGAGGAGGTGTGTCTCTCATCATTGCCCGTTGCACTGCCAGACAGACATCCTGCTGCTGTACACACAACACAACGTGACGTGTGACCTGACCAGACATCTCTGCAACTGAGTGCTGCTGACATCTGAAGAAGATGGGCCCAAAGAAAGCAGGTACCAGGTCCTCCAGTACCAAGAAAGTTGCTATTGAGAAGAAGAAGGAACAGAAGAAGGAAGTGACACTTAAGTCTGGTGTGCCGGCCAATACCTTTTGTGGGAAAAAAAAAATTGCGCCTGCAGCAGCGGTGTCCGGGGGGCAAGCTGGGGGCAGCACCTCCGCATCAGTGGACCCAACCCACCAACCCAGGCCCAAGCACATGAGTGTGGAAGAGGTAGCCAGCCTAATGGTGGAAAGCAGTGATGCTGAGCCTGAGATAAACTTATCGCTATCTCAAAGTAGTACCCAATCAACGCAGGAGGAAACACAGCAGATAAGTGGTCAACAACAACAGCCGCAACCACCGCCCGCAATAGTAGTTGTTGTTACTCCTGAAGTAGGGGCAGTTCAGGAAATTGAGCCTCATGCAGAGGTAGAAGAAGAAGCCACTCATTCAGAAGATCCATTGTCTTCCAAATCCCCAGCAAGGAAAAGGAGGGGTAGTCCATCAAGTTCTTCGCCAAGCCCCCTTCTGATGATCTAGATGCCACTTGGAAGCCACAAACTGAGTCTGAGAGGGAGCCACGTTCCAAGACCAAGCTAGGGAAAAGGAAGGTTCCGGAAAGCCTTACACTTATGGAGGTCGATGTAGAACAGCAAGATGATGATGATGACGAGCCAGTCATCACGAACATCACTCCCGGCCCGAGGAGATGGAGACCAACATTATTACCCTATCCAAAATCGCTGCGAGGGATGTAGCACGCATACCTCCACAGGTAACACCAACACGACCTACAGCTTCCATATTTGCATTAGCAAAGGCCCGGCAGCGACCTACATCCAGCACAACCACCACCTCAGTAGGAGTAGGTAGTGGTACAGCAGCACAGAGTCAAATTCAACACACACCCTACAGATCATCCGGCATTGGAAGTGGCACCTCCAGCAGGAGGCCAAAGTTAAGCTCCCCAGTTTGGGACTTCTTTACGGTTAGCGAAAAGGAGGAGAACATTGCTATATGCTCCATTTGTAATACCTCTGTTAGTCGTGGTAAGCTTGGTACAAACTATGGTACCGGAGGCCAAATGACCCATCTGAAAAAACACCACTTGATCAGCTGGGAGGACCACCTTCGCGGCAGAAAAAAACTGCAACCATTGGTGTTGGTGGGGATAAAGGAGTAGAAGAAGAAGATCCGATCACGGTGGAAGAGGAAGGACAGGGAGACATTCTCTCTGGTAGTGGTACACAAGGTGTCCCTGACCCCAGCAGTGCAGTCTTAACGTTGCACACATCTTCAGCAACATCTCAGTGGCACAAGAGTAAGAGTCAGCCGGAGACACCAAGAAGTACCAGGTCCGCACTACCAAAAAGTGCGTTGAGCCTAAGAGAAAGGAAAACCATGCAGCCTACCATTATCAGCATGTTTGGGGGTGAGGGGCAGTACGAACGCAACCACCCAATAGCACGTTTGTACAATGCGAAGCTGGCTAAAATGTTAGCACAGGACCTTCTCCCTTTTTCTTTTGTTGAAGGGGTGGGTTTTCTGGAATTTGTGTCAACCATCTGCCCAAAATGGCATGTTCCCAGCCGCTACTATTTTGCCAGAGTTGCAGTTCCAGCACTACATCACGACGTGCTGGAATTGCTAGGAAAGGCCTTGAAGCAGAGTGCTGTTCACAGTATCCACCTGACTACAGACATGTGGACCAGTTGCCAAGCCACAGATTACATGTGCATCACTGCACACTGGATCTGTTTTGCGGGGTTAGAGAACAGATATCTGCTGGTGTTGATACTGCAGAGATTTTTCATGCCACTCGCAAACATGCAACTGTAGCCATGTTTGCCATGGAGAAATCTCATACTGCTGCAAACATTTTGGAAGAGTTTAACACCAAGGTCTTTGAGTGGCTGCGCCCAAGAGGGCTTACGATTGGTTTTGTTGCCACGGACAACGGCAGTAATGTAGTTTTGGCCATGCGCAATGGTGGCTATTTCAGGGTCCCGTGTTTGGCACACTGCATTAACATTGTTGTTCAAGACTTTTTGAAAAATGAATCCAAAGTCAGCAACTTACTGGTCACCTGCAGAAGAATATGCACACATTTCAGCCATTCTTTTAAAGCCCGGAAGCAGCTGAGGGTCATTCAACGTGAGCATAAAATGCCAGTCAAAGCGCTAATCCAGGAGGTGCCAACACGTTGGAACTCAACTTATTACATGCTTGATCGTCTGTTTGAACTGTACATACCACTCAATGCTTATGTCATGCAAAGATTAGCGGAACCTACTGTGAGAGGCATGACCGTTGAGATGGCTCAATGGGACCTCATTAAATGCCTGACTGAGATGCTACTTCCTTTTGAGATCTTCACACGTGAAGTCAGCAGAGAGGACTGTACTATGGGCCAAGCTATCCCATTGTTGCACATGCTAGAGCAACAGCTGAAGGATGTGTCTGAAACGTACGCAGGTGTGGATGACAAACAAGACGCATATCATTTGGCGGAGACCTTAGCCGCTCGCTTATCGGAAAATACAAGGATTAAAAATAAAATTTTGTCACAACCACATTACATTAGTGCCACAATTTTGGATCCACGGTACAAAGTATTTCTGAACAGCAAGGCAGTAATTCCTTTTCGGAAGTGGATGTTGCCAACTACAAAACTTTGATAGCTAAGGAAGCCACTGTTTTCGAAAGCGAACAGCTGTTAATTACAGGCCCCCCAGGCCATAACCAATACTACAGGGCATCCAGAGTCAAGTTCTACTTCGGAGCCTGAGGGCAGTGCATTTGCCTCCCAGCAGTCACCTACACCAACAATAACATCAAGAACAGGATCAACCACAGCACAATGTGCAACTGATTGGTTTCTACAGCAGGGGTATGGTAAGTCCAGTGCTGATGCAAAGGCAAAACAGGCCGAGCACATCGGAGCACCCCTGAACATTGAGCGGATGGTCCAGGCCTATCTGGATGACCCAACAGAGGTCTTCATGGATCGAAACCCATTGGTGTATTGGTATGGGAAAAGAAGCCAATGGACAGTGCTCAGCAGGCTGGCGATAAAGTATCTGGCTTCCCCTGTCGCAAGTGTCTCTTCTGAGCGTGTTTTCAGTGCTGCTGGTGCCATTGTAACTTCGAAAAGGACCAGTCTCTCGGCCCAAAGCGTGGAGAGGTTAACCATGATCAAAATGAATCAGCACTTTATACCACCGGATTACAAAATACGTGAATCACAGCAGGAAGAGGAGAGCGACTTGGATGACGTAAATAGTGCGTTACAGGACCTACTTCTGTCCGAACCACCAGAGTTTGAGGACGAGCTCCTCTTCCCTGACAACTAGGCTTTCAAATTGTTACTTTCTTCCTTCCTTTATGTGTCTGTGTATCTGTCTTTCTGGTTCAAATCACAACAAATCCATCACCACCGTCTTCTCTTTTTATTTCCCTATTGGAGTTGGATGTCTGTGCATTTAACTGTCCACTCTTCAGAGTCCTGCTTCATCTTCCTGTCTCGCACAAGTACATTTCCATCAAGCCAGACATTAGTACAAGAAATGTTGCCTTTACCAGTCCCGCCTCCATAAGAAGTGAAACGTGACTATAGCTATCCTCCGTTTTGTTTTCGAGCCGAAACTCATCAGTGTCCGAAGGCTACAGCCTCAGCAGGCATCCAAAGGTCCTCACTGTCAGGACAGAAGGTACTTGGCAGAGAAAGACAAGAGACTCTTCGAAGAAACTTGCTGACATTTGTGCAAACTCAAATGACCATCAATGAGCGCTACCCAGGCCGCGGCCCATCATCACAGTGCTGACCATGGGAAGCAACTTAAACTGTGACAAAGTGCCACAGAAGAATAAGACGAAAACCGAAACAGCGACTAACACTCAAAATGAATGTGGACTGGAGTAATGATGAGGCCACTGCCCCGTAAAAAAAAAATAACAACTGTCAGAACTAGGCATCTGATGATCTGACAGCCAAAGAGAAGAGCAAGACAGGTAATGATGGAATGCATTGGATGCTTGCAGACTCTGAGCGATTGCTGTTGTTTGTTGTTGATGTTGTGCATGAAGTCGAACTCTACTCTACTAGTTAATCTACAAAGTGACTCAAGTCAGTGACAGTCAATGTTTCCCTTCTTGTTGTTTAATAACCAAATTGTACTCCTACTACTGCAGGTGCAGGCCAATATCTGTTGCAATTTTTTAATATGGAATATGGACTTAATCGGAGTCACTACAGACTGAGTTGTAGTTGGACAACACGTACCACACCATGATGATGACCATACTATCTTTGCACGCAGTCATTCAGTTGGATCGGAGATGATTCAAGGAATAACTGCATTTCATGAAGTGGCATAAGGTAAACATAAACACAACAATTCAACAAGAAAGTAAACACAGCAGACCTACATGTCCATGTAGTGGTGTGTAGTCGAGTGTAGTGATGACTGACAGCGGCGCATTGATTTTGTCACTTAATTAGGAAAATGCTAAGTTGCTGTGTATGCCTTTTGTCTGGCTATGTCAAAAATTAAGGTAAATGGAGGTTGGGTCACGGGCTGGTGCTGTGGTGGGCCTGTTCTGTCCTGTTGTTGTTGTAGCTTAATGCTGTAAACAGAATCTACACGATATATCCAAGCCGCCTCACTCTGAAAGTGTTCTCTCTTCTCTTCTTGGACTCCACCGTAATTGATGTTTTTTTTATTCATTGATTTTTCAATACCCCTTTTGTTTTTCCATCTAGACGTTACAGGCCGGCCTTTACCCTGTGCTTGCTATACTGGGAGACACAACTCACATTTACCTTACCAATCGGCATCAGGAAGGCCACCAAGATTGATGTGCGGAGCGTCCATGGAAGATAGGACCAAGAGGAAGGACGAGATTCAACTCCACAATTTGAGCATGATAATACAGTAACTTTAGTATCATTCATCATTCATCTTTTAATTAATTTGAATCCTTTTTTCTCTTCAATCATTAGGACTGTGTGTTGTGTGTTGTTTGTTTGCTAATTGATCCCTACAACTGTGTTTTAATTGTCTTTGCTATCTTTACAAGTAAGCCCAGTACAACATGGAATTTGGGTCTCTGAGGGCATATTACAGGCAAGGCAAATTGCATAGAATATACTGCTGCCCTGTACTGTCTAATTGTCTAGTAGGAGTTATTAAGTACTACTCATTAACCATCAAGTTATCTTCATCATCATGCATGCATTTCCCTTTTCTCCCTTTATAGATTTTTTGTATAAGATCATGGTCGTCTGCCAAGATTGCGCTTTGCTTTTGTTGTCCATGCGTACTGTTTTTCATTCTCAAACCTTTCCCCAAACCCCCTTCCCATCCATTCATCAAACCCTAACCCTCTTCCCCCGGGCTGTGATTTATATTGAGGTGTGATGTGACTACATAAAATGTACACCAATTGATCACACGCTTGCTGGGGCAGATGTGGTGAAAGCAACACTAATTCAATTGCAAGGCAGGGCGAGGAGCTTCTTCTGCTTGCCCACCCATGCTCAGTCTATGTGCAAGCCGTCACCGGCTAATAGTAGTACATCATAATTAATTGCCGTCATTGATTGGATTAATCATCAAACTCCTACCACACAGCAGTAAAGGTTACGAATTACGATTGTGTTAAGTTAAGTGACTCACTCGACACAACTACAGTTTGTAACTTCTTGTACTAGGCTGTCCCCGCCACCATTATGTTTAATTTGACTTTAGCAGTTGCAACTGCAATATTGTTTGTTTGGCAGTCTTCTTCTGTACTGTATTTTACTTTGTTCTACTACTCCTCCCACAGTCGCTCTCAGGAAAGTGACTGTCTCTTTTTAATTTTTTAGCAAATGCTACTGCCAGTGTCTACTCTACTACTACCACCACAACCATGGCATCTTCTACATTCTCTCTGGAAACCATGCAGCCATCGCTGTGCCGAACGTAATCATCATCAATCACAGGTAAGATAAGTTTGGTGGGAGGTATAAATGGACTAGGAGGAGAGACTGACAGTACTAGTAGGACAAATAACTCAGTGAGGGGTACCGCATCTATCTGTTTGTGTTACATCATCGTCGGCAGATTATTTAAATCAAACACTGGCTGCGGCCCTGCAGCAGCAAGGAAACCAATGTGACGTTAATTCGTAAAACAGTAACCCCCCACAAAACATTAACATTGTATGTTTAAGTATAAATATAATTTATTACCCTAACAAAAATAAACTATCCCACACCTGACCCACCCTTCTCCCTAACCCCAACCAATGTCCAAAACGAAAAAAGTCCAAAGAATGTCCCGAAACCCCAACGCCCAATTCCCACCCACCAAAACAAGGAATAAAAAGGGGCAAAGCAACAGGGTCCTCGATGTTAAATTCGGCGGGCTTTGAGGTGTTTGTCCACCAGTATTTTGACCCGCTCCTCCATTTGCTCCTCTAGCCGTGACATCCGGAGGAGAATCTTCCTGCGAAATGCCCTGCAGTGGCATCCAGGATGGGGGACAGCAGTGCTGGCTGCTAGCGAATTGCGGCGGCGGCGGGCGGCTACCAGACCGCGGCGCCGTACCGCTGGAGTTGTGGCCTGGCTGGGGCCCGGGGCATCGGACGAGGCTGCAGCTGCTGCTGCCGCCTCCTCCTCCTCCGCCTGAGCCACCAGCCGCCGGTACTCCTGGCATATGGCCTCCAGTTTCCGGCGCCGGGCCCTGGCTGCCAACTCCTTCCGCGATGGTTTGTCTTGGGAAGGAGTACTATCTATATCAAGAAAGAAAAAAAATATTGTTGTAACCAGTACTCTTAGCTAAACAGTAACACAAAATTAATTCAACACATAATGGCACAGTAGCACTAGCAAGAAGCACAGTACATAACATTTGTGGTAATAATCTATCTATCCTCCCACTTCCTCGGCCTCTAACATTTGTGGGAGTTTCAGGCATTATACTAGCACTATGGACTCCAACCAGTACACAGTACACCAGTGTTCTTCTTATCTCTAGTTTAGCGAAATGACATAACCTGGTTGTAGCCGGCATTGCCAGCTCGGTCATCTATGCTTGCACCCAAGACAAACATACGAGTCATGACGCAGACTCACGTTAGTTTGATTTACTACTGTTTGCAGGTGGGGAAGCTCGTATTTTTCTATTACGGGTGGCACTGGCCATACTCTCTCTGTTACATGGAGGGCAATTGCTCAATTTCACAGTGCCTTGGCTACTACAAAAAGGCAGATTATATATCTGATCCAATGATCGTTGCTTTTATATGGGACAACGACATAAGGTCAGTAGCGGTCGGTGGTGGGACTCGGGGAGTTCGGCCGGGCGGTGACGTGGGTAGGGGCAGGATGGGGGTAGTAAACTATGGATTACGGCCAATTACAGGTAAGTAAACATATAAATAAATGAAACTAATTTTGTTGCGCACACTGCATCGCATTTGGCGGTGCAGTGCGCACAATGAAATTCGCTTTATTTATTTGTATGTTTACAGTAAAGTTACCTGTATTTGCCCGCGTAATACATTGTTTACTACTACCCCCACCCTGCCCCTCCCCACATCGGCTTTGCTACTCTGGCGCGGTTTCTTTTACATTCCCTAAAACTGTGCATCCCGTGACAGTCTCCACCTATGCTGTCTATGATGAATACATACAGGCATCCATCCATTCTAAGTAAATGTCAATCATTCTTCTTAATCTCTCCACAAACCTTACTTTGTTTCACCAACAACAACGCATGCGTCCACTCACTCCGTTGCTTGCCTTGGCTTTGAGTTTCACCCAAACACCGCTGATGATTCTTGCTATCCACAGTATCCACCCATACTGTGTCGCCCACCCAGGCAGGCATCCATTCTTCTTTCACCTTCCACCCATCCTTCAACAACACATGCATCTGATTCCTATCAGCCACCTATCCATGCTTCCAACGTATCCTTCTCTGCCAGTCATCATATTAAATCTCGCCCGCCCTTCCTCCTTCAACCCTTCTTTCCCTTTTTGTTCAACACATCCATCAAGGTCATCTGATCTGACTTTTAGTCTCCTCCATAAAACTTTCACAGCTGAGTTGGAGTCAGATATAAGAGGCCATTGGTTAATCAAGTCACGCTGGTAATGCTATTGCTACTGCATTGCTCATGCTAAGTAAAGGGTGTCTTCTTTAACCGTTGTATAATGTTCACTACAACTTCATACCTAATAAGTCTCAACAACAGTACAGTGAGTGAAGTCCACACACCCTTCCAGCTAGTGCAATGTCAATAAGTCATGAATATAACTTACCACCGCCCGCCACTGCTGCTGGCTCCCCCTGTAGCTCCTGCAGGTGCCGCATCTTCTCCTGCCCCCTCCGGAAGGCTAGAATCGCCGGTGGCCCCGCCGCCACTGGTGGTTGCTAGTACGCCTAGATAAAAACATGACACATTTTTAGATGCCTGTACACCTCCCCTATTTATTCTTTTTCACTAGCAAGATTGAAAAAAAAGTTAATACATACATATTATTATAAATCACATTCAATAGTCCAAATCGGGTACTAGAGTACAGTCAGTAGACACTAGTAGTGTTATGGTCCCTAGGGTCATTATTATACTATACTCTACTCTTTGCAAAGTTAGCCTGAGCCATGCAACCATTTTCCGCTTCATGTCTTTTGCGCATGTTACCTCGCAGCTTGTTGTGCAGTAACAGTAAGACGCCTTTTGAGCCCACATGAGCACATACAGCTACTGTCTGAGCGTTGCGTACAAGAGGTCGAAAAACAAGCCACTTTGTTATGGAGTTCGGTTAGTCCGTATTGCTTAGCCATAGGTAACATGTTACACTTTTTGGGCAGGACTGAGAAATGCTTGCATTATACTATATAACACGCACCATTTTTCTCAGGCAGAGGATTCCCTTCTACGAACCAGAGATTTGCAGAGCTTATGAATGATGCATGTAACCAGTAATTCTACGTTCTACGGTGAGGAGTCGCCCAGAATTCGCACAGATCTTTTGTCTTATATATCATCAATGATCATGCACTTGTTGCAACACTGTTTATTGTTTTAATCTTATGCATTTTGCTGTTGGAGCTGGCTGGAGTACACTGAATTTTATAGAACAACATACATACAGAGCTTGTTAGTTGAAAATAAACCTTTTGAACTTACACATAGACTCTGTGGTATTTGGTGTGGTGGTGGTGGACTTACACGAGTGAGTGAGCGAAAGGGTGTTATGTTCTGGGTTGTGTAATCATAATCATTGGGTATCTTCGGGTGGGGGTTCGGGGACCTAATGAGACACTATAGCTAGTCGTTCAGGGGATTGTGGGTTCACTTCTGACTGAGGTGTGAGGAACGTCCAAGTTCCAAACTCGCATCACCAACATCCTATTTCATTGTGCATAGTTCTGCATGGGGCTGTGCAGAATCCAAGTAGTATGTACTATATCCTATCAAAAATAGTCAAATATCTGGTTGGGCATTTTGTTTGTGGTAATTGTCAAAGCCTCAAGATTAAGAAGCCTAGAAGAGGACAACCGAAAGGACTGGACTCAGTGGCTAGAGCTATTAGTATTGGTCAATCTGAGTTTTATTCAAAACCGTACAATAAAGAGTGGCAATGCAAACTGGGCAAGCTTAGCGACAGACTAATATTAGTAGTACAGAGTACAGACATTCATAGCAGAGGCAGTTAGAACTTAGAGGCAGGGATAACCAGAATTTAGAAACAGATAGTCAAGTCAAGATCAAAGAATCTTTTGTAAAAAATAGAATTAGGGAGTGGAGCCAGAATTAATAGTTCTGAAAAAATAAGGTGCAGTAAAAGTTAGGGCAATATAATTGTTAATATTAACCACTGGAGGACTTACTGGGACCAGCAGCAGGGCCCTCGGTAGAGGAGCGGTCCTCTGGTGGTTGTCCCGCCGACTCGGACCCCGTCTTCTTGCCCCTGGGTGCTGCACATCAGTGATCATGTAAGATATAATAAAGAAAAAGAAAGACACAAACATTAATGATTGCTGTGAAACAAATAAATTATCTAAAAAAACGCTCAAAAAACGTTTTAGGAAACAAAAATTGCAATAAAATTGACCTATCTAATCCGATCGACTACTGGCTTGCGGGATTCACGGACAGTCTACTTATTTGGGAACACTAATTCAGTGTTCCATTCTGATTGATTCAAATAAAATCCAGAACACTAACTAAGCCTAAGTACCACCTGACCTAGCCCACCTATTCCAGGCGGGCCAATTGTTCATTAAGCCTGCATTTCCATTTTTTTTGCCATCAAAAATGCATAGATGAGAAGGAGGACACATGCATAAAGTGCATAATGCATACACCAAATTGTTGGTTGGTTGCGTCTGATGTTCTGCAGCTGACTGACACTGCTAAGCTAAGCTTACCAGTACCACTCACTAAACAAACTACAAAAGGTTCTAAGGACTGGGGTAAGCAGCACTCAGTGACAGAGGATGCGTCACGCAGACCGCTCAAAAATTATCAACTAATAGTAACTAAACCTAGTATCAAATGCATCCACCACTATTTGACAGGAGGACAAAGGAAGGACTACAGTCTCTCTAGCAATAGCATTACCTAACTGAAGTTCTCTAAAGTAAACTCTTACATAATAATGACAAGCGAGCGCAAAGTTGCAAAAAAGTAAGAGTACCGCCCAGCACCTGTGTCCTACAATCACAGAAGATTTTGAAACGTAATTTACCTGCAATGTAAGCAGCAGTATTCTTGTTATTTGTAAAAAATGTATACACAAATCACAATACTTATACTACTATATATATATTGGCTACTCACCAAGCCCCACGACCTCGACACCTAGCAGGTCCAACAGGTCCTGCTCCCGGTCAAGGATGTCTGACCACCGGTGGGCCAGCTGGTTATGGGTGCGCCGGACCGCGGAGCAGCGAAACACTGCCCGACGCACCTTCGCCCACCGGCGGTGACGCTCCTGGGTCGGGTACCCGGAGCCTGGCCTGCCGCCTGCTGCCAAGGTCAAGGGGAGGTGGCGCTGAATAAAAAAACAAGGGCGGCCACCTCCGCCTCAGTAAACAGCTGGCGGGCTGGCACCCCTGCAGGGCGCAGTCTGCCGCAAGGCAGGCGGCGATTGGGCGCACGCGCCTTGCCCTTTGAGCCGCTGCTGCTACCCTTCGCCATGGTTCTGGGGTGGGAGGAGGTGAAAAGAAAAGTTAGAAGGGAAAAATAAAGTTAGGGGAAGAAGTAGGAGCTTAAAGAAGAAAGTTATATAAAACAGTCGAAAAGTAAAAAAAACACAGTAAAAAGTAGAAAAAAATGCAAAATATAGACTTAAGCAGAGAGTGAGATAGATAAGAAATAAAGAAAAATTGAAAAACAGTGTAAAAAACTAAGGATTGCAAAGATTGAGGGAGGATAGAAAAGCAGGCCCAGAACCATAGCATAGAGTGGTAAAACAAGATGGCCACGCCCATCGCGACCGCGTGGGTAAGTTCGCGCGATATTTGTCCCCGAGCACGCAAAAACGTCGCGAACACGTACAACGCGTTCCCGAACAAGGAATGCGCATCGCGAGCACGCTATACGCGACCCGGAACAGGAAATAAGGGATCGCGAACGGGCGGGACAAGTGAAAAACAAAATGGCCGCGCCCATAGGCGACCGCATGGGTAAGTTCGCGCCCCCGAGCACGCAAACAGCGTCCCGAACAACCACAACGCGTTCCCGAGCAAGAAAAACGCATCGCGAACAGGCGCGACAAGCAGCTACGCACGCTCGCGAAGCTACGCGTAGCTCGCGTAGCGCTCCGACTTCTTCGCGTAGCTTCGCGTAGCACGACTACGCGAACTACGCCCAGGCTTAGTCAAGACTGATTTACATTTGGCTGGGTCTGAACTGGTGTGGCGAAGTGAGCTAAGAACGATGATGGATTCAACCCCGATCTGTGACTGGGAGTGAGTGTCTGAAAAGTTTTAGCGCTCCGTCCATCATCTCCTTATGTTGGCTTTGTTCACCCTAAGTTGGCAGGGTATGCCCAGACGTGGTTCCCTTGCACACTTTGCCACTGGCTTCCAGCTACCTTGGATGATGAGGGGTGCTAGCCCAAAAACGGTACCAGGATACTTGTTTCCGGTCCAGCGAAGACCTGGCTTGACAGTTTAGTCTGGACTTTTCCCTATTAGGAACAGGGCCAAGACTGATTTGCTTACGGCTGGGTCTGAACTGGGGTGACGAAATGAGCTAAGGAACGATGATGGATTCAACCTAGATCTGGGGGTGGGTGTCTAAAAAGTTTCAGCACTCCGTCCATCATCTCCTTTTGTTTGCTTTTTTTGCCCTAAGTTGGCAGGGTATGCCCAGATGTGGGTTCCTTGCTAACTTTGGCACTCAATTCAAACTAGCCTGGCTGATGAGGGGTGTTACTCTGAAACCGGTCAAGGATGCTTGTTTCTGGTCCAGGGAAGACCTGGCTTGGCATTTTGGGCAGGACTGTTTCCATGAGGAACAGGGTCAAGACTGATTTGCATACGGCTGGGTCTGAACTGGGGTGGCAAAGTTAGCTAAAGAACGATGATGGATTCAACCCATATCAGTGACAGAGAAAGAGTGTCTGAAAAGTTTCAGCACTCCATCCATGATCTCCTTGTGTTTACTTTGTTCGCCCTAAGTTGGCAGGGTATGCCCAAACGTGTGTCCCTGGTTCACTTTGCAACTGGATTCTAGCTAGCCTGGCTAAGGGGTTATACCCCGAAACTGGTCCCAAAATGTTTTTTTCCGGTCCAGGGAAGACTTGGTGTGGCAGTTCAGGCTGGACTGTTCCCATGAGCAACAGGGACAAGGCTGATTTGCATATGGCTGTTTCTGAACTGGGGTGGTGAAGTGAGCCAAAGAACTATGATGGATTCAACCCAGATCTGTGACTGGGGTTGAGTGTCGGAAAAGTTTCAGCGCTCTTT
Source organism: Calotriton arnoldi (assembly GCA_963921515.1). Lineage (NCBI taxonomy): Eukaryota > Metazoa > Chordata > Amphibia > Caudata > Salamandridae > Calotriton > Calotriton arnoldi. Next base: position 27,453 of record CAWUFW010018428.1, read on the forward strand.
CCATCATTTCTGTGTGTTTGCTTTGTTCGCCATACATTGACAGGGTATGCCCTAATGTGGGTCCCCTGCTCACTTTGCCACTGAATTCAAGCTAGCCTGGCTGTTGAGTAGTGTTACTCTGAAACCGGTACCAGGATGCTTATTTCCGGTCCAGGAAAGACCTGGCTTGGTAGTTCGGGCTGGACTGTTCCCATGAGGAACAGGGTCAAGACTGATTAGCATATGGCTGGTTCTGAACTGGGGTGGCAAAGTGAGCTAAAGATGGAATCAACTCTGATCTGTGACTGGGGGTGAGTGTCTGAAAAGTTTCAGCGCTCTGTCCATCATCTCCTTGAGTTTGCTTTGTTTGCCCTATGTTGACAGGGTATGCCAAGACGTGGGTCCCTTGCTCACTTTGCCACTGGATTAAAGCTAGCCTGGCTGATGAGGGGTTTTACCCTGAAACTGGTACAAGGATGCTTATTTCCGGTCCAGGGAAGACCTGGCTTGGTAGTTCGGGCTGGACTGTTCCCATGAGGAACAGGGTCAAGACTGATTAGCATATGGCTGGTTCTGAACTGGGGTGGCAAAGTGAGCTAAAGATGGAATCAACCCATATCAGTGACTGGGGATGAGTGTCTGAAAAGTTTCAGCACTCCATCCATGATCTCCTTGTATTTGCTTTGTTCACCCAAAGTTGGCAGGGTATGCCCAAACGTGCAACTGGATTCTAGCTAGCCTGGCTAAGGGGTGTAACCCCGAAAGTGGTCGCAAAATGCTTTCTTCTGGTCCAGGGAAGACTTCATGTGGCAGTTCAGACTGGACTGTTCCCATGAGCAACAGGGTCAAGACTGATTTGCATAAGGATGTTTCTGAACTGGGGTGGCGAAGTGAGCCAAAGAACGATGATGGATTCAACCCAGATCTGTGACTGGGGGTGAGTGTCGGAAAAGTTTCAGCGCTCCGTCCATCATCTCCATGTGTTTGCTTTGTTCTCCCTAAGTCGACAGGGTATGCCCAAATGTGGGTCCCCTAGTCACTTTGCCACTGAATTTAAGCTAGCCTGGCTGATGAGGGGTGTTACCCTGAAACCAGGATGCTTGTTTCTGGTCCAGGGAAGACCTGGCTTGGTAGTTCGGGCTGGACTGTTCCCATGAGTAACAGGGTCAAGACTGATTTGCATATGGCTGGGTCTGAACTGGGGTGGCAAAGTGAGCTAAAGATGGAATCAACCCAGATCTGTGAGATGGGGGTGAGTGTCTGAAAAGTTTCAGGGCTCCGTCCATAATCTCCTTGTGTTTGCTTTGTTTGCCCTATGTTGGCAGGGTGTGCCCGGACGTGGTTCCCTTGCACACTTTGCCACTGGCTTCCAGCTACCTTGGATGATGAGGGGTGTTAGCCCAAAAACGGTACCAGGATACTTGTTTCCGGTCCAGCGAAGACCTGGCTTGACAGTTTAGTCTGGACTTTTCCCTATTAGGAACAGGGCCAAGACTGATTTGCTTACGGCTGGGTCTGAACTGGGGTGACGAAATGAGCTAAAGAACGATGATGGATTCAACCTAGATCTGTGACTGGGGTTGGGTGTCTAAAAAGTTTCAGCACTCCGTCCATCATCTCCTTTTGTTTGCTTTTTTTGTCCTAAGTTGGCAGGGTATGCCCAGATGTGGGTTCTTTGCTAACTTTGGCACTCGATTCAAACTAGCCTGGCTGATGAGGGGTGTTACTCTGAAACCAGTCCAGGATGCTTGTTTCTGGTCCGGGGAAGACCTGGCTTGGCAGTTTGGGCAGGACTGTTTCCATGAGGAACAGGGTCAAGACTGATTTGCATACAGCTGGGTCTGAACTGGGGTAGAAAAGTTAGCTAAAGAACGATGATGGATTCAACCCATATCAGTGACAGGGGAAGAGTGTCTGAAAAGTTTCAGCACTCCATCCATGATCTCCTTGTGTTTACTTTGTTCGCCCTAAGTTGGCAGGGTATGCCCAAACGTGTGTCCCTTGTTCACTTTGCAACTGGATTCTAGCTAGCCTGGCTAAGGGGTTATACCCTGAAACTGGTACCAAAATGCTTTTTTCCAGTCCAGGGAAGACTTGGTGTGGCAGTTCAGGCTGGACTGTTCCCATGAGCAACAGGGTCAAGGCTGATTTGCATATGGCTGTTTCTGAACTGGGGTGGTGAAGTGAGCCAAAGAACGATGATGGATTCAACCCAGATCTGTGATTGGGGCTGAGTGTCGGAAAAGTTTCAGCGCTCTTTCCATCAACTCCGTGTGTTTGCTTTGTTCGCCGTACATTGACAGGGTATGCCCAAATGTGGGTCCCCTGCTCACTTTGTCACTGAATTCAAGCTAGCCTGGCTGTTGATTAGTGTTACTCTGAAACCGGTACCAGGATGCTTATTTCCAGTCCAGGGAAGACCTGGCTTGGTAGTTCGGGCTGGACTGTTCCCATGAGAAACAGGGTCAAGACTGATTTGCATATGGCTGGTTCTGAACTGGGGTGGCAAAGTGAGCTAAAGATGGAATCAACGCTGATCTGTGACTGGGGGTGAGTGTCTGAAAAGTTTCAGCGCTCTGTCCATCATCTCCTTGAGTTTGCTTTGTTTGCCCTATGTTGACAGGGTATGCCCAGACGTGGGTCCCTTGCTCACTTTGCCACTGGATTAAAGCTAGACTGGCTGATGAGTGTTGTTACCCCAAAACCGATTCCAGGATGCTTGTTTCCGGTACAGGGAAGACCTGGCTTGGCAGTTCGGGCTGGACTGTTCCCATGAGGAACAGGGTCAAGACTGATTTGCATTTCACTGGGTCTGAACTGGGGTGGCGAAGTGAGCTAAAGAACGATGATAGATTCAACGCAGATCTGTGACTAGCAGTGAGTGTCTGAAAAGTTTCAGTACTCCATCCATCATCTCCTTGTGTTTGCTTTGTTCACCCTAAGTTGGCAGGGTATGCCCAGATGTGGGTCGCTTGCTCACTTTGCCACTGGAAAAATGCGTTACAGCAAACAAATGACGGACGGAATGCTGACAATGCAAACATTCTCCCCCAGTCAAAAGATCTGGGTTAAATCCATCGTTCTTTTGCCCACTACGCCACCCCAGTTTGGACCCAGCCATATGCAAATCAGTCTTGACCCTGTGCCCCATGGGAACAGTCCAGACCGAACTGCCAGGCCAGGTCCTCCCTGGACCGGAAACAAGCATCCTGGGACCGGTTTCAGGGTATGTCACCCTTCTTCAGCCAGGCTAGCTTGAATCCAGTGGCACAGTGAGCAAGGGACCCACGTCTGGGTATACCCATCCCACTTAGGGCGAAAAGTGTTACAGCAAACAAATGACGGACGGAATGCTGACAATGCAAACATTCTCTCCCAGTCAAAAGATATGGGTTAAATCCATCGTTCTTTTGCCCACTACGCCACCCCAGTTTGGACCCAGCCATATGCAAATCAGTCTTGACCCTGTGCCCCATGGGAACAGTCCAGACCGAACTGCCAGGCCAGGTCCTCCCTGGACCGGAAACAAGCATCCTGGGACCGGTTTCAGGGTATGTCACCCTTCTTCAGCCAGGCTAGCTTGAATCCAGTGGCACAGTGAGCAAGGGACCCACGTCTGGGCATACCCATCCCACTTAGGGCGAAAAGTGTTACAGCAAACAAATGACGGACGGAATGCTGACAATGCAAACATTCTCCCCCAGTCAAAAGATCTGGGTTAAATCCATCGTTCTTTGCCCACTACGCCACCCCAGTTTGGACCCAGCCATATGCAAATCAGTCTTGACCCTGTGCCCCATGGGAACAGTCCAGACCGAACTGCCAGGCCAGGTCCTCCCTGGACCGGAAACAAGCATCCTGGGACCGGTTTCAGGGTATGTCACCCTTCTTCAGCCAGGCTAGCTTGAATCCAGTGGCACAGTGAGCAAGGGACCCACGTCTGGGCATACCCATCCCACTTAGGGCGAAAAGTGTTACAGCAAACAAATGACGGACGGAATGCTGACAATGCAAACATTCTCCCCCAGTCAAAAGATCTGGGTTAAATCCATCGTTCTTTTGCCCACTACGCCACCCCAGTTTGGACCCAGCCATATGCAAATCAGTCTTGACCCTGTGCCCCATGGGAACAGTCCAGACCGAACTGCCAGGCCAGGTCCTCCCTGGACCGGAAACAAGCATCCTGGGACCGGTTTCAGGGTATGTCACCCTTCTTCAGCCAGGCTAGCTTGAATCCAGTGGCACAGTGAGCAAGGGACCCACGTCTGGGCATACCCATCCCACTTAGGGCGAAAAGTGTTACAGCAAACAAATGACGGACGGAATGCTGACAATGCAAACATTCTCCCCCAGTCAAAAGATCTGGGTTAAATCCATCGTTCTTTTGCCCACTACGCCACCCCAGTTTGGACCCAGCCATATGCAAATCAGTCTTGACCCTGTGCCCCATGGGAACAGTCCAGACCGAACTGCCAGGCCAGGTCCTCCCTGGACCGGAAACAAGCATCCTGGGACCGGTTTCAGGGTATGTCACCCTTCTTCAGCCAGGCTAGCTTGAATCCAGTGGCACAGTGAGCAAGGGACCCACGTCTGGGCATACCCATCCCACTTAGGGCGAAAAGTGTTACAGCAAACAAATGACGGACGGAATGCTGACAATGCAAACATTCTCCCCCAGTCAAAAGATCTGGGTTAAATCCATCGTTCTTTTGCCCACTACGCCACCCCAGTTTGGACCCAGCCATATGCAAATCAGTCTTGACCCTGTGCCCCATGGGAACAGTCCAGACCGAACTGCCAGGCCAGGTCCTCCCTGGACCGGAAACAAGCATCCTGGGACCGGTTTCAGGGTATGTCACCCTTCTTCAGCCAGGCTAGATTGAATCCAGTGGCACAGTGAGCAAGGGACCCACGTCTGGGCATACCCATCCCACTTAGGGCGAAAAGTGTTACAGTAAACAAATGACGGACGGAATGCTGACAATGCAAACATTCTCCCCAGTCAAAAGATCTGGGTTAAATCCATCGTTCTTTTGCCCACTACGCCACCCCAGTTTGGACCCAGCCATATGCAAATCAGTCTTGACCCTGTGCCCCATGGGAACAGTCCGGACCGAACTGCCAGGCCAGGTCCTCCCTGGACCGGAAACAAGCATCCTGGGACCGGTTTCAGGGTATGTCACCCTTCTTCAGCCAGGCTAGCTTGAATCCAGTGGCACAGTGAGCAAGGGACCCACGTCTGGGCATACCCATCCCACTTAGGGCGAAAAGTGTTACAGCAAACAAATGACGGACGGAATGCTGACAATGCAAACATTCTCCCCCAGTCAAAAGATCTGGGTTAAATCCATCGTTCTTTTGCCCACTACGCCACCCCAGTTTGGACCCAGCCATATGCAAATCAGTCTTGACCCTGTGCCCCATGGGAACAGTCCAGACCGAACTGCCAGGCCAGGTCCTCCCTGGACCGGAAACAAGCATCCTGGGACCGGTTTCAGGGTATGTCACCCTTCTTCAGCCAGGCTAGCTTGAATCCAGTGGCACAGAGAGCAAGGGACCCACGTCTGGGCATACCCATCCCACTTAGGGCGAAAAGTGTTACAGCAAACAAATGACGGACGGAATGCTGACAATGCAAACATTCTCCCCCAGTCAAAAGATCTGGGTTAAATCCATCGTTCTTTTGCCCACTACGCCACCCCAGTTTGGACCCAGCCATATGCAAATCATCCTTGACCCTGTGCCCCATGGGAACAGTCCAGACCGAACTGCCAGGCCAGGTCCTCCCTGGACCGGAAACAAGCATCCTGGGACCGGTTTCAGGGTATGTCACCCTTCTTCAGCCAGGCTAGCTTGAATCCAGTGGCACAGTGAGCAAGGGACCCACGTCTGGGCATACCCATCCCACTTAGGGCGAAAAGTGTTACAGCAAACAAATGACGGACGGAATGCTGACAATGCAAACATTCTCTCCCAGTCAAAAGATCTGGGTTAAATCCATCGTTCTTTTGCCCACTACGCCACCCCAGTTTGGACCCAGCCATATGCAAATCAGTCTTGACCCTGTGCCCCATGGGAACAGTCCAGACCGAACTGCCAGGCCAGGTCCTCCCTGGACCGGAAACAAGCATCCTGGGACCGGTTTCAGGGTATGTCACCCTTCTTCAGCCAGGCTAGCTTGAATCCAGTGGCACAGTGAGCAAGGGACCCACGTCTGGGCATACCCATCCCACTTAGGGCGAAAAGTGTTACAGCAAACAAATGACGGACGGAATGCTGACAATGCAAACATTCTCCCCAGTCAAAAGATCTGGGTTAAATCCATCGTTCTTTTGCCCACTACGCCACCCCAGTTTGGACCCAGCCATATGCAAATCAGTCTTGACCCTGTGCCCCATGGGAACAGTCCAGACCGAACTGCCAGGCCAGGTCCTCCCTGGACCGGAAACAAGCATCCCGGGACCTGTTTCAGGGTATGTCACCCTTCTTCAGCCAGGCTAGCTTGAATCCAGTGGCACAGTGAGCAAGGGACCCACGTCTGGGCATACCCATCCCACTTAGGGCGAAAAGTGTTACAGCAAACAAATGACGGACGGAATGCTGACAATGCAAACATTCTCCCCCAGTCAAAAGATCTCGGGTTAAATCCATCGTTCTTTTGCCCACTACGCCACCCCAGTTTGGACCCAGCCATATGCAAATCAGTCTTGACCCTGTGCCCCATGGGAACAGTCCAGACCGAACTGCCAGGCCAGGTCCTCCCTGGACCGGAAACAAGCATCCTGGGACCGGTTTCAGGGTATGTCACCCTTCTTCAGCCAGGCTAGCTTGAATCCAGTGGCACAGAGAGCAAGGGACCCACGTCTGGGCATACCCATCCCACTTAGGGCGAAAAGTGTTACAGCAAACAAATGACGGACGGAATGCTGACAATGCAAACATTCTCCCCCAGTCAAAAGATCTGGGTTAAATCCATCGTTCTTTTGCCCACTACGCCACCCCAGTTTGGACCCAGCCATATGCAAATCATCCTTGACCCTGTGCCCCATGGGAACAGTCCAGACCGAACTGCCAGGCCAGGTCCTCCCTGGACCGGAAACAAGCATCCTGGGACCGGTTTCAGGGTATGTCACCCTTCTTCAGCCAGGCTAGCTTGAATCCAGTGGCACAGTGAGCAAGGGACCCACGTCTGGGCATACCCATCCCACTTAGGGGCGAAAAGTGTTACAGCAAACAAATGACGGACGGAATGCTGACAATGCAAACATTCTCTCCCAGTCAAAAGATCTGGGTTAAATCCATCGTTCTTTTGCCCACTATGCCACCCCAGTTTGGACCCAGCCATATGCAAATCAGTCTTGACCCTGTGCCCCATGGGAACAGTCCAGACCGAACTGCCAGGCCAGGTCCTCCCTGGACCGGAAACAAGCATCCTGGGACCGGTTTCAGGGTATGTCACCCTTCTTCAGCCAGGCTAGCTTGAATCCAGTGGCACAGTGAGCAAGGGACCCACGTCTGGGCATACCCATCCCACTTAGGGCGAAAAGTGTTACAGCAAACAAATGACGGACGGAATGCTGACAATGCAAACATTCTCCCCCAGTCAAAAGATCTGGGTTAAATCCATCGTTCTTTTGCCCACTACGCCACCCCAGTTTGGACCCAGCCATATGCAAATCAGTCTTGACCCTGTGCCCCATGGGAACAGTCCAGGACCGAACTGCCAGGCCAGGTCCTCCCTGGACCGGAAACAAGCATCCCGGGACCTGTTTCAGGGTATGTCACCCTTCTTCAGCCAGGCTAGCTTGAATCCAGTGGCACAGTGAGCAAGGGACCCACGTCTGGGCATACCCATCCCACTTAGGGCGAAAAGTGTTACAGCAAACAAATGACGGACGGAATGCTGACAATGCAAACATTCTCCCCCAGTCAAAAGATCTGGGTTAAATCCATCGTTCTTTTGCCCACTACGCCACCCCAGTTTGGACCCAGCCATATGCAAATCATTCTTGACCCTGTGCCCCATGGGAACAGTCCAGACCGAACTGCCAGGCCAGGTCCTCCCTGGACCGGAAACAAGCATCCTGGGACCGGTTTCAGGGTATGTCACCCTTCTTCAGCCAGGCTAGCTTGAATCCAGTGGCACAGTGAGCAAGGGACCCACGTCTGGGCATACCCATCCCACTTAGGGCGAAAAGTGTTACAGCAAACAAATGACGGACGGAATGCTGACAATGCAAACATTCTCTCCCAGTCAAAAGATCTGGGTTAAATCCATCGTTCTTTTGCCCACTACGCCACCCCAGTTTGGACCCAGCCATATGCAAATCATTCTTGACCCTGTGCCCCATGGGAACAGTCCAGACCGAACTGCCAGGCCAGGTCCTCCCTGGACCGGAAACAAGCATCCTGGGACCGGTTTCAGGGTATGTCACCCTTCTTCAGCCAGGCTAGCTTGAATCCAGTGGCACAGTGAGCAAGGGACCCACGTCTGGGCATACCCATCCCACTTAGGGCGAAAAGTGTTACAGCAAACAAATGACGGACGGAATGCTGACAATGCAAACATTCTCCCCCAGTCAAAAGATCTGGGTTAAATCCATCGTTCTTTTGCCCACTACGCCACCCCAGTTTGGACCCAGCCATATGCAAATCAGTCTTGACCCTGTGCCCCATGGGAACAGTCCAGACCGAACTGCCAGGCCAGGTCCTCCCTGGACCGGAAACAAGCATCCTGGGACCGGTTTCAGGGTATGTCACCCTTCTTCAGCCAGGCTAGCTTGAATCCAGTGGCACAGTGAGCAAGGGACCCACGTCTGGGCATACCCATCCCACTTAGGGCGAAAAGTGTTACAGCAAACAAATGACGGACGGAATGCTGACAATGCAAACATTCTCTCCCAGTCAAAAGATCTGGGTTAAATCCATCGTTCTTTTGCCCACTACGCCACCCCAGTTTGGACCCAGCCATATGCAAATCAGTCTTGACCCTGTGCCCCATGGGAACAGTCCAGACCGAACTGCCAGGCCAGGTCCTCCCTGGACCGGAAACAAGCATCCTGGGACCGGTTTCAGGGTATGTCACCCTTCTTCAGCCAGGCTAGCTTGAATCCAGTGGCACAGTGAGCAAGGGACCCACGTCTGGGCATACCCATCCCACTTAGGGCGAAAAGTGTTACAGCAAACAAATGACGGACGGAATGCTGACAATGCAAACATTCTCCCCCAGTCAAAAGATCTGGGTTAAATCCATCGTTCTTTTGCCCACTACGCCACCCCAGTTTGGACCCAGCCATATGCAAATCAGTCTTGACCCTGTGCCCCATGGGAACAGTCCAGACCGAACTGCCAGGCCAGGTCCTCCCTGGACCGGAAACAAGCATCCCGGGACCTGTTTCAGGGTATGTCACCCTTCTTCAGCCAGGCTAGCTTGAATCCAGTGGCACAGTGAGCAAGGGACCCACGTCTGGGCATACCCATCCCACTTAGGGCGAAAAGTGTTACAGCAAACAAATGACGGACGGAATGCTGACAATGCAAACATTCTCCCCAGTCAAAAGATCTGGGTTAAATCCATCGTTCTTTTGCCCACTACGCCACCCCAGTTTGGACCCAGCCATATGCAAATCATTCTTGACCCTGTGCCCCATGGGAACAGTCCAGACCGAACTGCCAGGCCAGGTCCTCCCTGGACCGGAAACAAGCATCCTGGGACCGGTTTCAGGGTATGTCACCCTTCTTCAGCCAGGCTAGCTTGAATCCAGTGGCACAGTGAGCAAGGGACCCACGTCTGGGCATACCCATCCCACTTAGGGCGAAAAGTGTTACAGCAAACAAATGACGGACGGAATGCTGACAATGCAAACATTCTCTCCCAGTCAAAAGATCTGGGTTAAATCCATCGTTCTTTTGCCCACTACGCCACCCCAGTTTGGACCCAGCCATATGCAAATCATTCTTGACCCTGTGCCCCATGGGAACAGTCCAGACCGAACTGCCAGGCCAGGTCCTCCCTGGACCGGAAACAAGCATCCTGGGACCGGTTTCAGGGTATGTCACCCTTCTTCAGCCAGGCTAGCTTGAATCCAGTGGCACAGTGAGCAAGGGACCCACGTCTGGGCATACCCATCCCACTTAGGGCGAAAAGTGTTACAGCAAACAAATGACGGACGGAATGCTGACAATGCAAACATTCTCTCCCAGTCAAAAGATCTGGGTTAAATCCATCGTTCTTTTGCCCACTACGCCACCCCAGTTTGGACCCAGCCATATGCAAATCAGTCTTGACCCTGTGCCCCATGGGAACAGTCCAGACCGAACTGCCAGGCCAGGTCCTCCCTGGACCGGAAACAAGCATCCTGGGACCGGTTTCAGGGTATGTCACCCTTCTTCAGCCAGGCTAGCTTGAATCCAGTGGCACAGTGAGCAAGGGACCCACGTCTGGGCATACCCATCCCACTTAGGGCGAAAAGTGTTACAGCAAACAAATGACGGACGGAATGCTGACAATGCAAACATTCTCCCCCAGTCAAAAGATCTGGGTTAAATCCATCGTTCTTTTGCCCACTACGCCACCCCAGTTTGGACCCAGCCATATGCAAATCAGTCTTGACCCTGTGCCCCATGGGAACAGTCCAGACCGAACTGCCAGGCCAGGTCCTCCCTGGACCGGAAACAAGCATCCTGGGACCGGTTTCAGGGTATGTCACCCTTCTTCAGCCAGGCTAGCTTGAATCCAGTGGCACAGCATAGCTAGCATAGCATAGCTAGCATAGCTGATGAGGGGTTTTAACCCAAAACCAGACCCATGATGCTTGTTTACGATAAAGGGAAGGCCTGGTTTGGCAGTTTGGGCTGGACTGTTCCCATGAGGAACAGGGTCAAGACTGATTTGCATTTGGCTGGGTCTGAACTGGGGTGGCGAAGTGAGCTAAAGAACGATGATGGATTTAACCCATATCTGTGACTAAGGATGAGTGTCTGAAAAGTTTTAGCACTCCGTCCATAATCTCCTTGTGCTTGCTTTGTTTTCCGTAAGTTGACATGGTATTCCAAGACGTCGGTCCCTTGCTCACTTTGCCACTGGATTCAAGCTAGCTTGGCTGACGAGGGGTGTTACCACAAAACCGGTCCAAGCATGCTTGTTTCCAGTCCAGGTAAGACCTGGCTTGGCTCTTAGCATTCGACTATTCCCATGAGGAACAGGGTCAAAACAGATTTGCATATGCCTGGGTCTGACCTGGGGTGGCAAAGTGAGCTAAAGAACGATGATGGATATAACCCAAATCTATGACTGGGGTGAATGTCTGAAAAGTTTCAGCACTCCTTCCATCATATCCTTGTGTTTGCCCTAAGTAGGCAGTGTATGCCAGGATGTAGGTTCCTTGTTCACTTTGCCAATGGATTCAAGTTAGCTTGGCTGATGAGGGGTGTTAGTCCAAAACCAGTCCAGATGCTTGTTTCTCGTCCATGGAAGACCTGGCTTGGCAGTTCGGGCTTGACTGTTCTCATGAGGATCAGGATCAAGAGTGATTTGCATATGGCTGGGTCTGAACTGGGGTGGAAAGTGACCTTAAAACAATGATGGATTCAACCCAGGTCTGTTACTGGGAGTGGGTGTCTGAAAAGTTTCAGCGCTCCGTCCATCATCTCCTTGTATTTGCTTTGTTTGTCCTAAGTTGGCAGGGTATGCCCAGACTTCATTCCCTTGCTCACCTTGCCACTGGATTCAAGCTAGCCTGGCTGATGAGGGGGTGTTACCCCGCAACCAGTCCCAGAATGCTTGTTTCCGGTCCAGGGAAGACCTGGCTTGACAGTTCGGGCTGGACTGTTCCCATGAGGAACGGGGTCAAGACTGATTTGCATATGGCTAGGTCTGAACTGGGGTGGCAAAGTGAGCTAAAGAACACTGATAATTTCACCAAAGATCTGTGACTAGGGGTGAGTGTCTAAAAAGTTTCAGCTCTCCGTCCATCATCTCCTTGTGTTTGCTTTGTTTGCCCTAAGTTGGCATGGTATGCCCAGATGTGGGTCCCTAGCTCACTTTGCCACTGGATTCAAGCTAGCCTGGCTAATGAGGTATGCTACCCCATATCCGGTCCCAGGATGAATTTTTCCTGTCAAGGGGAGACATGGCTTGGCAGTTCGGGCTGGACTGTTCCCATGAGGAACAGGGTTGAGACTGATTTGCAATTGGCTGGGTCTGAACTGGGGTGGCAAAGTGAGCTAAAGAACACTGATGGATTCAACCTAGATCTGTGACTGGGGGTGGGTGTCTGTTAGACCTGGCACCATTGGGGTGGGTCTCCCTTCCATTTTTTGCTGTTGCCTCCTGTATTTTTGCTATGTTTTTGCTGGTCTAGATGCTTTGGGCACTTTTGCCACTGCTGTTCAGTGCCAAAGTGCAAGTGCTCCCTATTGTAAATTTTTGTAATGGATTAGTGACTCCATAATTGGCTTATTTGATTTACTTGTCAGACCCTAGTACAGTGCACCATGAGTGCCCAGGGCCTGTAAATCAAATGCTGCTGGTGGGCTTGCAGCACTGATTGTGCCACCCACAGAAGCAGCATGTAAAATATGGCTCAGGCCTGCCATTGCAGAGCCTGTGTGCAGTCTGGGACTGCCATGTCGACTTGGCAAGTGTACCCACTTGCCAGTCCCTAAACCTTCCCTTTTCTACATGTTAGTCACCCCTAAGGTAGGCCCAAGGTACCCCTGCGGGCAGGGTGCATTGTATGTGAAAGGTAGGACATGCCCTGGTGTGTGTGGCATGTCCTGATAGTGAATTGCAGCCAATTTCGTTTTTCACTATTGCAAGGCTACCTGTTCCCATAGGCCAGAATGGGCAGTTTGATTATAGCATCTTATAATCCTAACTGACCCAGGGAACAAGGTAGAAAAACGAGTTTAGTATGCCTGAACTCAGAATGTTAAAATACATCTGTTAGTGTGGGTGATTTTTACATTCTGTGTTTGAAAATACCACTTTTAGAAAGTAGGTATTTTCTTGCCTAACCATCCAGTATGCCTCTGCTAGGTTTGTGTATTCCATGTCTGGTTTGTGAGTGACAGGGGGCTGGAGAGGGCTTTGGCTCCAGCACTCTGATGAGTCAGGGCTGGGCTGAATAGGACCTGGGTTGAATAGAGAGTAGGGGGAGGAGATTTCCTTTCACATGCCTGAGCCTACATAGAATAGAGAGTAGGGGGAGGATATTTCTTTTCAGCTACCTGGGCCAGGTCCGCTTTCAACAATGCTGTCTCCACCTCCTGCCAGGAAGCTGCACCAGGGAGGACAGAACTGGTTTTTACTAGGTACAGACACTCTCTGCCTTCAGAGAACAAAGGATTTAGTAGTATAAATATTGGGGCCCAGGCCCCAGAACTTTAGATCACTTCTGGGAATCAAGACGAACCTTTGCCAAGGAGAGAAACCAAGGAAGCTGAAGGAAGAGACTGCCCCTGCACTGGTGACGGTTTGGGGTTGGCCTGCAGTGGTTACTTATTGCCAAGGAAAGGAGAAAATGAACTTTGTGTGTACTTTAATCATCTTGAGGAAGATCTCCAAGTGCTTGAAACTGAGCTTGCCTCCTGTTATGAAGTCTCAGGAACACAAAGACTTCACCCCTTCTGTCTTCCTGCATCTAGAACTGCTGTTTTAGCTGCTACAGAAGGAAATTGCAACACCGACGCCGGCGAGCGACACAGTAACCTGCACCGAAGCCGTGAGCGTTGCTCCGACTTGCGACGTAGGCCCAACACCAGCTGCTGTGCCACATCGACGCCAGCGAGCGACGCCGTAACCTGCCCGAAGCCGTGAGTGCTGCTCTGACTTGCGACGTGGGCCCGACGCCTGCTGCTGTGCCGCATCGACTCCGAAGCCAACCTCATCATCGTGGAGCCGATCCTCGACGTGGGTGACCACCTGAATCCATCGACATTGTGATATCGTAAGGAACAGTGGTTTCGGGGCCATCGTGACGTCACCTCCCCGACGCAGTAAAGAACCGTCGTCTCACCTCCCCTGCGCTGCAATAAGGAATAGAGGCTACACCTCCCCTGGGGTCGTAAGGAACCGACGCCGCGCAGAACCTACGAAGCCGCGCCTCCCCGACGCAGTGAACTGCCGTCTTTGTTTTCATCGCTTTTCCAAGGTACTGTTCTTTGTGGGTCTGTTTGACTCCAGGCCCGACGCCGCGCACCTCGCGGTCGGCGCTGTACTTTGAGATTTCTATCTGTCACGACATCGTATAACTCAAAGTGGAGTTATTTGTTGCTACAAGCTTGATTTAAGTGAATAACCTATTTTTAAGGATATCTTGAGAACTGTATTGTGGATTTTTGTCGTTTGGTCTTGTGTTAAATCTAGATAAAGATTACTTATTTTTTTATACTGGTGTGGTGTCCATTTGTAGTGTTTTCACTATATTACTGTATGTGTTCACAAATGCTTTACACACTGCCTCTGAGATAAGCCTACCTGCTCGTGCCAAGCTACCAAGGGGGTGAGCAGGGGTTATTTTAGGAGTGTAGCCCCCTTACCCTGACTAGAAGCAAGGGCCCATACTTGGTCAAAGGTACCTACCTCTGTCAACTAGAGACCCCCATTTCTAACATTGGTGGTCAGCGGTGAGGATTTGGACTTGCATTTGTGACTCATATACAGTGATTGGTGTACACTACTAGTGAGTGCAGACCATAACGCAACCACATGCATTTTGGGAGAATTTGTTTCCTTGGGACTTCTATTTTTGCTAAGAACTGCCAATCCTTGTTACCATGAGCAAAGCAAAGCAGCATCCAACGCATCTATGGATCTACAATTTGAAGAAGAGAGGATTGATACCTACACTGTGCCACAGCTTAAAAGCCTCTGTAAAAGATTTAAAATCTCTGTGAAAGGCATCACCAAGAAGGAGGAGTTCCAAAAGGCGCTGAAGGCCTGGTTGGAAGCTAGAAATACTCCTGAGCATCCTGAAGAGCCTAGGGAGGAGGCAGAGAATACAGATGGGCAGCTAGATGGGCCATTGGGCCTGACCAGGGAGAAAGTACCTTCCAGGGCAGGCAGCAGTGTTTCTTCAAAGGGCCTGTCCCCAGGAGAGCTGGAGGACAGGGAGGGGATAGAATGCATAAGATGGAGCTAGCCAAGCTCAAACTGGGTGGTCAGATGGAATTAGAAAGCAAGAAGTTAGCCTTGGAAGAAAAGAGAATGCATTTAGAGCATGAGAGAATGTTGAGAGAATTGGAGCTGAAAGCCAAGAGCTTAGAAATTACTCCCTCTGGTGGCAGCACACCATCCGTGCCTGTAGAAGCAAGAGTATAAGATATGAGTTTGTATCGGCCTATATCGCTGATCAATGCCGACGCTAAAATCTTCTCTAAAATTCTCGCTTCTCGGCTTGCCCCTGTTATCCATCACCTAGTCTCGGAACAGCAACATGGTTTTGTTCCAGTTAGGGATACGACAGCTCATATCAATACGGCTATTGCTGCATTTGACATCTCTGGCCAATTAAACCAACGTATAGGGATGCTGATGCTGGACGCCGAGAAGGCCTTTGACCGAGTTGCTTGGGGAGCTCTATGGCCAACTATGTTATCATTCGGTCTCGGCCAAAGGTTTGTCTCGGCGGCGCAGAAAATGTACAACAATTTGACTGCAGCTGTGAAACTTAATGGTCTTTCCTCCAAGCATTTTGCTGTTAATAGGGGTACGCGGCAGGGATGTCCGCTATCCCCACTACTATTTGCTCTATACATTGAGCCCTTCATAAAACACCTGCTACAAAATGCTAGGATTCCCCCTGTGATCATTAGGGGTCTGGAATTAAAATTAACCGAGTATGCCGATGACATTGCTATTTTTTCTGCTAGGCCGGCAGATGCTATAGTCGAAATCATGCAAGAGGCGCTACGGTTTGGCTCCTTCTCCGGCTATAAATTAAATCTGAATAAGACCCAGACTATTTTGAATTTTCAACCTGAGGTGGCTCTATTAACATTAGCTGCATCAGCAACTTACCTTGGAGTCTGCCTTAGTAGCCGAGTAGACGATGTGGTTTCTTTGAACTATGAACCGCTGTTAAAAAAAGTTGTGGCAAGTCTACACAGTATGCACCGGCTCCCTATAAGTATATACGGGAGGTGTAACGTAGTTAAAATGAATATTCTTCCTAAATTTTTGCATTTATTTCGTACAATTCCCCTAAGGGTGCCGTGGACATTCTTTAAGCGCTTAGAACGTGCCCTAGGTAGTTTTATTTGGGGTTATAAGCGTGCAAGGAGAGCTCTTAGGTACATAAAGCTATCATATAAACAAGGAGGTTTTAAACTTCCTGATTTTAAGTTATATTTTTGGGCTGCGTTTGTTAGTCGAATTCCAAGCTTACTTAATGGGCCTGATACTTGTGCTACGTGGTTATCTTATCAACTACCCTGTGGACCAAATACGGGGTTTTTATTGTATAAAACGGCGGATCCAAATTACTACAAACGGGTTCGGTTCAAGATAATAAGAGATATCACCAGGATATGGCAAGATATTTGCAAGGAATATTCCTTGCCAGCGTTACATTCCTATATAAGGCTTTGGGGTAACCCAAAATTGCCTGACATATTGCATGATCAAACTGGTAGAAGCTGGCTAAGTAAGGGCCTATCTCAGCTCGGACAGCTTTACGACAGTCAAGGATTTCGGTCCTTCTTAGCATTGAAAGAAGAGTTTGGGTTACCGCAGAGTACTTTTTTTAAATATCTGCAAGTAAGGGACTACTTTATAAATGGTGAAAAGCTGTTAGAGATATCGAGGCCTTCTGAAGTATTAGCAACATTCTTTCAGGTCGCAGGCGGGGGACTTATCGGTCTTGCCTACCAGAGATTTCTTGCAGCCGTTAGCGACGACTGTGTACAGGTAGCTGCAAAACTAAGTCGGACTCTTGTGACTGATTTAACTAAGGAGGAAATACAGGACTCGTTGGGAATAATATATGCTGCCGTAACATCCGTCAATTTGAAATTGCAGCAACATAGGACTTTATTTATGTTGTATTATACTCCCGAGCTTATCTCCAAATGGGTCACAACTCAACCAACGGCTAAATCATACTGCCCAAAATGTCAAAAATAAGCTGCATATCTGCGTCATATGTTCGTTACCTGTCCTAAGCTGAGTACATTTTGGTCAGATATAACTGAAATCTTAACAACAATGGCTGGCCACGATGTTCAAATAGCTGAGAAAGAAGTAGTCTTAGGGTTAATACCCGATATTGGCACTCATATGAGATCGTTGGTATCAATTATTATTGCGTGTGCTCGTTTATGTATAGCACGAGCATGGATTCAAAATACGAGTCCAGGCATCAAAGAATTCTGGGTATTAATTCGGCAAATATACGAAATGGAATTAGCCCTAACAAAAGCTAGAGGCCCACGCTCCTAATTCGAAAGGGTGTGGTATAAGCTTCAATGGGACTGACAATTTACTGTTGCTTTGATTTGCTTCTTTAAAATATGGTATTATTGATGTTGTCTTTTCCCCTATTCTTGATTTTTGATTCTTGACGTTTGATTTTTGATTAAAAAAAAAATTGATAATCGCATAACGCCTTAACTGATGTTTTCTTTCCCTTTGATATGTATGCTCTGTCGTCGTTATTTACCATTGGTATTTTGCTATTTCTTATTTTCTTTTATGTGTAATGTATTATTCGCTGTGGCTCGGAAAAAGAATAAAAATTATTTAAAAGAAAAAGAAGCATGAGTATTTATCCCCAAAGATGTAATTAAGGAGTTCCACAAGCATGAAGATATTGGGCAATGGTTTAAGGCCTATGAGGTGGCCATGACCTCCCACCGGGTCCCTGAGAAGGATTGGGGAGCGGGGTTGTGGGGGCGGTTTCTCAGTGATGGGTGGGACACCTTGTTAGACTTGCCCTCTGAGGACCAGAATTCCTATGTCCACATGAAGGAAGCCTTAATGACCAGGTATGGGTTGACCCCAGAGCTTTATAGACAAAGGTTTAGAAATTGTAAGAAACTGGAGTCAAGTACTTGGGTGGAATATGTGTCTTTTTTTTGCATTGAATGGTTGGGTGACGGGTAGCAAAGTAAATGATTTTGAGGCGCTCTATGATTTGATTGCATGGGAGCACTTTTCCAGTAATTGTTTTACAGAGCTACGCCAGCACCTGATTGATAGTAAGCTGACTAACCCTAGGAAGCTTGCTGAGGAGGCGGACCGCTGGGTTAGTACCCGGGTCCACAAGGGTCATGTGGGAGACTTCGCCATAGCTGGGCAGGGTCCCAGCAGAAGAGTGGGGGGACAAGGGTAAACAGAGGGAGTTCCAGAAAGGGCCCCAAAGTTATCCCCAAGGGAACCAAGGGAAGGGTTCCCAGCCTCCCCCTGAGAAGAAGCCAGGGGCCCCGACAGATAAGCCTGTTCAGAAGGGGCCCAGGAAATGTTATACTTGTGGTCAGGTGGGCCACTGCTTCTGGGTTCCTAAGTGTCCCATGAAAGCGAATGCAGCACCCACTGGTGCACCGCCCCGTCAGATGGCTAGTGTAGCCCTGGGGGAGGAGTTGGGTGCCCAAGGTGGGTGGGGTCCCGCAGAGATGTCCCTAGTTTCTTTAGGAGACAGTGAGATGGTCCCTAGGACCCAGCTGCCTGATAGCACTAAGAAATATAGGCAGTGGGTGACCATCAATGGCCATAGGGTGGAGGCTCTGAGAGACACTGGAGCCAGTGTGACAGCTGTCAGTTGTCGGCTGGTGTCTGAAGAGCAGGTGATCCCCCATGCATTTTACCCTGTAGTTGCCGCTGACAACTCAGAGAGCCACTGCAAGGTGGCCCAGGTTCCCTTTGAGTGGGGGGGGGGGTACTCAGGTACCTTTCAAGTAGCTGTGAGGCCAGCCATGCCTGTTGACTGTCTGCTAGGCAATGATTTGGAAAGCTCCCCTTGGGCTAAGGTTGAGCGAAGAGCTCATTTGGAGATGTTGGGTGTGCCTGAGTGGGCGTGTGTGACCACTCGGCCCATGGCAGCCAGTAAGGGTATTCAAGAGGACCTGGAGCCTGAAAGAGTGGCCCAGGTACCTGCCTTAAAGAGAAGAGGCAGGGGGCGTGGGAAACCAGCCCCCGAAGTTCCCACGTTCCAGGAGGAGGCAGACCTTGAGGGGGAAGCCCTAGAACCTACAGGGCAGCAAGTAGCTGAACTGGGGGACCTGCCTGAGCTGACCCATTGGCAGCAGGAAGGAGGACCCTCCAAGGAAGAGTTCTGCGAGGAGCAGAAGAAGTGCCCTTCTCTTGTGGGTTTGCGGCAACAGGCCACAAACCAGGCAGCAGGTGATCAGTCTGGATCACATTGGATCTACTGGGAGAATGGTCTCCTGTATAGTGAGCCTAAGGTTGCTGAGCCTGGGTCAGCCTGTGTGCTGGTGGTACCCCAGCGCTTCAGAGCCTTCCTACTGGGTCTGGCTCATGATGTGCCTCTAGGAGGACATTTGGGGCAAGACAAGACCTTTGAACGGCTTGTCACCCACTTCTATTTGCCCCAAATGCGCAAGAGTTCAGATACTCACTGCAGGACCTGTCAGACTTGCCAGGCAAGTGGTAAGAGTGGGAGGAAGCATAAGGCTCTCTCCAACCGTTCCCTGTGGTCAGCACCCCTTTGAAAGGGTGGGCATTGACATTGTGGGGCCTCTGGATCCCAAGACAGCCGTGGGCAACAGGTTCATCCTGGTCTTGGTGGACCATGCCCCCGGTATCCGGAAGCCATCCCTCTCTGTACTGTGACCGCCCCCATGGTGAGACGTGCATTGATAGGGATTTTCTCCAGTGTGGGTTTCCCCAGAGAGGTGGCGTCCGACCGTTGTACCAACTTCATATCTAAGTCTATGAAGTCCCTGTGGCAGGAGTGTGGTGTAACCTACAAGTTCACCACTCCTTACCACCCCCAAGGTAATGGGCTGGTTGAGAAATTCAACCGGACCCTAAAAGGCATGAATATGGGTCTTGAGGAACCTATGAGGCGTAAGTGGGTCGTCCTCTTGCCATGCCTTCTGTTTGCTAACAGAGAGGTGCCACCGAAGTCCTTAGGGTTCAGTCCCTTTGAACTGCTGTATGGTCACCCTGTAAGAGGACCTCTGAGTTTGGTAAAGGAAGGCTGGGAGAGAGCTCCCAGTAAACCTCCCCAGGATGTATATAGCTACATGCTGGCCTTCAGAAACCAAACTAGGCGTTTCAGGCAACTCGCTCAGGCGAATCTGGAAGCCAGCCAGGAGGAGATGAAACGATGGTATGATCAGAATGCCACTCTGATCGAGTTTCAGCCTGGACAGAAAGTGTGGGTCATGGCCCCCGTGGAGCCTTGTGCGCTCCAGGATAAGTGGACCGGACCATTTGAGGTGGTGGAGCGCAAGAGTAATGTCACCTACTTGGTGGACTTGCGGTATCCTAGGAACCCCTGCATGTAAACCCCCTGAAGCCCCACTTGGAGAGGTCCGAAGTGGGCATACTCCTAGCGACAGATGATGGAATGGAGGAGGGGACTGAGCCTCTTCCTGACCTCCTGTCTGCAACAGAGCAAGATGGGTCAGTGGACGGTGTGAACCTCTCTTCCGCCCTGACCCCTGAGCAGCAAGATGACTGACGCCAACTGTTGGGACAGTTTCCTGATCTGTTCTCCCTGACTCCCGGTGTCACTGAGTGGTGCGTCCATGATGTGGACACTGGGGACAGTCCTCCTGTAAAACACAAAACTTACAGAGTGACTGACAGGGTGAGAGCTTGCATCAAGGAGGAGGTCTCCAAGATGTTTGCGTTAGGGGTGATTGAGTCCTCTAACAGCCCTTGCTCCAGCCCAGTGGTCTTGGTCCCAAAGGCTGCCGCGCCTGGTGCCACACCCGAACTCCGGTTCTGTGTGGACTACCGAGGACTCAATTCAGTCACCAGGACTGACGCACACCCCATCCCCAGAGCTGATGAGCTCATTGATCGGTTAGGGGCTGCCCGGTACCTCAGTACATTTGACTTAACGTCTGGGTACTGGCAGATCGCCTTAACTGATGGGGCAAGAGAGAGGTCCGCATTCTCCACACCAGATGGGCATTGCCAATTCCGGGTTATGCCCTTTGGGATGAAGAATGCCCCTGCCACCTTTCAGAGGTTGGTCAAACAGGTGTTGGCTGGACTGGAAGATTTCAGTGCCGCCTACCTGGATGACATCGCAGTGTTCAGCGCCAGTTGGGAAGAACATCTGCGCCACCTCTGGGAAGTATTGATGGCGCTGCGGAGGGCAGGCCTCACGATCAAGGCGAGTAAGTGCCAGATCTAGCAGGGTTCCGTGGTGTACTTGGGACACCAGGTTGGGAGCGGCCAGGTGGCGCCCCTACAGCCCAAGATTGATACCATCCTGGCTTGGGAACCCCCCAAGACCCAGACAGAGGTGAGAGCCTTTTTAGGACTCACAGGGTACTACAGGAGGTTTGTCAAGGGGTATGGCAGCATTTCTGACCCCTTGACAGAGCTGACTTCCAGGAAGCAGCCCAAGAAAGTGAACTGGACTGACACCTGTCAGAAAGCTTTTGATGCCCTGAAGACTGCCATGTGCATGGCGCCCGTGCTTCAGGCGCCCAACTTCTCAAAGGAATTCATTGTGCAGACAGACGCTTCAGAGCATTCACAGATGAATGAGGAGGGCCTAGACCAACCTGTAGCCTTCATTAGTAGGAAGTTACTTCCATGGGAACAGAGGTGAACTGCAATTGAGCGTGAGGCATTTGCTGTGGTCTGGGCACTGAAGAAGTTGAGACCATACTTGTTTGGGACTCACTTCCGGGTTCAGACAGACCACAGGCCCCTCAGATGGTTGATGCAGATGAGGGGTGAGAACCCAAAGCTGTTGAGGTGGTTCATTTCCCTACAGGGGATGGACTTCATGGTGGAACACCGCCCTGGTACAGAGCACGCCAATGCTGATGGTCTGCCAGATTTTTCCGCCTTAGTGAAGAGATCTCCCAAGAGGGTGGTAGTTCTCCCCACATTTCAGCTGGAGGGGACACGTGTTAGACCTGGCACCATTGGCGTGGGTCTCTCTTCCATTTTTTCACTGTTGCCTCCTATGTTTTTGCTGGTCTAGATGCTTTGGGCACTTTGCCACTGCTGTTCAGTGCCAAAGTGCAAGTGCTCCCTATTGTAAATTGTTGTAATGGATTAGTGACTCCATGATTGGCTTATTTGATTCACTTATCAGACCCTAGTACAGTGCACCATGAGTGCCCAGGGCCTGTAAATCAAATGCTCCTGGTGGGCTTGCAGCACTGATTGTGCCACCCACAGAAGCAGTTTGTAAAATATGGCTCAGGCCTGCCATTGCAGAGCCTGTGTGCAGTCTGGGACTGCCATGTCGACTTGGCAAGTGTACCCACTTGCCAGTCCCTAAACCTTCCCTTTTCTACATGTTAGTCACCCCTAAGGTAGGCCCAAGGTACCCCTGTGGGCAGGGTGCATTGTATGTGAAAGGTAGGACATGCCCTGGTGTGTGTGGCATGTCCTGATAGTGAATTACAGCCAATTTCGTTATTCACTATTGCAAGGCTACCTGTTCCCATAGGCCAGAATGGGCAGTTTGATTATGACATCTTATAATCCTAACTGCCCCAGGGAACAAGGTAAAAAAGCGAGTTTAGTATGCCTGAACTCAGAATGTTAAAATACATCTGTTAGTGTGGGTGATTTTTACATTCTGTGTTTGAAAATACCACTTTTAGAAAGTAGGTATTTTCTTGCCTAACCATCCAGTATGCCTCTGCTAGGTTTGTGTATTCCATGTCTGATTTGTGAGTGACAGGGGGCTGGAGAGGGCTTTGGCTCCAGCAGTCTGATGAGTCAGGGCTGGGCTGAATAGGACCTGGGTTGAATAGAGAGTAGGGGGAGGAGATTTCCTTTCACTTGCTTGAGCCTACATAGAATAGAGAGTAGGGGGAGGAGATTTCTTTTCAGCTACCTGGGCCAGGTCCGCTTTCAACAATGCTGTCTCCACCTCATGCCAGGAAGCTGCACCAGGGAGGACAGAACTGGTTTTGACTAGGTACAGCCACTCTCTGCCTTCAGAGAACAAAGGATTTAGTAGTATAAATATTGAGGCCCAGACCCCAGAACTTTAGATCACTTCTGGGAATCAAGACGAACCTTTGCCAAGGAGAGAAACCAAGGAAGCTGAAGGAGGAGACTGCCCCTGCACTGGTGACTGTTTGGGGTTGGCCTGCAGTGGTTACTTATTGCCAAGGAAAGGAGAAAAGGAACTTTGTGTGTACTTTAATCAACTTGAGGAAGATCTCCAAGGGCTTGAAACTGAGCTTGCCTCCTGTTCTGAAGTCTCAGGACCACAAAGACTTCACCCCTTCTGTCTTCCTGCATCTAGAACTGCTGTTTTAGCTGCTACAGAAGGAAATTGAAACACCGACGCCGGCGTGCGATGCCGTAACCTGCACCGAAGCCGTGAGCGCTGCTCCGACTTGCGACGTAGGCCCAATGCTAGCTGCCGTGCCACATCGATGCCAGCGAGCGACGCCGTAACCTGCCCGAAGCCATGAGCGCTGCTCCGACTTGCGACGTGGGCCCAACGCCTGCTGCTGTGCCTCATCGACTCCGAAGCCGACCTCATCATCGTGGAGCCGATCCTCGACGTGGGTGACCCCCTGAATCCATCGACATTGCGACATCGTAAGGAACAGTGGTTTCAGCGCCATCGTGACGTCACCTCCCCGACGCAGTAAGGAACCGTCATCTCGCCTCCCCTGCGCTGCAGTAAGGAATAGAGGCTACACCTCACCTGGGGTCATAAGGAACCGACGCAGCGCAGCGCCTATGAAGCCGCGCCTCCCCGATGCCGTGAACTGCGGTCTTTGTTTTCATTGCTTTTCCAAGGTACTGTTCTTTGTGGGTCTGTTTGACTCCGGGACCGACGCCGCGCACCTCACGGTCGGCGCCGTACTTTGGGATTTCTATCTGTCATGACGTCGTATAACTCAAAGTGGAGTTATTTGTTGCTACAAGCTTGATTTAAGTAAATAACCTATTTTTAAGGATATCTTGAGGACTGTATTGTGGATTTTTGTCGTTTGGTCTTGTGTTAAATCTAGATAAAGATTACTTATTTTTCTAAACTGGTGTGGTGTCCATTTGTAGTGTTTTCACTATATTACTGTATGTGTTCACAAATGCTTTACACACTGCCTCTGAGATAAGCCTACCTGCTCGTGCCAAGCTACCAAGGGGGTGAGCAGGGGTTATTTTAGGAGTGTAGCCCCCTTACCCTGACTAGAAGCAAGGGCCCCTACTTGGTCAAAGGTACCTATCTCTGCCAACTAGAGACCCCCATTTCTAACAGTGTCTAAAACGTTTCAACGCTCCATCCATCATCTCCTTGTCTTTGCTTTGTTCGCCCTAAGTTGGCAGGGTATGGCCAGATGTGGGTCCCTTGCTCACTTTGCCACTGGATTCAAGCTAGCTTGGCTGATGAAGGGTGTTACCCCAAAACTAGTCCCAGCATGCTTGTTTCCAGTCCAGGGAAGACCTGTCTTGGCTCTTAGGGTTGGACTGTTCCCATGAGGAACAGGGTCAAGACAGATTTGCATATGGCAGGGTCTGACCTGGGGTGGCAAAGTGTCCTTAAAACAATGATGGATTCAACCCAAATCTGTGATTGGGGGTGGGTGTCTGAAAAGTTTCAGCGCTCCGTCCATCATCTCCTTGAATTTGCTTTGTTCGTCCTAAGTTTGCAGGGTATGCCCAGATGTGGGTCCCTTGCTCACTTTGCCACTGGATTCAAGCTAGCCTGGCTGATGAGGGGTGTTACCCCAAAACCAGTCCCAGTATGCTTGTTTCCGGTCCAGGGAAGACCTGTTTTGGCAGTTCGGGCTGGACTGTTCCCATGAGGAACAGGGTGGAGACTGATTTGCAATTGGCTGGGTCTGAACTGGGGTGATGAAGTGAGCTAAAGAACATTGATGAATTTACCAAAGATCTGTGACTAGAGGTGTGTGTCTGAAATTTTTCAGTGCTCTGTCCATCATCTCCTTGTGTTTGATTTATTCGCCCTAAGTTGGCAGGGTATGCACAGATATGGGTCCCTTGCTTACTTTGCCACTGGATTCAAGCGAGCCTGGCTGATGAATTGTGTTACCCCATATCCGGTCCAGGATGCTTGTTTCCTGTCCAGGGAAGACCTGGTGTGGCAGTTTGGGCTGGACTGTTCTCATGAGGAACAGAGTCGAGACTGATTTGTAATTGGCTGGGTCTGAACTGGGGTGGCGAAGAGAGCTAAAGAATGTTGATAGATTCAACCCAGAACTGTGACTGGGGGTGAGTGTCTGAAAATATTCAGCACTCCGTCCATCATCTCTTGTTTGCTTTGTTCACCCTAAGCTGGCAGGGTTTGCCCAGACGTGGGACCCTTGCTCACTTTGCCACTGGATTCAAGCTAGAATGGCTGATGAGGGGTGTTACCCTGAAACCGATCCCAGGATGTTTGTTTCCGGTCCAGGGAAAACCTGGCTTGGCTGTCTGGGCTGGAGTCCTCCCATGAGGAACAGGGTCAAGACTAATTTGCATATGACTGGATCTGAACTGGGGTGGCGAAGTGAGCTAAAGAACAATGATAAATGCAACACAAATCTGTGACTGGGGTGAGTGTCTGAAAAGTTTCAACCATCATCTCCATGTGTTTGCTTTGTTTGCCCTAGGTTGGCAGGGTATGCCAAGATGGGGGTCCCTTCCTCACTTGCCACTGGATTCAAACTAGCCTGGCTGATGAGGGGTGTTACCCCGAAACCGTTCCCAGGATGGTTGTTTCTGGTCCAGGGAAGACCTGTCTTGGCATTTCGGGCTGGACTGTTCCCATGAGGAATAGGGTCAAGACAGATTTGCATATGGCTGTTTCTGAATTGGGGTTGCGAAGTGAGCTAAAGTGCGATGATAGATTCAACCCATATCAAGAGGGAGGAGCCAGCCCCATCATGGCCGCTCGGAGCTGTTGCTCCGTAGTGAACCCTCTCTCCAACCTCCTGAACAGCGCTCCGCCGCATTGTTTTTCTTACTAAAGCGACGATTTCGCCACCGGAATACAAGCAAATCTCCTGGAAATAAATTTGACCCTTATCCGTTCGAGCATTGCGGAGATATCCGAGCAAATGGCAAAATCGGCACCGCCGGGCTCGTCTGTCCCGAGAAAGCGGAGCAGTTGAAGAACAGCACCTTCGCTCACCATGAGAGCAGCGATCCTCCAGGAGTGACACGGCTGAGGCGCAGTGTGAAGCCCGCCGGTGTGGAGGGGGCGCTCACAATGCTGGGAGGAGATAACTCCGATCCCAGAAGGATCCCGCCCGCCATTGCAGACACTCACCGCGAAACGAAATACGGTGAGCGGGGGCATTGTTGACATCACCGGAAGTACCGGGAGTCCCGATGGTAAGCCCGGGAGGCTGGGGGCTCCCGTCACTGTCCTCCTTAGATTCTTAGGGCATTGAAATCAATACTATCCAAGAGCCTTTTTTTGTGAAACGCGCCTGACCCCAAAATGGCGCCTGCAGAAGATCGTTGCCAGGGGTCAAAAGCAATCACCCTAAGGGAGGCCCCTTTTGCATCTACAGTGTTGAGGCCGCATAATTGATTGAAATAGCAGCAACAGCTCAGGCCTCAAGGGAAGACCTCGTTTAGCGTCACAAGCAACCGAGAGGGATACTGGAGGCGCCCCGCCTGATCCTATTGTGGCGGCCATCTCCCCCCCTGGCAGCTATAATGCAGAAATACTCTCCTTTCGGGAGGCAAGCGGACACTGGCTCCGGCCTCAAGCTGCTCCATTGCACAACAAACACCCCCCCGAGCGTAAGGCAAAAATGGGAACCGGACGATTTTAACTCCAAGGTCAGAATCCCTTGCCTGACCCCAAGATGGCTGCCACAGTGGTCCCTACCACGTTCGTGCCACTACTCTGAGAAAAAACCGGACATCGACCAGACACGAACCCATCCCCCATCCGGCCTACCCATCAGGATACGGAATCTGTGAACTTACCTCTGACCATGGAGACCTAGCTTTTTGGCCGATGCCCGGGGGAGCTACCTGATAGCTATAGAGGAGATGGGCTGTGGACTACCCCCGGGGCCGTCACCTACCCAGCCGGACTTTGGGCAGACCTTACTTCGTCTCTCCGTTGTATTCTCCCTCCTACCCCTTTACTCCACCCCCTTTCTCCTCTACGCTCCATTTATCACGTCCTCTATGCTCTTTAAATGTTTTCCCGTTGAGACCTAGCTATTTGGCTGATGCCCGGTGGAGCTACCTGATAGCTATAGAGGAGATGGGCTGTGGACTTCCCCCTCGGCCGTCACCTACACAGCCAGACTTTGGGCAGACCTTACTTCGTCTCTCCGTTGTATTCTCCCTCCTACCCCTTTACCCCACCCCCTCAACCTTCTAAGCTTCATTTATCTCCTCTTCTACGCTCTTGAATGTTTTTCTAATAACTGATGTATTTTGTAATTTTGCGGAACCTTATGTAAAGCGCTCTGATACCTCCGGGTCTAGCCAGCACTATATAAAACTCAAATAAAATAAATCTGTGACTGGTGGTGAGTGTCTGAAAAGTATCAGTGCTCCGTCCATCATCTCCTTGTGTTTGCTTTGTTCACCGTAAGTTGGTGGGGTATGCCCAGACAAGGGTCCCTTTCTCACTTTGCCACTGCTTTCACATTAGCCTGGCTGATGGGTAATGTTACCCCAAAACCGGTCCTAGGATGCTTGTTTCCGGTCCAGGGAAAATTGGACTTGGCAGTCCGGGCTGGACTGTTGCCATGAGGAACAGGGTCAAAACTGATTTGCATATGGCTATGTTTTTTAACTGGGGCGGCAAAGTGAGCTAAAGAACAATGATGAATTCAACACAGATCTGTGATTGGGGGTGAGTGCCAGAAAAGTTTCAGCACTCTGTCCATCATCTCCATGTGTTTTCTTTGTTCACCCTCATTTGCTAGGGTATCCCCAGATGTGGGTCCCTTGCACACTTTGCCACTGGATTCATTCTAGCCTGGCTGATGAGGGCTGTTAGCCTGAAACAGGTCCCAGGATGCTTGTTTCCAGTCCAGGCAAGACCTGGCATGGCAGTAAGGGCTGGACTGTTCCCATGAGGAACAGGGTCAACACTGATTTGCATTTGGCTTGGTCTGAACTGGGGTGGTGAAGTGACCTAAAGAACTATGATGGATTCAACCCAGATCTGTGAATGGGGTTGAGTGTCTGAAAACATTCAGCGCTCCGTCCATCATCTCCTTATGTTTGCTTTGTTCACCCTAAGTTGGCCGGGTATGCCCACACATGGCTCCATTGCTCACTTAGCCACTGGATTCAAGCTAGCCTGGCTGATAAGGGGTTTTACCCTGAAACCGGTCCCAAGATGCTTGTTTCTGGTCCAGGGAAAGCCTGGCTTGACAGTTTGGGCAGGTCTGTTCCCATGAGGAACAGGGTCAAGACTGATTTGCATTTGGCTGGGTCTGAACTGGAGAGGCCAAGTGAGCTAAAGAACGATGATGAATTCAACCTAGATCTGTGACTGAGAATGAGTGTCTGAAAAGTTTTAATGCTCCGTCCATCATCTTCAGGTGTTTGCCTTTTTCGCCCTAAGTTAGCATGATATGCCAAGATGTGGGTTCCTTGCTCACATTGTTATTGGATTCAAGCTAGCCTGGATGATGGGGGGTGTGACCCCGAAACCGGTCCCAGGAAGCTTGTTTCCAGTCCAGGGAAGACCTAGCTTGGCAGTTCGGGCTGGACTGATCCTATGAGGAACAGGGTCAAGACTGATTTGCATTTGGCTTGGATCTGTACTGGGGTGGGAAGTGACCTTAAAACAATGATGGATTCAACCCAGATCTGTTACTGGGAGTTGGTGTCTGAAAAGTTTCAGCGCTCCGTCCATCATCTCCTTGTATTTGCTTTATTTGTCCTAAGTTGGCAGGGTATGCCCATACTTCATTGCCTTGCTCACTTTGCCACTGGATTCAAGCTAGCCTGGCTGATGTGGGTCGGTAACCTGAAACCGGACCCAGGATGCTTGTTTCCAGTCCAGGGAAGACCTGGCTTGGCAGTTCGAGCTGGACTGTTCCCAAGAGGAATAGGGTCAAGACTGATTTGCATATAGCTGGGTCTGATTTGGGGCGGTGAATTGAGCTAAAGTACAATGATAGATTCAACCCAGATCAGTTACTGATGGTGAGTGTCTGAAACGTTTCAGCACTCCGTCCATCATATCCTGGTGTTTTGTTTGTTCTCTGTAAGTTGGCAGGGTATGCCAAGATGTGGGTCCCTTGCTCACATTGCCACTGGATTCAATATAGCTTGCCTGATTAGTACTGTTACACCGAAACTGGTCCCAGGATGTTTGTTTCCGGTCCAGGGAAAACTGGAGTTGGCATTTCGGGTTGGACTGTTCCTATGAGATGCCCCCTGAAAAATGACCTAACACTAGTGTCCAGGCTGAGTGGCTGCTCACCAGCTGCCACCACCAGACACTTTTCTAGACCCATGGGTCAAGGACCTGCTGCTCTCGGTGGTCTGAAACAATGCACATCCTGGGATGAGGTGCCAAGCCTCCTCCCCCAGGATGGGCATGCATACACGAAGGGGAAGCTTCAAAGGCTTGCAGCCTTTGTAAGCTTCCCCAGGCCTTTTTCCGCTTCCAGCAACTGGTCTCCACTGGTTCTGACCCCCACTTTGGGCGGGACAGCCAGCGGGAAAACCAAGTGAGGAAAGGAGGTGTGCCCACCTTTGACAACCCCACCCCTCAGGTGCAGGAGGCGAGGTGAAGCACAACTCTCAGTCCCTGTCATCTTGCAGATGGGGGGACCCAGCCAACCAGAGTGAGGCATATGCCCCCCTCCCACTGGAGGGTGGCATAATGAGGGTGTACTAACCCCAAGGAAGGGAACCATTGGTCCCAACCTTTACTTACCTGTAACACCCCTATATTTAGGGGTACCCCGAACCTTGCCTCCTCAGATAAGAAACAACCAAGAAGAAAAGAAGAAGGACTGAACAGCCGTGCTGAAGCTAAGAAGAGGAGAACGCCCAATGACTTGGCCCCAGCCCTACCGGCCTGTCTCCACCTCGAACCCGCAGAAGCGAAACTCCAGCGTGTCCTGCAGCCAGCAACCTCAACGACCATGAAGACCTGCCCTGCCTTCCAAAGAAAAGACTTTGTCTCCCGTAAACACCGGATTTGTTCACCCACAGACTCTAGCTCTGGCCAAATCCGCGAGTCTGCACCACTATGCACCCATCGCCCCCGGCCCGAGTTCGAGTGGCCCAACATCACGAGGAGGTCTCCCCAGCAATCCCGACCTAAGATCTGGTGATCTCTGACCTGCCTCGAATCTCCCAGCGAAGCCTGCAGCCTCTTTCTGGAGGATCCCCCCGACCGCGACCGGAGCTGGTAAGAGAAACCCGACACCTAAAGACACCCCTGCACCCAAAGTCCCACGGCCTTGGGTGGCCAAACGACGGTGTCCCAGCATCCCCAGGCATACCAACTTACCTCTCCAACTGGTGGTCACCTCCAGAAGATCTTCGTCCCAGAGCCTACAGCCTTTGTTGAAACCAGAGAGTCCCCATTGAAATCAACAGGGAACCCGATGCCAAACCAGCACCCTGCACCCAGCTGCCTCTGCGCGGCTGCGGGTGTACTTTGGGTGCTAACTCGGATCCCCCTTGCCCTGAGCCTAAAACCACGGGCTTTGCTCCCACAACTCATTGGCCTGCTCGTAGCAGCCACCAACCGGAGGCCCCCTATCCCTCATTGGATAACATTGGGCCTCAGCACTCTGCACCCGGCCACCCTAGTGCGGCTGAGGGTGCTTTGAGAGTGTATCCTTGATCCTGGGGGAACCCTTGTTCTAACCCCAGAAACACAACCCCATAGACTGAGTACTTACCTGGTAACCGATAACTTCATGTCTCTCCATAGGAATACATTGACTGTTTTTCTCTGAAAAATGTTTTAAGTGTGGAGTTGATTTGTATGGAGACCTGAAAAACTACAACTGTGCAAAACTGATTTTTCTTACCTTTTCTCTAGGAAATGTCCCAGTGTGATATCTAGGCATATCACACTGAGTAGAAAAAGTAATATAAAAAGTAAACTAAAAAGTAACTACAAAGTAATCTGTACAGTAATTTCGAATCCTTGACTTACCTGTATTTCAAACAAAATGCATTTGAACCTGCTTTCAATTGTAAACACTGCATAATATTTTGCAAAGCATTTATTTCACTTACCTGTGCCAGGCTTGGCTTGGTTCTAGAAATAAAATAACTTAATAATATTTTCATACAAACAAAATTGGTCTGAGTTCAGTCTTTGAGTGTGTAACATCATTTGCTGATTGAGTGTGTACAACAAATGCTTAACACTACCCTCTGATAAAGCCTTACTCTCCATCCACACTACCACAAATAGAGAGTAATGTGCTATCTACCTTTATCTCTGCCTACCTTTGGGGTTCCACTTGACTCTGTGCACACTATACCTCATTTTGGCATAGTATATACAGAGCCAGATTCCTACACCTATGGCTAGGTCTGAACTGGGGTGGCGAAGTAAGTTAAAGAACACTGATGATTTTACAAAAGATCTGTGACTAGGGGTGAGTGTCTGGAAAGTTTCAGTGCTCCGTCCATCATCTCCTTGTGTTTGCTTTGTTCGCCCTACGTTTGCAGGGTATGCCCAGTTGTGGGTCCCATGCTCACTTTGACACTGGATTCAAGATGGCCAGGCTGATGAGGTGTTTTACCCCATATCCGGTCCCAGGATCCTTGTTTCCTGTCCAGGGAAGACCTGCTTGGCAGTTTGGGCTGGACTGTTTCCATGACGAACAGGGGCAAATCTGATATGCAATTGACTGGGTCTGAACTGGGGTGGTGAAGTGAGCTAAAGAACGATGATAGATTCAACCCAGATGTGTGACAGTGGGTGAGTGTCTGAAAAGTTTCAGTGCACCGTCCATAACCTCCTTGTGCTTGCTTTGTTCACCCTGAGTTGGCAAGGAATGCCCAGATGTGGGTCCCTTGCTCACTTTGCCACTGGATTAAAGCTAGCATGGCTGATATGGGGTGTTTCCCGAAAACTGGTCCCAGGATGCTTTTTTCGGGTCCAGGGAAGACTTGGCTTGGCAGTTCTGGATTGACTGTTTCTATGAGGAACAGGGTCAAGACTGATTTGCATATGGCTGAGTCTGTACTGGGTGGCGAAGTGAGCTAGAGAACAATGATAGATTCAACCCAGATCTGTGACTGGGGGTTAGTGTCTGAAAAGTTTCAGCACTTCGTCCATCATCTCCTTGTGTTTGCTTTGTTCACCCTAAGTTGGTAGGGTATGCCCAAACGTGAGTCTGTTGCTTACTTTGCCACTGGATTCAAGCTAGCCTGGCTGATGTGGGTTGTTAACCTGAAACCGGACCCAGGATGCTTGTTTCCAGTCCAGGGAAGACCTGGCTTGGTAGTTTGGGCTGGACTGTTCCCATGAGGAATAGGGTCAAGATTGATTTGCATATGGCTAGTTCTGAATTGGGGTGGCGGATTGAGCTAAAGTACAATAATAGATTCAACCCAGATCTATGACTGATGGTGAGTGTCTGAAAAGTTTCAGCGCTCCGTCCATCATATCCTTGTGTTTTTTTTGTTCTCTGTAAGTTGGCAGGGTATGCCAAGACGTGGGTCCCTTGCACACTTTGCCACTGGATTCAAGATAGCCTGCCTGATGAGTAGTGTTACCCTGAAACTGGTCCCAGGATGCTTGTTTCCGGTCCAGGAACAGGATCAAGACTGATTTTCATATGGCTAGGTCTGAACTGGGGTGGCGAAGTGAGCTAAAGAACACTGAAGATTTCACTAAAGATCTGTGACTAGGGGTGAGTGTCTGGAAAGTTTCACCGCTCCATCCATCATCTCCTTGTGTTTGCTTTCTTCACCCTACGGTTGCAGGGTATGCCAGACGTGGGTCCCTTGCTCACTTCTGCCACTGGTTTCAAGCTAGCCTGGCTGATGAGGGGTGTTACCTCAAAACCGGTCCCAGGATGCTTTTTTCCAGTCTTGGAAGACCTGGCTTACAGAGCTGGCTGGACTGTTCCCATGACGAACAGGGTCAAATCTGATTTGCAATTGGGTGGGTCTGAACTGTGGTGGTAAAGTGAGCAAAAGAACGATGATAGATTCAACCCAAATGTGTGACCGTTGGTGTGTGTCTGAAAAGTTTCAGTGCTCCGTCCATCATCTCTTTGCGCTTGCTTTGTTCGCCCTAAGTTGGCAAGATATGCCCAGATGTAGGTCCCTTGCTCACTTTGCCACTGGTTTAAAGCTAGCATGGATGATTAGGGGTATTTCCCCAAAAACGGTCCCAGGGTGCTTTTTTCTGGTCCAGGGAAGACCTGACCTGGCAGTTCAGGCTGGACTGTTCCCATGAGGAACAGGGTCAAGACTGATTTGCATTTGGCTGGGTCTGAACTGCCTGAACTGAACTGAACTGAACTGCCAGCCTGAACTGCCAAGCGAGGTCCTCCCTGGACCGGAAACAAGCATCCTAGGACCGATTTCGGGGTTTCACCCCTCTTCAGCCAGTATAGCTTGAATCCAGTGGCACAGTGAGCCCGGGACCCACGTCTGGGCATACCCGGCGCACTTAGGGCGAGAAAGCAAAAGACACACAATTGATGGACAGAATGCAGAACAAATCAAAACATTCACCCCCAGTCAAAGGATCTGGGTTAAATCCATCATTCTTTTTCTCACCATGCCACCCCAGTTTAGACCTGGCCATATGCAAATCAGTCTTGACCCTGTGCCTCATGCGAACAGTCCAGCCTGAACTGGCAAAGTGAGATAAAGATGGAATCAACCCAGATCTGTGACTGGGGGTGAGTGTCTGAAAAGTTTCAGTGCTCCGTCCATCATCTTCTTGTGTTTGCTTTGTTCGCCCAATGTTGGCAGGGTATGCTCAAATGTTGGTCCCTTGCTCACTTTTCCACTTGATTCAAGCTAGCTTGGCTGATGAGGGGTGTTATCATGAAATCAGTACCAGGATGCTTGTCTCCGGTCCAGCGAAGACCTGGCTTGAAAGTTCGGGCTGGGCTTTTCCCTATTAGAAACAGGGTCAAGACTGATTTGCTTATCAGTGTTTCTGAATTGGGTTTGCGAAGTGAGCTACAGTACGATGATAGATTCAACCCATATCTGTGACTGGGGGTGAGTGTCTAAAAAGTTTCAGCGCTCCGTCCATCATCTCCCTGAGTTTGCTTTGTTTGCCCTATGTTGGCAGGGTGGGTCCCTTGCTCACTTTGCTATCATATCCAAGCTTGCATGGCTGATGAGGGGTGTTAACCCAAAACCGGTACAGGGTGCTTGTTTACGGTCTAAGCAAGACCTGGCTTTGCAGTTCAGACTGGACTGTTACCATGAGGAACAGGGTCAAGACTGATTTGCAAATGGCTGGGTCTGAACTGGGGTGGCGAAGCGACCTAAACATGGATTCAATCCAGATCTGTGACTGGGAGTGAGTGTCTGAAAGGTTTCAGCGCTCCGTCCCACATCTCCTTGTGTTTGCTTTGTTTGCTCTAAGTTGGAAGGCTATGCCCAGACGTTGGTTCCCTGCTCACTTTGCCACTGAATTCAAGTTAAAGACACACAATTGATGGACGGAATGCAGAACAAATCAAAACAATCACCCCCAGTAAAAGGATCTGGGTTAAATCCATCATTCTTTTGCTCACCATGCCACCCCAGTTTAGACCTGGCCATATGCAAATCAGTCTTGACCCTGTGCCTCATGGGAACAGTCCAGCCTGAACTGCCAAGCGAGGTCCTCCCTGGACCGGAAACAAGCATCCTAGGACCGATTTCGGGGTTTCACCCCTCTTCAGCCAGGATAGCTTGAATCCAGTGGCACAGTGAGCCCGGGACCCACGTCTGGGCATACCCGGCGCACTTAGGGCGAGAAAGCAAAAGACACACAATTGATGGACAGAATGCAGAACAAATCAAAACATTCACCCCCAGTCAAAGGATCTGGGTTAAATCCATCATTCTTTTTCTCACCATGCCACCCCAGTTTAGACCTGGCCATATGCAAATCAGTCTTGACCCTGTGCCTCATGCGAACAGTCCAGCCTGAACTGCCAAGCCAGGTCCTCCTGGACCGGAAACAAGCATCCTAGGACCGGTTTCGGGTTTCACCCCTCTTCAGCCAGGATAGCTTGAATCCAGTGGCACAGTGAGCCGGGACCACGTCTGGGCATACCCGGCGCACTTAGGGCGAGAAAGCAAAAGACACACAATTGATGGATGGAATGCAGAACAAATCAAAACATTCACCCCCAGTCAAAGGACCTGGGTTAAATCCATCATTCTTTTGCTCACCATGCCACCCCAGTTTAAAAACGATGGATTTAGGCCCAGATCTTTGTACTGGGGTGAATGTATGACATTGTTCTGCATTCTGTCCATCAATTGTTGTTTTTCCATTTGTCACCCCGAGTGGGACGGGTATGCCCAGACGTGGGTCCCGTGCTCTCCATGCCACTGGAGTCAAGCTATCCTGGCTGATGAGGGCTGAAAGCCCGAAACTGGTCCTAGGATGCTTGTTTCCAGTCCAGGGAGGACCTGGCCTGGCAGGTCGGGCTGGACTGTTCCCATTGGGCACAGGGTCAAGACTGATTTGCATATGGCTGGGTCCAAACTGGAATGGCATGGTGAGCAAAAAAACAATGGATTTAGGCCCAGATCTTTGCACTGGGGTGAATGTATGACATTGTTCTGCATTCTGTCCATCAATTGTTGTTTTTGCATTTGTCACCCCGAGTGGGACGGGTATGCCCAGATGTGGGTCCCGTGCTCTCCTTGCCACTGGAGTCAAGCTATCCTGGCTGATGAGGGCTGAAAGCCTGAAACCGGTCCTAAGATGCTTGTTTCCAGTCCAGGGAGGACCTGGCCTGGCAGTTCGGGCTGGACTGTTCCCATTGGGCACAGGGTCAAGACTGATTTGCATATGGCTGGGTCCAAACTGGAATGGCAGGGTGAGCAAAAAAACGATGGATTTAGGCCCAGATCTTTGTACTGGGGTGAATGTATGACATTGTTCTGCATTCTGTCCATCAATTGTTGTTTTGCATTTGTCACCCCGAGTGGGACGGGTATGCCCACACGTGGGTCCCGTGCTCTCCATGCCACTGGAGTCAAGCTATCCTGGCTGATGAGGGCTGAAAGCCCGAAACCGGTCCTAGGATGCTTTTTCCAGTCCAAGGTGGACCTGGCCTGGCAGTTCGGGCTGGACTGTTCCCATTGGGCACAGGGTCAAGACTGATTTGCATATGGCTGGGTCCAAACTGGAATGGCATGGTGAGCAAAAAACGATGGATTTAGGCCCAGATCTTTGTCCTGGGGTGAATGTATGACATTGTTCTGCATTCTGTCCATCAATTGTTGTTTTTGCATTTGTCACCCCGAGTGGGACGGGTATGCCCAGACGTGGGTCCCGTGCTCTCCATGCCACTGGAGTCAAGCTGTCCTGGCTGATGAGGGCTGAAAGCCCGAAACCTGTCCTAGGATGCTTGTTTCCAGTCCAGGGAGGACCTGGCCTGGCAGTTCGGGCTGGACTGTTCCCATTGGGCACAGGGTCAAGACTGATTTGCATATGGCTGGGTCCAAAGTGGAATGGCATGGTGAGTAAAAAAACGATGGATTTAGGCCCAGATCTTTGTACTGGGGTGAATGTATGACATTGTTCTGCATTCTGTCCATCAATTGTTGTTTTTGCATTTGTCACCCCGAGTGGGACGGGTATGCCCAGACGTGGGTCCCGTGCTCTCCATGCCACTGGAGTCAAGCTATCCTGGCTGATAAGGACTGAAAGCCCGAAACCGGTCCTAGGATGCTTGTTTCCAGTCCAGGGAGGACCTGGCCTGGCAGTTCGGGCTGGACTGTTCCCATTGGGCACAGGGTCAAGACTGATTTGCATATGGCTGGGTCCAAACTGGAATGGCATGGTGAGCAAAAAAACGATGGATTGAGGCCCAGATCTTTGTACTGGGGTGAATGTATGACATTGTTCTGCAATGGATGCTTGTTTCCGGTCTAGCGAACACCTGGCTTGGCAGTTCGGACTGGACTGTCAACTATTAAGAACAGGGCCAAGACTGATTTGCATATGGCTGAGTCTAAACTGGGGTGACGAAGTGAGCTAAAGAACGATGATGGATTCAACCCATATCTGTTACTTGGGATGAGTGTCTGAAAAGTTTCAGCGCCCCGTCCATCATCTCCTTGTGTTTGCTTTGTTCGCCCTACCTTGGCAGGGTATGCCAGATGTGGGTCCCTTGCTCCCTTTTGCCACTGGTTTCAAGCTAGCCTGGCTGATGAGGGGTGTTACCCCAAAACCGGTCCCAGGATGCTTTTTTCCGGTTAGCCTGGGCGGAGTACACATAGCGGCGCCACACGGAACTCCGCGAAGTTGAAAAAAAACTCCTCCACGCTATGCAGACTGTCCGCGAGCGGGCAGAGTTGCTTGTCCCGCTCATTCGCGTGACGTGTTCTCCGTACGTCAGGGCGGATTGCATGTTCGGGTGAAAAAATTGTGCGACCAGCACCACGCGGTCGCACATGGGCGCAGCCATCTTGTATCTTACTCTGTTTATGGTGCTGGGGCCTACATTTCCATCCTTATTCAATCTTTGCAATCCTTGCTTTCAGAAACTTTTTAAAAATCTTTTTATTTATTATCTTACCCTTTGTCTTTCTAAGTGTGTATTTGTGTTTTTTTCTACTTTACTGTGGGCTTTTGGTGTTTTGAACTTTTTAAATTTATTTTTTAGCTTTCCTACTTCCTTATTACCAAGTCCTTCCTTCTTTTTCCCCGTTTCTTTTTTTTCTCTCTTTCCCTCCAGCCCCATTGCAGATAAGGGTGCACCAAGGCGTGCAAGTAGCTGCCGCCTTCCTTGCGGAAGGGGGAGCCAGGCAGGGGTGCAGCCCCATGCCCTGTTTTCCAAGGTGGAGGTGGCAGCGCTGTTTTTTTATATCCAGAGCACCTCCCCTCCACCCTGGCAGCAGGCAGCAGGCAGCAGGCCTGGCTCCGGGTCCGGGATGTGGGAGTGCCAGCAGTGCTGGGTGAGCATGTGCCTGGCAGTTTACCGCTGCTCTGGGGTCTGACGCACCCATCAGCAGTTGGCGCACCGCTGGTCCGACATCCTGGACCGAGAGCAGGGCCTGCTGGACCTGCTAGGAGCTGAGGTTGCGGGTCTAGGTGAGTAATTATTAAAATTATTAATTGTTATTATTACTTGTGTGTTCTATGCTAAAGCTAATATTTTTTTCCCAAGTAATAGCAAGCGTGCTGCTCACATGCAGGGAAGTTACGTTTTCAAATATTATGTAATAGTCTGTTATTCTAGACAGGTGCTTAGCTTACTTGGCGCTACCCACCTAACCTAGTTATTGAATCGTACTTGTTGCTGCTCGCTTTGGCTGATGTGATTAGTGATGATTATGTAAGACGTTCTGTAATTAGTTATTTGTAATTTTGTAACCGCATGGTGCATGCCACACGGACGGTGCAGGGATGTTTGTGAACAATAACATCAATTTTTCAATGGAAGTTTGTGCTGCAGGCCATTTTTGTCTGCCACACAAGCTTCCATTGACAAATGGAGGTTTGCGACCGCCCTATGGCCTATGGGTGATTAAATTAATTCGTAATAGACTATTGTGTTCATCGTGACTGCGGCACCGACCTAGGGTCAGGCGGTTCCAGAACCGCAGTGGCATCCGCCCGACATCGTTGTAATCATTATAATAAGGCCCTTAGTGATTAGTGCATTGGCCCGTCAAAGGGGGTTGACTTGAGACTGAGAGATTGCGAATGAGATTTGAACAGAAGCAAACATCATTTGTTGCAATTTATCATTAGTAATTCTAAATTGCAGTTTAGTAAATTTGGAATAGGAGTGGACTGGTTAGGTAGGTTTTGGAAAGTTTTAATAGGATAGAATGGTCCGCGATATACTACTACTAGTTGCTCTGATTTAGAAAAGTTCAATGTTATTGCGATTGCCTTTGCCTGTCAAAATATATTTTGGGGAGATATTATTTATTACCACTAATCTTTTTTTGTCTTTATGTTTTACATTAGCATCCAGGGGCAAGAAGAGGGCTGAGGCGGGTGAGGGTCCGGGAGGTGGAGGTGCCTCCCAGAGTTCCTCGGCCGATGGCTCTGCTGACCCCAGTATGTCCTCCTGGTGTTAACATTAAT
This sequence comes from Calotriton arnoldi, assembly GCA_963921515.1. Taxonomy (NCBI): domain Eukaryota; kingdom Metazoa; phylum Chordata; class Amphibia; order Caudata; family Salamandridae; genus Calotriton; species Calotriton arnoldi. Next base: position 66,770 of record CAWUFW010018428.1, read on the forward strand.
ATATTTATTCCCCTAATTTTTCTGCTCCTTTTTGAATAATGTGGCGTCTACCTGTTTTATATTATTTTTCCAAATCCTCTTCGATCTATCCATTTCTAAATTTTTGTTATCCCTGCATTCTCCTATTTACTTATTTTCTATATTCCAAGTGTCTCTACTTTACGTCAAACTGTCTCTAGCTACTAATCTGTCTGTAGCTTCCTTTCTTCTGCTTTTTAAGTCAGCTTTCCTTCTCCCCCCTTATGTGGATTGCCTAGTGGTGATACTCTAAGCCTCAGAAAACTCATTGGTCACATACTACTACTACTCCTCTGCCGTGCAGATTGCATGCCCATTGCCCAAGTAAGGTATTCTACGCATGTGTGTTGAGATGAGAAGGCTCAATCACTAAAACAAGAGAGTGGCAATGGTCACGTTGGACACCCCAAAGTTATGTCTTCTTATTAGATAGGCCTAGTATTATTAGCAGCAGTTGGTGAACTGATGACTGTGCACCATGTCTTGGAGGAAGTACGAGGAGGACGGCCCCATTGCATTTGCCAACCAAGGCCATATGCTATTTGTTTCTCAAAACATCAGATTCATCAATCAATAGCTCCAGCCACTCCTTAACAGCTTGTCTCTTGTCTTGACTTCAGGCTTTTTTTTAAATTTCCACCAACAAAATGCCCAGCCTGATATTTTTGATAGAAGATACTGTCTGTAATGTATCCAAATTGTAGTGAATGATGTGTGTAGTGTTTTCTTATTTTGCTATAAAACAATTAATAGGGGAGGTGTATCTGGCATCTAAGAAATGTGTAATCTTTTTTTCTAGCTGCACCTTCCACCAGTGCCGGGGTCAGCAGTGACGGCGCCAGCCAGTCTGCAGATGCGGCAGCGACGGGGGTGAGCCAGCGGCAGTGGTGGGCGGTGGTAAGTCATTTTGCTTGCTTATTGACAATTCATTATAATTATAAGCTCACTGTAAAGGTGTAGTCTTGTTGACTTGTGAACAACAGGTGAACACAGCAGGAGTTGAAGTTGAGCTGAGTAACTAATGGCTGCTACTATCTTGAATTCAGCAGAGAACGTTTCATGAACAAGACCTTTAAATATGGGTTGGTGGAAAATGGAAGGATGGAAGGGGAAAGGATGGATGAAATGTAATATATATGACTGAAAGAGAAGAATGCCTGGGTGAAAGCGCTGGATGCATAAATAGTCCTATGGGTGGCTGATACTTAGGATGCATTGGTGGGTGAAGGATGGATGAAAGGTATACGGCTAGGAAGCTTGCCTGGATGGGTGAAAGTATATGTGTGAAAGGATGCCTGCCTTGGTGATAGGAATCCTGTTGTGGTTTCTTTTGATTGAAATAAACTTAAGGACGCATGGGTGGGTAAATGTCAAATGAAAAATGTATGTTGCTGAAAGGTTTGTACTTGAGATCATGAGACTAGAGTGAGACAGAGAGCCATGTTAGGATGGATGGCTATATGGATGGATGGGTAGTGTGAGTTTCAATGGTGAAGAGTGATTGAGAGAATGTAAAACTTAAATGGTGGTGAGTAGCAAAGCCAAGGGTAAAGAATAAAAAATAAAATACTCGAAGTACAATGCAACGATGAATGGAAAAATCCTTGGGAAGGAGAATAAGTGACTAAGGTGCTCCTCTGTAGTGGTGTTTTTCTCACTCTTACTTGCCTGGAATGTTTTTTTCAAGGTTTTTTTTTAATTCAAAGGGTTGAGGAGGTGGTATTTCAGAGTCCACCCTGGACTCATAGTAGTTTTCAAGTGCAGCGTTATGTATCCTTCCTACCCACCCATCTTCAATTACCTCCCTCAATACCCATGGCATAATTTTCTATGTGTTTTGCTGAAAGCATTGTTTACAATTTGTCTTTTTTCTTTATTGATATGTAGCTATTCCTGCTGCTCCAAAAACACAGAGCAGGCAGGAGATTGCAGCCCGGACCAGGCAGGGAAAAATGGAGGCCATCAGGGCCAAGTACCAGCGGCTGGTGGCCTTGGAGGATGAGGCAGGAGCTGCTGCAGATGCCCCGGGTCCCAGCCAGGCCACAATAACCACCCCACCACACTGTCGCCATGGTGCAATGGGTGCCCGCCGGTGCCGCCATCATTTCACCAGCACTGCGGCTCCCCTTTATTTCTGCCGGTTTGAGCGCCACATCATGCGAAGTCTGGCGAATATTGAAGTCAGGCAGGAACGGATGGACAGGCACCTCGAGAAGCTCCTAACCCGCCGTTACTTCTCTCTCCAGCCCCTTTTTTAATCTGTTTTTGGGTGAGTGGGTGGGTGGGAGTTGGGGGATTGCTAGTTTTTTCTTTATTTATGGACATTTCTTGGACACTACTTGGACATTGGTTGGGGTTAGGGAGAGGGGTGGGCCAGTTGTGGGTTTGGTTTAGATTTGTTCAGGGAATACACTTTTCATACTTTTACATTTTATGATTATGAATGATTTAAAAAAAACATGGTGGGGTTATTGATTGTTGTTTTTTCTTCGAACTGCTACATTTGCCGCAGCCAGTTTTAAAAATCTGCTGATAGTGTAAACAAAATAGTAATGCAGTACCCTCCCTTGTCCTACTACTCTCTCCTCCTAGTCTCTGCAGTCTACTCTGCTACTATATATTATTATTAACCCCTAGGGACTCGGAGGGGGTGGGGGTGAATTACCATTGTATTGAATGATTGTCGTTCAACAATGATCAATCAACCACAGTTCACTTCTCTTACTTGAATAGATGAAGCAAGGGCTCCATGGTTTCCCAAGGTACCATCATGGCGGTGGTAGTAGTAGCAGCATGCATTGCTAGCGTTTCTTTTGATAGTGAAGGCAAACTCATCAGAACTGAAGTGAGGTCCCACTCCCTCCTAGGCGAACTAGAATTGTAGGATAAGGACTCAGAGAGTGGGGACTATTCATTGAAAGGGAAGTTAACAAAATGAAATAAAAAAACTAGGGTAATGCCGTTTTTACATGCAAGCTTGATGACAGTCACCAGAGACTAGACTACTAGAACAGACTCAATCTCAGACACAAGAAGAGAGTATGATAAGCAATGAAAAATTGAATTAATCAAAACAATGTTGAGCTACTATGAACTGTACGACGTGGACAAGCTTAACCTTAGACGCAAAATAATACAGTGCCTGAATGTTGATGCTGGCAATGAGATGTTCCTCTGAAAAAAAATATCATAAACTGTGCTGGGGTGGATAATATAATATATACTGCCAGTGTGGGCTATATGAACTTAAGAATAAGATCCTCCTCATCCTGCACTGAGTTGTGTTGCTTTCACCACATCCGCCCCACCAAGTGTGTGATCAATTAATGGTGTAAATTGTTAAGTCACACCTCAATAAATCACACAGCCTGGGGGAAGAGGGTTAGGGGTTTGATGAATGGTTGGGAAGGGGGATTTGAGGGAAAGGTTTGACAAAGACAAACACTACACATGGACAACAATCATCTTGGCACCCGACCATCATAAATCTGTTATGGGAGGAAAAGGAAATGCATGCATGATGATGAGTGGTCCTAGATTAGTACAGGGCAGTATATTAATTATGCAATTGTCTGTCTGCCCTCAGAGAGACCCAAGTTACATACATTATATCTATGTTCTGTTCTAGCTGGCTTAGAAAGATAGAAAATACAATTAAAATATCTGTAGGAGTAAAATAGGCAAACATAAACAACACACACAGTTGTAATGATTGAAGAGAAAAAAAAGATACTGTATAAATTGGGAGTTGCTTCTCCGCATTACTCTTGGACCGTCCGCCCGTCAATCTTGGGTGCCTGGCGGATGCGATTTGGTAAGGTAAGTGTGAGTTGTTTTTCCAGTATGGAGCAGGGTAAAGGGCTTGTAGATGGAAAAACAAAAAGGAAATTTAAAAATCAAGGAGAAAACAAAAAGTAAAACTGCATAAGGAGTGCAACAAGAAGACTTTCAGAGGCAGCATGGCTAAATCAGACTCTGTTTCTGGCAGTTACCTCCAAAAACTGGCCACCCCCACCCAAACTCCACTAAGCTTCAGATTTGAGCCAGACAGCACTGAGCACACATACATATTCCATCAATCATCTCTGATCCTCCTGACCAGACTCTGGCTGCGAGTATGGTGTCCAACTGCGAGTCCGTACCAACAGTGTTCTACTCCCGAGTGAGTCCTCCAGACTCGTCCCGACTCAAAATGCAATGCCTGTAATAGTACAATTATTTAACAACAAGAAGGGAAAGATTGACTTGATTCACCTTGTAGAATAGTAGACATTCACAACAAACAACAATCATTCAGCGTACAATGCATGTCATCATCATCATCATAAATAGCTTTATTTCGATATAAATATCATAAAAGCATCGACCAATTCATCAAATATATCAAATAAAGTTAAAAGGGAAGAAAAGTTTAAAAGAAAAAAAAAAAACAATCATATACAAACAATAAAAATAGAAAAATACAATTCCAAAACCGTTAAGACATAAAGCTATTTTCACTAGATTCTAGATTCATTTAAAAAATTTAAAATAATTAAAACCAACTGAATGCTATACGAAATCAAACCCCATATATTCTGTACCATGGATCCTTGGCCCCGCACATTGGATTCACCAGCTACTCATCGACAGAAGGGGCTGCCTTCTGTATAGCCCCACACCTGGTAATCCATGCGCATCCCAAAAACTTGGCTACTCCGCAAACAAACAGGGTGCTCGTGTCCGATTTAAGTATGCGTAAAGCAACTCTGTAATCCAGAGAGCCTAGTTGTTTGCATATGGGCACAAGCCACCTGGACCTTGCGCCTGCGTGTGCAGGACACGCAAACAGAAGGTGTGCAACACTCTCCTTTATGGTGCCGCACAGGGGCATTCTGCAGTAGTGCGGTGCGGTGGTAGCCATTTTGCGGTATATTCCCGAACTGGGAGGGAGCCAAACCTAAATTGAATGTACAATGTCCTGTCTCTGGGGACCTGAATTGTGTCCATGTATGATTCTAAACCTCTCTGGAGCTTATGTTGGAAGAACTCCTCCGTAAGTCTTCCCATGTTAGAATTACTAAGTTCCTTAGCCTCAATCCAGGCCCAATAGGCCCGTTTAAGGTCCTCTTTGCTTGGTGGAATTTGGGTATCCCAAGAGTCCTTAAAGTCAAGAGCAATTATTAATGATTTGAGATTGGAGATCCATTTGATCTCCTTCTTGGTGTCGATGCGCATTATTTCAGTAAGTGCCTCAGCATAATTAATTAATTCTGGGGTTCGCCTAAGACGTGCCCAGTAAAGCAAAGGTCGAAGTTTTGCCAAGTCTTTAAAATTAAACCATGCATGTCATCATTTACCTGTTCTTCCGGGGCAGTCCCTCTAGGTTAGGAAAGGATAGATAGATAGTCAGGGCACAGGGGTGGAGGCAGGCACACATTTGTTTGAAATCTCCATCCAATTTCTGGCTTGAGGGAAATGGCTTTTGGGCGAGTCAGGAGTGGACTTTACTTCTTCACTGACTGCACACAGTTGCAACTCCAATCCAGCAATAAAAAGAGTAAGACGGTGGGGATGGATTTGTGAACTAGAAAGACAGTGACACACACAAATAATAAAGTAAATAATGATCCTTAGCTATATCTTTATTTTTTTGGGGCATCAAAGAAAGAAAGAAAGTAACTGGAAAATGAAAGAGCCTATTTGTCAGGGAAATAGAGCTTTTCCTCAAACTCTGGTGGTTCGCCCAGAAGTAGGTCACCTAACACACTACTTCCATGACCTGAGTCGCCGCATTCATCTTCCTGCTATGCTACTTCAGGTATGGTGTAATCCGGTGGTGAAAAGTGCTGATTCATTTTTATCATGGTTAACCTCTCCATGTTTGGGGGCAAAAGAATGGTCCTTCTCACTGTCAGAACAGCATCAGCAGCACTGAAAACATGCTCAGCAGAGACACTTGCCCCGGGCAAGCCAGATAGTTAATCTCCAGCCTGCTGAGCACTGGCCATTGGCGCCTTTTCCCATACCAATACAGCAATAGGTTTTGATCAAGTAGATCTCTGTTGGGTCAGCCAGATAGGCCTGGACCATCTGCTCAATGGTCATGGGTGCTCCGCTTTGCTCGGCCTCTTTTGCCTTTGCCTCAGCACTAGACTTAAGTCCTGCCTGTAGAAACCATTCCTGTGCCGATTTTGGGGCTGATGCTCCTGTTCTTGGTGTTGTTGTTGGTTTTAGCTGCTGTGAGCCAACCGCACTGTTCTGAAGTTGAACTTGAAGGCTGCCCTGCAGGACTTGTTGTGCCCTGGAGGAGCGGGCCTCTAATTCCCGGCTGTTCTTTTTTCTAGCTGGCTAGCTGGCTTGCACAGCTATCCAAGTTTTATACAACAAAAGCGAAACAGCAAGCCTAAACAACACACAACGCACCTCCCCCAATCGCCCCCCACAGTAAGTCCAATATTCAAAGTATTATTGGTGTATGGCGTGCACATCCACTACTCCCGCTGTTTCCAGGGAGCAGTCCCAAGGAACAACGTTGATTCAATCACAAATGTGAAGTGCAACACAATGAATAAGTTCCAAAATGATTTAGTCCATCCGATTGGTATAAATCCAAATAGTCCTTTAATCTTCACATGAATATTGTTAAACAGCCAACACATTTCGTCCAACTTCTGTGGACTTCATCAGGGCGTATTGTTTAGTCATATCTTTCTCTGACTAGTGTCATGTATGTCAGCACTGTACTATTCCAGTTCATTAGTTTTCTCCTTCTGTATACCTAATCCCTCTTGGATCCAGGATAGGTTCAGTGCCACTCTACAACAGTGCCTTGATAAGCTCCTATTGCTGCTGACATGGTCGGTGTCTGGCCGTGTCGACTATCCAAGTTTTGTAGCTGGCAACATTCCTGTCTGAAAAAGGAATGAAAGTGTGCAGTAATCAAGAATTGTGGCACAAATGTAATGGTTGGATGACACACTGCCTCTTTGCACCCTTGTATTTTTAGATAAGCGAAGGGTTAGCTCACCACCAACTCATATGCTTCTTTTTTTTCCTCCACACCTGGGTACATTGCGGACAACTCCTTTAGATGTTACTGTAGCATGTGCAACAATGGGATAGCTTGGCCCATGGTACAGTCTTCCTTGCTGACTTCATGTGTGAAGACCTCAAAAGGAAGCAGCATCTCTGTCAGGCATTTAACTAGGCCCCATTGGTCCATCTCAATGATCATGCCTTTCACAGTAACATCCCCTCTTTGCATAACATAGTCATTAATTGGTCTATACTGCTCAAACAGACATTCAAGCATGTAAAACGTTGTGTTCCAATGTGTTGGCACCTCCTAGATGAGTGTTTTAACTGGCATTCTATCATCACATTGAATGATCCTCAGCTGCTTCCATGCTTTAAAAGAATGGCTGAAATGTGTGCAGATTTTTCTGCAGGTGGTCAGTAAGTTGCTGACTCAGTCTTCTTTTTTCAGAAAGTCTTAAACAATGAAGATAATGCAATGCGCCAAACACAGGACCCTGAGATAGCCACCACCAGCCATGGCCTTAACTATATTACTGCCATTGTACGTGGCAACAAAACCAATGTTAAGCCCTCTTGGTCGCAGCCATTCAAAGACCCTGTTGTCAACGTCTTCCAAAATGTTTACAGCAGTATGAGATTTCTCCATGGCGAACATGGCTACTGTTGCATGTTTCTGAGGGGCATTAAAAATCACAGCAGTGTCAACACCTACAGATATCTTTTCTCTACCCCTTACAAAAGAGATCCAGTGTGCAGTGATGCACATGTAGTCAGTGGCTTGGCAACTGGTCCACATGTCTGTTGCCAGGTGGATAGTGTGAACAGCACTCTGCTGCAAAGCTTGTCCAAGCAATTCCAGCACGTCGTGGTGTGGTGCTGGAATAGCATCTCTGGCGAAATAGGACCAGTGGGAAACCTTCCATTTCGGGCAGTTGGCTGCCACAAATTCAAGAAAACCCATCCCATCCACAAAAGAAAAAGGGAGGAGGTCCAGCGCTACCATTTGAGCCAGCTTCGCGTTGTACAATCGTGCCATTGGGTGGTTGTGTTTGTACTGCCCCTCCGACCTAAACATCGTGAGAATGGAGGCCTGGATTATTTTCTTTTCTGGTGCCACTGATGCAGGTGACTTCCTGACACCAGATGTTAGGCTCAATGCGCATTTTTTCGTTGCGGTACTTTCTAGCCTTGGACCCCTTGGTGTCACAGCCTGACTCTTGTGCCATTGCAATGTTACTGATGATGATGCGGATGATACCACTGCACTGCTGGGGGACAGGGTTGCTTTGTGTACCGGAGAAAATGTCTTCCTCTTGTTCACCTTCCACCGTGATTGGATCTTCTTCATCCACTCCACCACCAACACTTGCAGTTTTTTGGCCGTTAAGGTACGCCTCCCACTGGATCAAGTGGTGTTTTCTCAGATGGGTTGTTTGGCCTCCGGCACCATAGTTTGTACCAAGCTTACCCCGACTAACACCTATTCCACAAATGGAGCATACAGCAATGTTCACCTCCTTCCTGCTAACCGAAAAGAAGTCCCAAACTGGGGAAGTCAACTTTCTGACACTGCTGGTGCCACTTGCAATGTCGAATGAACTGGTAGGTGGGCGTGATGTTTGACTCTCTGCAGTACCTACGTCTACCGAGGTGGTTGTGGTAGATGTAGGTCGCTTCCAGGACTTTGTAAATATGGCAGCTGGAGGTGGTGTTGGAGGTATCTGTGTTAATGGTATCCGTGCCACATCCCTCACAGCAATTTGGGATTGGGTAATGTCGGTCTCTACTGAGGCGGGGCTAATGTCCATGATTACTGGCTCGTCATCATCACCCTGTTCTACATCCACCTCCATAGCTCTAAGACTTTCTGGAACCTTTCTTTTCCCTAGCCTTGTCTCGTGGTGTGTCTCACTCTCAGACTGAGGTGGGATCCAAGTGGCATCTTGATCATCAGAAGGAGGCTTGGAGAAGAAGTTGATGGACTAACCCTCCTTTTCCTTGCTGGGGATCTGGAAGACAATGGATCTTCTGAAAGAGTGGCTTGCTCTTCTTCTTCCTCAGCAGGAAGCTCAATCTACTGAACTGCCCCTACTTCAGGAGGAACAACTACTATTGGGGGTGGTTGCGGCTGTTGTTGCCCACTTATCTGAGTTTCCTACATTGATTGGGTACTACTTTGCGATAAAAATAAGTCAATTTTAACATCACTGCTCGTTGGTGTTGTCGTGATTAGACTGGCTGCGTATGCGACAAACATGGGCTTGGGCCTAGGTTGGTGGGGTAGGTCCACTGATGAAGGGGGTGCTGCTCCCAGCTTGCGCCCCGGACACTGCTGCTGCAGGCACAATTTTTGGTTTCCCAAAAAAGGTCTTGGGCGACATACCGGTGGTGGTAAATGGCAGTGCCTTCTTCTCACTGGCAACTTTCTTGGTACTGGACCTGGTACCTTTCTTAGGGGCCATCTTGAAGTTGTTAGCACGCAGTAGCACAAGTTGAAGAGATGTCTGTCTATGGTCACACGTCATGTGACGTCGTTTGCAGGGCGCAAGCCTTCTGTCTGGCAGTACAATGGGTGATGTTGTTTCCTTCTCTTTTGTGTACCTAAAAGCAAAGAAGCAAGAAGAACATCAGTGAAACATGGCATTGTTGTGGTTCAATTACTAGTACAAACAAATACAATATAATTTAGTGTGTGTGGTGTCACTTATTAGTGTTATTACCTCAGTTATTAAAACAATTAACAATACAGTGTAACTATTTGTGAGACTTTGACAACAACAAGGGCTTTCATGGTGTACTGTGTACACTACAGTAGTACACTCAGAAAGGATAGGAAAGAAGAAGAACAACAACAAAAATACAAATGTAACGGTTTGGCATTGTGCATCACGTGGGATGTAGCTCTCAGGGAGCTGCAGCTGACAAATGACAATGGAAGCAATAAGCCAAGGGGAACAAAGGGAAGACAGATATTCAGGCCTATATGGCAAAAGCACACTCTCTGCCTTCACAAAATGGCCGTCAGCCACATGGCCAGGCCACAACAGCAAGCAATAAGCCTACTAAGGGAAGACAATGCAGGCCTATGGCAAAAGCACACTCTCTGCCTTCACAAAATGGCCGTCAGCCACATGGCCAGGCCACAACAACAAGCAATAAGCCTACTAAGGGAAGACAATGCAGGCCTATGGCAAAAGTACACTGGCTGCCTTCACAAAATGGCCGCCAGCCACATGGTCACAACACAACAACAACAAGCAGGAGGCCTGGAAAACAATTAACTCAAGCAGGCCTATATGGACACAGGCTTTACAAAATGGCCCCTGGCCACATGGGGAGGCTCAGCCAAGGCAAATGATGGCCCACTTTTACAAACACACTCACACTGGCCAAACAAAGGAGGCATGCTAAACAATACATCTTTAATGCAACAATGCCAAAAACTAAAATCCACAGGGCTAAAAAAAGGTTTGCAAGTTACAACCACACACATCCAACAAAGCCATTTAACGCACATGAAAAAATAGTGAAATACCCCCAAGAAAACACATTTTGTATTTCAATCCAATACAATCCATGCCCTCAATGGTGTTTAAATTCAACAGACGCCACAGAAACAGTTGTTTCATGCACCCATGAGTAGCTCTGGGCCTACTGGATGAAAAAGGCCTATTGGCAGACTACTGGACTGCATAGTGAAATAAATAAATATTGCAAATTGATTTTAAAAGTTGGTGAAAATGGAATGTGCAACATGTTTCCTTTATAAAAGAAGACAAATTACTTACGAAGAAACTACTAGGCCCCTACTGAAACTACAGGCCACCCACCACAATATATATATATTTTTTTAAATGAAAAGTACAAATAAATCTAAGTGCATGACCCCAATCAAACAAACAACACCAATTTTCCAACTTACTTGTGAAATCTCAAATTCAAAAATCCTCAAATCCAATGATATATGATGCCGCAGACACAAAGAGTGATCCTTCCAGCTCCAAATCCAAATGAAAAGTGACCAGGAGATGTACAAAGCCCTGGGAGGAGCCCGCTGGACAGGAACAGGAAGTTGGAGACTCTGGGGCACTTCCTACCTCTTAAAAAAATAAGTTTAAAAAAAAGGACCCTGTGCCCAAAAAGTACAGCCAAATGTCAATTTGAGGAGTTTTTTAAATCCAAATCGACATTTCAACAAGGCTTTGATGCTGCTTGGGGGGAGAACCTTCTCCAGATTGCAGTCATGGTAGATTCAGCACCTTCGTGATCGCGTTCTTCACAAAACTTCCACCGGAAGTCTAATGGTTCACCCGAATAACTTGTTCAGGATCGGAAACTCTCGCAGGACCATGCTGCCGCCCAGCAAATATCATGGCGCTTGCAAACGGCTTGGGGAATCTCGTCGGCAATCGCAGGCACCCGTTAAGTTGGTCATGCGCGCGAAAATGCATATCAGGTACGTAAACACAAAAAAACTCTGCTCCGTTGCGGAGTTTTCCGGCAACACCGTGTTCTACGCGGAACGCAGAGTTGCCAAAACTCCACAAACTCCGCGAGCGGAGCAGATTTTTACGTCCAGGGTTAGTTTCCAGTTCAGGAAAAACTGGAAAATGGCAGTTCGGGCTGGACTGTTCCCATGAGGAACAGAGTCAAGACTGGTTTGCATACGGCTGGGTCTGAACTCGGGTGGCGAAGTGAGCTAAAGAACAATGATGAATTCAACCCTTATCAGTGACTGGGGTTGAGTGTCTGAAAAGTTTCAGCACTCCATCCATCATCTCCTTGTATGTGCTTTGTTTGCCCTAAGTAGGCAGGGTATGCCTAAACATGTGTCCCTTGCTCACTTTGCCACTGGATTCTAGCTAGCCTGGCTAATGAGGTGTGTTACCCCGAAACTGGTCCAGGATTCTTGTTTCCCATCCAGGCAAGACTTGGCGTGGCAGTTCAGGCTGGACTGTTCTTTATGAGGAACAGGGTCAACACTGATTTGCAGGTGGCTGGGTCTGAACTCCGGTGGCAAAGTGAGCTAAAGAATGATGATTGATTCAACCCACATCTGTGACTGGGGGTGAGTGTCTGAAACGTTTGAGCGCTACGTCCATCAAGTCCTTGTGTTTGCTTTGTTCACCCTAAGTTGACAGGGTATGCCAGGACATGGGTCCCTTGCTCACATTGCCACTGGATTCAAGCTAGCCTGAATGATGAGGGTTGTTACCCCAAAACCAGTCCCCAGATGCTTGTTTCCGGTCGAATGAACACCTAGCTTGATAGTTTGGGCTGGACTGTTCCCTATTAAGAACACGGTCAAGACTGATTTGAATATGGCTGGGTCTGACTGGGGTGACAAAGTGAGCTACAGAACAATGATGGATTCCAACCAGATATGTAACTGGGGGTGAGTGTCTGAAAGTTTCAGTGCTCCGTCCATCATATCCTCATGTTTGCTTTGTTTGCCCTAAGTTGGCAGGGTATGCCCAGACGTGGGTCGCTGGCTCACTTTGCCACTGGATTCAAGCTAGCCTGGCTGATGAGGGTTGTTACACCAAAACCGGTCCCAGGATGCTTGTTTCAGGTCCTGGGAAGCTCTGGCTTGGCAGTTTGGGATGGTCTGTTCCCATGAGAAACAGGGTCAAAACTGATTTGCATATGGCTGGGTCTGAACTTGTGTGGCGAAGTGAACTACAGATGTATTGAATCCACATCTGTGACTGGAGGTGCGTGTCTGAAAAGTTTGAGCACAACATCCATCATCTCCTTGTGTTTGCTTTGTTTGCCCAAAGTTGGCAGGGGATGCCAGGACGTGGGTCCCTTGCTCACATTGCCACTGGATTCAAGCTAGCCTGGCTGATGAGGGGTGTTACCCCGAAATCGGTCCCAGGATGTTTATTTCCCGTCCAGCGAAGACCTGGCTTCAAAGTTCGGGCTGGACTGTTTCCAATTAGGAACAGGGTCAAGACCGATTTGCATATGCATGGGTCTGAACTGGGGTGCCAAAGTGAGTTAAAGAACTATGATGGATTCAACTAAGATCTGTGACTGGTGTCTGAAAAGTTTCAGCGCTCTGTCCATCATCTCCTTGTGTTTGCTTTGTTTGCCCTAAGTTGGCAGGGTATGCCGAGACGTGGGTCCCTTGCTCACTTTGACACTGGATTCAGCTAGCCTGACTGATGTGGGTTGTTAACCTGAAACCGGTCCCAGGATGCTTGTTTCCGGTTCAGGGAAAACTGGACTTGGCAGTACGGACTGGGCTGTTCCTATGAGGAACAGAGTCAAGACTGATTTGCATATGTCTGGGTCTGAACTCGGGTGGCAAAGTGAGCTAAAGAACAATGATGAATTCAACACAGATCTGTGACTGGGGGTGAGTGTCTGAAAAGTTTCAGCGCTCCGTCCGTCATCTGCTTATGTTTTCTTTGTTCGCCCTAAGTTAGCAGGGTATGCCCAGACATGGCTCCTTTGCTCTCTGTGCCAGTGGATTTGAGCTAGCCTGGCTGATGAGGGGTATTACCATGAAACCGGTCCTAGGATGCTAGTTTCTGGTCCAGGGAAGACCTGGCTTGGCATTTCAGGCTGGACTGTTCCCATGAGGACAGGGTCAAGAATGATTTGCATATGGCTGGGTTTGAACTGGGGTAACGAAGTGAGTTATAGAACGATGATGGATTCAACCCACATCTGTGACTGGGGGTGAGTGTCTGAAAAGATTCAGCGCTCCGTCCATCATCTGCTCATGTTTGCTTTGTTCGCTCTAAGTTAACAGGGTATGCCCAGACATGGCTCCCTTGCTCACTTTGCCACTGGATTTGAGCTAGCGTGGCTGATGAGGGGTGTTACCTTGAAATCGGTCCCAGGATGTTTGTTTCCTGACCATCGAAGACCTGGCTTGAAAGTTTGGGATGGACTGTTTCCAATCAGGAACAGGCTCAAGACTGATTTGCATATGGCTGGGTCTGAAATGTGGTGACAAAGTGAGCTAAAGAATGATGATGGATTCAACCCAGGTCTGTGACTAGGAGTGAGTGTCTGAAAGGTTTCAGTGCTCCGTCCATCATCTCCTTGTGTTTGCTTTGTTCGCCCTAAGTTAGCAGGTTATGCCCAGACAGGGGTCCCTTGTTCACTTTGCCACTAGATTCTAGCTAGCCTGGCTGATGAGGGGTTTTACCCTGAAACCGGTCCCAGGATGCTTGTTTCTGGTCCAGGAAGACCTGGCTTGGCAGTTTGGGCAGGACTGTTTCCATGAGTAACAGGGCCAAGACTGATTTGCATATGGCTGGGTCTGAACTCGGGTGGCAAAGTGAGCTAAAGAACAATGATGAATTCAACATAGATTTGTGACTGGGGGGAGTGTCTGAAACCTTTCAGCGCTCCTTTCATCATCTCCTTGTGTTTGCTTTGCTCGCCCTAAGTTAGCAGGATATGTCCAAACATGTGTCCCTTGCTCACTTTGCCACTGGATTGAAGCTAGCCTGGCTGATATGGGGTGTTATCCCAAAACTGGTCCCAAGATTCTTGTTTCCTGTCCAGGTAAGACTTGGCTTGGCAGCTCAGACTGGACTGTTCCCATGAGGACCAGGGTCAAGACTGATTTGCATATTTCTAGGTCAGAACTGGGGTGGCAAAGTAAGCTAAAGAACAATGATTGATTCAACTCAGATCTGTGACTAGGGGTGAGTGTCTGAAACGTTTCAGCGCTCCATCCATCATCTCCTTGTGTTTGCTTTGTTCGTCCTAATTTGGCAGGGTATGCCCAGACGTGGGTCCCTTTCTCACTTTTCCACTGGATTCAAGCTAGCCTGGCCGATGAGGGGTGTTACCCTAAAACCGGTCCCAGGATGCTTGTGTCCAGTCCAGAGAAGGCCTGGCTTGGCAGTTTTGGGCTGGACTGCTCCCTATTAGGAACAGGGTCAAGAATGATTTGCAATTGGCTGGGTTTGAACTGGGGTATCGAAGTGAGTTATAGAACGATGATGGATTCAACCCACATCTGTGACTGGGGGTGAGTGTCTGAAAAGTTTCAGCACTCCGTCCATCATCTCCTTGTGTTTGATTTGTTTGCCCTAAGTTGGCAGGGTATGCCCAGAAGTAGGTCCCTTGCTCACTTTGCCACTGGATTCAAGCTAGCCTGGCAGATGAGGGGTGTTACCACCAAACCGGTCCAGGGAAGACATGGCTTGGCAGTTCGGGCTGAACTGTTCCCATGAGGAACAGGTTCAATACTGATTTGCATATGGCTGGGTCTGAACTGGGGTTTGCGAAGTGAGCTAAAGATGGATTCAACCCACATCTGTGATTGGTGGTGAGTGTCTGAAAAGATTCAGCGCTCTGTCCATCATCTCCTTGTGTTTGCTTTGTTCGCCCTAAGTTGGCAGGGTATGCCCAGACATGGGTTCCTTGCTCCTTTTGCCACTGGATTCAAGCTAGCCTGGCTGATGAACGGTGTTACCCCAAAACCGATCCCAGGATGGGTATTTCTGGTCCAGCGAAGACGTGGCTTGACAGTTCAGGCTGGACTGCTCCCAATTAGGAACAGATTCCAGACTGATTTGCATATTGCTGGGTCTGAACTGGGGTGACAAAGTGAGCCAAAGAACAATGATGGATTCAACTCAGATCTGTGACTGGGGGTGAGTGTCTGAAAACATCATCTCCATGTGTTTGATTTGTTTGCCCTAAGTTGGCAGGGTATGCCCAGACGTGTGTCCCTTGCTCACTTTGCCACTGGATTCAAGCTAGCCTGGCGGATGAGGGGTGTTACCACGAAACCAGTCCCAGGATGCATGTTTCCGGGTCAGGGAAGACCTGGCTTGGCAGTTCGGGCTGGACTGTTCCCATGAGGAATATGGTCAAAACGGATTTGCATATGTCTAAGTCTGAACTGGGGTGGCAAAGTGAGCTGAAGATTAATTCAACCCTGATTTGTGACTGATGGTCAGTGTCTGAAAAGTTTCAGTGCTCCGTCCATCATCTCCTTGTGTTTGCTTTGTTGGCCCTAAGTTGGCAGGGTATGCTCAGACGTGGGTCTCTTGCTCACTTTGCCACTGGATTCAAGCAAGCCTGGCTGATGAGGGGTGTTACCCAAAAACGGGTCCTAGGATGCTATTTTCCAGTCCAGGGAAGACCTGGCGTGGCAGTTCAGGCTGGACTGTTCCCTTGAGGAACAGGTTTGAGTCTGATTTGCATATGGCTGGGTCTGAACTGGGTTGGCGAAGTGAGCTAAAGAGCGATGATGGATTCAACCCAGATCTGTGACTGGGGTTGAGTGTCTGAAAAGGTTCAGCGCTCTGTCTATCATCTCCTTGTGTTTGATTTGTTCGCTCTAAGTTGGCAGGGTATGCCAAGACATGGGTCCCTTGCTCACTTTGCCACTGCATTCAAGCTAGCCTGGCTGATGAGGGGTGTTACCCTGAAACCCGTCCCAGGATGCTTGTTACCGGTGCAGCGAAGACCTAGCTTGGCAGTTCGGGCTGGACTGTTCCCATGAGGAGCAGGTTCAAGACTGATTGGCATATGGCTGTGTCTGAACTGGGTTGGCGAAGTGAGCTAAAGAACGATGATGGATTCAACCCGGATCAGTGAACATGGCGGGCAGCTAACTGGCGCCGATCGGAGCTCTCTGTAGTATCCTGCATTTGTTATGTAAGGTATTTTACCACCCCTGCTTAGCCAGTGCCTGTGCTCTGAACACAATAGAATGTTGGAGTCTGATGAGCCTCGGAATGTTGGGACTCGGAGAGGTGAAGTGACAGTTAGGCATGGGCTGAGCAGCACACAGGCTGCTCCTGGTGGGGCTCTCCTTTAGAACATTACTACCTGTTTAACTACTTGTTACCTGCTTGAATAAATCACCTTAAAGTTAACCTACCTGCGTGGACCTTCGTTACTACATAATTTGGCGACGAGTTGGTGACGTACCTACGTGGAACAAGCGGATCTAAGGTACCTGGCGAACACAGGTGGACCTGGAGATGGCGCAATCTACAGAAACTACAGTGGCTACTACCACAATGTACAAAAGCGGAGGTAACCAAAGGAAACGTAAAGGTGCCAACATGAAACAAGCGTGTTCTACAATCAACAAGAATGACGACAACAAGTGAGAAACAAGCATCAAAAATAAAAGAAAAGAAGACATCAACACAAGTAAGATGAAGCACTACGCCGTTCAGCCCCACCAGTGGCCTCACCATCGGCCAGCCCTAGCCCAGGCGTGCTGTGCTCATCCACTTTACATATTTTGGACTTTGGTGAAACATTTGCTGTATTTGCCTGCAAGCACATCAACTTTACTCTAAGTCATCTCTTCTCTTTGTCACGCTGCTCATCACCCAGCCACAAACTCTACGACCCTGAGTTTAAACATCTTGGAGCATGCAGAAACATAAATTAGGGGAACCATGACCAGTTATACAGTACTTACGCATGTTGTTCACTGTGGTGAGTCTGCTGCTGGCTGCTGTCCTCGACTGCAGTGCTCCGGTGTTTGGGAAGATGTGCGCTGTTTCTTCCACGTGGGGTCTCTTCGGTGAGGTGTTCGTGGAGATTTTCTCATGTCACTTTGCTTCCACATGTGGATTGGTTTTTTTTCTCGATGATTTCATTTTGTCTGACTGGAACTGTGTCTATCACCGGGGCACGGACTGATGCTGACTACAGAATGGTGTCAGTTTCATGCAATGACTTGCCACTGCTGTGCTTTGGAGTTTGGGGAGAGCTGCATGTACACTATGGCTGTGCTTGGACATTTGTTCTGTCATCTCAAGCGGTGGTACATTGTCTCTTTCGTGGAGATTCTGGAGTGTGTTTGGCTTGCCTACGTTTGTGCGTGTGGTGATCTTGGCGGCACACTTCTGGTGAGTCAGATTTATTTCATGTGGTGACTCTTCTCTTTCTCCACATTGCGATCTGACTGGACTGTCTTGTGTGCGTTTCTATGTCTGAGGTGAGTTTTCAAACGGTGTTTGTTCTCCTCAGAATTCGATGTACTGCCATTTCAGTGGCAGTTGCAACCGTTGGATCGGTTGCCAGTTTTCCTCGCATGCCGTTTGCCTCACATATTGTAGCGCGCGTGACATCGCCACAAATACTGGCATTCTTGACGTCACAAGCTTCATCGGCGATTACTCTAGCACCGTGACCACGTTTGGAGCACGAGCGTGCTGGGAGCCTCCCGGCGCTGCGCATCATGCGTGTCACCATCTCTTGTTTTTCACAGCTACTTGAAAGCGGCGGGGCTTGGTTTCTCCCGACTCTGCATTTAAGGGCCAGCGCATTCCTCTTGCTGTAAGCTGCTATCTCTTGCGTGGTCGTAATTGTACATGGGGACTTTTCTCTGAGTGCTCTTGGTCCGTGTTTCATGTTTCAGGAGCAAGAAGAGGGCACTTGCACCCACTCGTAAGTTCTGTTTGTGCCTGTGATTTCTGAGCTCCCTTAGACTTTGCCAGAACTGCATTGGTAAATCCTATGTGGGTGCCATTCATCACACTTTTTATGTACGTCGGACCCTTTCTACGAGCTGACATTCCACATTGAGTTTTTTTGACATGGTTTGCGGCCAGCTGCTGTGTGTCACAGTACTTCGGTGACACGCACACCCTGAACTTTAACTGTGACACAGGTCTACAATGTCTTTCACACCTTTTTCTTGGACAGTCTGCAAAGGTTAATGTGTTTCAGTGTTTATGCCACACACATTCATTGTTTCATTGTGTATTACGTTGCGTTCATTACACATTACGTTTCTTTATACTGGGATGGCAATGGGTATTTTCCCTTCTGCTCACATTACGTTTGCCTACATGGGCTACATTTTGCGTTCATGGACTTTGGGCACTCACCTACAGGGGCTCATGGTGCATTTTTCTTGTGAGTACTATTTTACACTTTACATTTCCCTACACAGGGAGGGCATTAGGTTCTTGCCTCATTTGCTATCTTACACTTGCCTACACGGGCTACTTACGGTTTTCTCCCTTACACAGGGGACCGTTGCATGGGACACTGTCCCATCTACATTTTCACAGGTACCCTTACACTAGGCACCGTTTCATGGGTCACAGTCCCATTCACATTTACACAGGTATCCTCACACAGGGCACAATTTCATGGGTCACATTCCCATTCACCTTTACACAGTCACCCTCACACAGTGCGTCTTATGGGTTACAGTCCCATCTCTACAGGGCAGTACTGTTTTCCTCTACATGGGGGTTGACTTTACACGGCCTGCTACGTCATGGGCTTTTTGTCCCATTCACAGTGATCCTCACCCTCCTGCTTAGGAGTAGAGGATGGCCATGGGTCTCTGTCCCATTGGCTGGTATTTCCTTTGTATTTTCTAAGATGTTACATTGCTGTTTTATTTACGTATTGTTACACTCAATCATTTATTGTATTATCCATTGGGATATTGGGAGGAGTTTAGTGATACTGTTTGTGTCTCTTCGCTTCCTCTCTGTTTCCTTCTGTTCAGCTTTCCTATGGATGTCACCTCCTTTTCATCTTGGGAATCTGGACCATACACATTTCGCTGTTATTTCTTCTTTACTTTTCAGTCTTTCCCTTTCTGCTATGTTCTTCTTGTTCTTCCTTGTTCAGGAGGAATCTCTTCCTCCTCTTCTCCCTTTGCTTGGGGTTGTCTTCTCTTCTGTTCCCGTCGTGCCTTGTCCTTCTTTCCTTGCTTGCCTGCCTGGCCAGTGGGTGTGCGTAGGGGTTGTCTTTGGTACGTCTCTCTCCATTTCTTATTTCCTCTCTTGCGTCTCACTGTCTTCTTCTTTCTATTTCATTGTTGTAGAGGATGGGTTTATTCTATTTGCTTACTTACACTTTACCCTCTCCTCCTTGTCTTCTCCCATCTATCTCCTCGCTCTGCTTTGCTCGCTCTTTCCCTTCACGTTCTCTCTGTCACACCGCTGTTCCTTCCTTGCTTTCTGTCCTTTGCTCACCCTCGTTATATTTTAGCACATATTGTATTTGTTCTTCTGTTGGAAGGAAAAGGGATATGTAGTATCCTGCATTTGTTATGTAAGGTATTTTACCACCCCTGCTTAGCCAGTGCCTGTGCTCTGAACACAATAGAATGTTGGAGTCTGATGAGCCTCGGAATGTTGGGACTCAGAGAGGTGAAGTGACAGTTAGGCATGGGCTGAGCAGCACACAGGCTGCTCCTGGTGGGGCTCTCCTTTAGAACATTACTACCTGTTTAACTACTTGTTACCTGCTTGAATAAATCACCTTAAAGTTAACCTACCTGCGTGGACCTTCGTTACTACACTCTCACTCACCCGGATGGATATTGTGACGATGTTGTGACATTTAGGGTACTGGTTGAGTGTCCCAGACGGTGGTAGATGGGAGCGGACTGAGGGGTGATCGCTCCTTATGCGCGATTCCTTGTGTGTGGTGGCAGCCATGGCTCCTCCAATGCAGGGGAATCCGCAGCCATTACGAAGTGTTGGAGAGTGGGCAGAAACAGCTGCGTGGATCTCCCGTGATCGGCGGGTCTCGGCAAGAGTCTGCTTCTGGGGAATTTTGGGCAGCATAGCCCAAGCAAGCTTGCAGGAGGGGTGGAGTGGAGAAGAAGAAGGGCAGATACAGTATAGCATTGTGAACCGGCCAGCTGTGAATATCAGTGTCTGTAATATTTTGAAAAAGGGGAGAAGATTCAACCTAGAGGATGAGAATGCCCATAGGTCTCCCTTAAATGGAAGACGTGGAAAAAAGCATGCTGCAGGCAGAATAAGACCTCAAGTTATAGAAAAAAAGCAAGCTGGACCGGAGCGAAAATACACCCCTCGGAGGTAAGGAGGCTGGATGAGGCTGAGGGATGGCCAGTAAACAGATATTCTTTAAGAAACAAGCAAGTGCTAGAAGCTCTCCCAGTCTCAGAAGAAGACCCCACTATACGTGCAGCACAGGTCACCACAGTTCTATTCCTATGTGGAATAAGATCGAACAACGCCTTATGGGAGAGGAAAACTTTCAAGGAGGGTGGACAGAAAGAAAAAATAGTTGACCACATTAAAATCACCCCCTCACTGAAATCATACTTCAAGGTGCAATCCCTCAGTGGAGTTATTTCTAACCCCATACATCCTCTAACTCGGTTAGATTACACCGGAGGTCCAGGCATGGTGGAGCGGGGCCCAGAAAGATGTGGTAAAACTCACGGGAGCAGATACACATATAGAATTAGAGTCCCCTAAAAGATTTCAAGTCCTAGCAGAAAGGAGTTCAGACCTAGAGGTACATACACAGGACAAGGGCCAGACAGCCCCCCAGAAATTAAATGGGGTGGAAGAAATGCTAAGGGAGATAAAGGCTAGGTTTGCTACCTCAGACAAGAATCAAGAAAAGATCCAGGAGGTATGTGTAGAGTCTGGAGACAAAAATGAACTCTCTAGTAGAAAGACTGGAGGAGATGAAGGGGCAGTAGAAAAGATAAACAAAGATGTGGAAATGAGCCAGGAAGAGATTCTCTCCCTTAAGCGAGATGGAAAGGACTTGCAAGCAAAAATATAAGTTTTGGAAAATAATGCTGGAAGAAACAATGTAAGGGTGTTAAATGTTCCAGAGGACTTCGAAGGGGACAATATAAAGAAGGCCATGATAGTACTGTTAAGGGAGTGAGTTCTATCCAGGCTTAGAGAGTTCGGTACTAGAGGAAGACATTCAACGCATTCATCGCGACCCCTTTCGCAAGTCCCCCATAAGAAAGGCCCCAAGGAAGATCCTAATAAACTTTAAAACGTACGCCCTAAAAGAAAAAATTCTGGCCGCAGCTATTAAAGAATACTCACTTCCGGTGTGCCACACTACTCCGCCATATTGGAGGAGAGACACTCTAGTTCTCCCGCCAGCTCGTCAGCGTCAGCTACAAAGCAGGCTGATGGCGCTGATGAGCACAGATTGAGAAAGCTAAGGCAGCACCCGGCACGAACTGCTGTTACTCTTCCCCTAAACCCATACTCTGCACTTTCACCTTTTTTAAAATTGTTCTTGTGTTTTGATGTTGTGCTCGCGCTTCGCTTTTACTTGCTTTTACTGCATTCCGCTTGTATTTTATTGCTAAAACTTTGGGTACACTGCTTTGGGGCATTTTAATAATAGAATCACCTACCCTACTGCTTGTTCCACGCGGTTTTTTTCCTCCCCGGTCCACCGCAGCAGCTAACTGCTGTTTGAGTGGAGGGAGGCTCCTAGTGGGCGGTCTTCCTCACCGGAATACTCACTTCCGGTGTGCCACACTACTCCACCATATTGGAGGAGAGAAGTTCTAGTTCTCCCTCCAGCTCGTCAGCGTCAGCTACAAAGCAGGCTGATGGCGCTGAAGCGCAGCGGGCGCGCCGGTGGCGTGCCATAGGTGTGCCAAAGGCAAGCCCGTCTGCGCCCGTCTGCGTCCGACCGGGTCCAGGGGCCAGGACCCCTGGTCGTTCATTTACCTACTCAGCGGAAGAGCTACAGGCTTTAGCTGCTGAGTACCATATGATGGACAAAAGGTTAGAAGCCACGTTGAGGGCTGAAAACTTACTGGGAAATATGGGGGGTGGTAGGTCCATGCCATCTCGTCCAGCTACCCACACATCTACCGTGCTTGATAAACCGCTAGGTCTTAAGGTGGCTGTTCTTAACACGCTCGCACTACAGAAACACTGCTTGGAAATTTTTTCGCTTCTCCAGGCTGGAGACATCGATATCCTGGCGGTTACAGAAACCTGGCTTGGGGACACCTCAGCCCCGGATATTGTAGCAGCCCTTCCTGGGGACTTTGATGTCCTATGGCACAATAGACAAGAGAAGAGTAGAGGAGGAGGTGTAGCCATCTTCTATAATAAACGGTTAATGGTAACTAAGCTAGTGGCAGAGAGCATTGACAGCGCGGACATTTTAGGTGTTAAAATCTCATCCAAATCCTCCTGCTTGACACTTGTGGTGGTGTACCGCCCCCCACGATCAACCCTTAGGTTTAATGAGTTATTTTCGGAGATTGTTAGTGATCTCTGCTCTCGGTACCAACGACTCCTAGTGGTAGGAGATTTTAACTACCACTGGGATAAAGTACCGAGAGAGCAACCTGCTAGTCAATTTGAGGTAGTTATGAGCTTGATGGGGCTCCACCAGCTACTCATGTCAAGGGTCACTTTCTGGACCTCATTTGGACTACGATGCCGCGGGCCAGCCTTATAGACATCAGTCCCTGCGCCTGGTCAGACCACTCTCTAATTAGTTGCTGGGTTCCGCTGGCCAGCCAACTGTCGCACCCACCTCCAGAGTGGAGAGTGGTGCGAAGCTGGAACAAAATTGAGGCAGACAATCTAATAGGCACCTTGCTCAGCACCTCCCCTAAGAAATTTACGAAAGGTAACCTCGAGCAGGAGAGTGAGGCCCTTATTGGCAACTTAAGAGGGGCCATAGATCAGGTGGCACCTGCTCGGAAGGAAAAAGTCAGAGATAAGGGCAAGGGGGCCCCCTGGTTTAATGAGGACCTGAGGGGAAGGAAGCAAATCTTCCACAAATCCGAGAGGCTATGGCGCAAATCATACCACCCAGCCGCGCTTGCAAGTTATAAAACCATGCTAGCCCTATATAAAAAAGCCATTATATTCAGAAAGGCTGAATACTATGAGGCAAGAATTACAGTCGCTACAAACAAACAGAGGGAAACGTTTAGAATTTTAAAAGAACTCAGCCAGAAGTCAGAACAGAAACCTGCACCCGAGCCGGCGGACTGCAACAAATTTCAGGCCTTTTTTCTTCTTAAAGTCAGGGACATTCTAGCCGAGATTGACAACACTCCAATCAACCAGCGCCCCCTGGACCAGAATCCAGCCCCCGAGACTCCCGGTGAGCAACTCACCTCCTTTCCTTATCTAGACCTAGCCTCACTGTCCCGCCTGATGAATCACATCAATTCAGGCTCCCCAGCAGACCCCTGTCCTCCGAGGATTTTTCTAATGGCTCTTCCCGGGCTAGAGAGGGAGATCCTTTCTCTACTTAATCATTCCCTGGAGGCAGGTAACTTGCCCTTCAGGTAACTTGCCCTCCAGCCTGAAGGAGGCCAGGGTTATTTCCCTGCTGAAGAAACCAGGGGCAGATGTGGCCAATCTTAAAAACTATAGGCCCATTTCCCAGCTTCCTTTTCTGGCGAAGGTGGTGGAGCAACATGTCCTCAAAGTACTTTCATCTTTCATGGAGGAACACCAGCTACTTCAGGTGCGGCAGGCGGGCTTCAGGGCCCACCATAGCACTGAACTGGTGATGTTGTCTGTGCTCGACGAGCTTAGAGTTATGGCCAATAACAAAAAAAGAGCGCCCTGATTCTGTTAGATCTGTCAGCGGCGTTCGACACGGGCAATCACGCACAGCTTCTGGCCCGGATTGCCGACTTGGGCATTCGTGGGTTGGCACACCAGTGGCTTGAGTCCTTTCTGTCAGGGCGGTCCCAAAGGGTCCAACTGGGTGAGCAGGTGTTGAACAGTGGCGCCCTCACATGTGGTGTCCCCCAGGGCTCAGCACTGTCCCCACTCCTTTTTAACATGTATCTCCAGCCACTGGTGGCAGCTCTGGCCCGCATGGACTGTCAAGTCTTTAACTACGCGGATGATACCCAACTTATTCTCCAGATTGAGAATTCCCCTCAAGCCCACACTCTTGTGCAAAACATCCTCAGATACACAGTGAACTGGATGACAGCTAACTCGCTAAAAGTCAACCCAGATAAAACTGAGGTCCTTGTCATCTCCTCTAAAAAAAAAACCCTGGAACGACCTCTTCTGGCCACAGGAGCTTGGCACCTCCCCTACGCCAGCCCCTGTTGTAAAAGTTTGGGCATTACGATTGATGCCAATCTTTCTATGGCCAATCAAGTAGCTTCTGTGGTCGGCACCTGTACGGGTTTAATGAGACAGTTGCGCAAACTTGCCCCCTTCTCTCACCTGCCACTTTACAGATGATCGTATCTGCCACGATCGTGTCTAGATTGGACTACGGCAATGCCTTATACATCGGCCTCCCTGAGAAACTCATCAGCAAGCTACAGGTGACCTTGAATGACGCAGCTAGGCTGATTTTCAGGCTCCCTAGAAGGGCTCATGCTACCCCCTTGCTGTGTAAGTTGCACTGGCTCCAGATCAAACAGAGAGCAAAGTTCAAGGGCCTTTGCATCGCTCACACAGCCATTCATGGCCAGGCCCCAGCCTATATCAAGAGGCGCCTGGGGAACTATGTGCCGGGACGTACTCTTCGGTCATCCGAGGCAGGCCTCTTGGCCTACCCATGGGTCAAAACCGCATCTAAAGGTGGCAGAGCTTTCTCTGTCTTAATTCCCCAACTTTGGAATCTACTGCCTGAGAACCTTCGTAAAGAATCCGCACTCCTCCCTTTTAGGAAACAACTCAAGACTCTTCTGTTTAGGGAGGCTCTGGGCACAGTCTAAATCATCCGCCAAGTGCTTATCGGCGATTGCTGGTGGACTTTGGTCTTCTCAAAGCGCTAAGAGACCTGCTGGCGATTACACGCTATACAAACTTCAGTTAACATAACATAACAGGTATTTTCACCAAGGGTGACTGGTCTTTAAAAATCAGGTCAGACATATCTAGAGCAACACTTTTGGATGGACAATGGGAGCTGGGAAAACACATCCAAGAACTTAGACAGGTAGGTGCCACCGCCCACTTGCGATTCCCTGCCACTCTAAGGATAATGTGGAACAACAAATGAAGAGTATCTAGGACCCTAAAGAAGTGGAAAATTTCATAGAACAAATTAAAGCACACCAGAAGGCATAAATGTATACGACACCAAGGGGGAAGGAGAGCTCGACAAGATAGCCTCCAAGTAGACTATCCAATGATATGGGGGAGGGTTCCCCAACAAGGGAGAGGGGCTTTAAGTTCACCATTCACAAAGGACAGTTTCTTCAAGTCAAGTCAAGTCAAGCTTTATTCGATTTCATTTTAAGAAATTCATAAAAGCACATAAAAACACACCATCCTGATTACATAATCATTATTTCATTTCATCACCAAATATATAACGAAACGCAAGATCACTTATCTAAATCATTAAGGGGCAGATGTATCAAGCAAAATTGCGTTCGCAAACGCCGAAATTCACAGAATTTCAGCGTTTGCGAACGCAATTTTGCTTAGTGGTATGTATTAAGGCAAAACTGCCTCGCAAAATAAGGAATCGCAAAATTCGCGATTCCCTATTTTGCGATTGCATTTAAGGAATCGCAAATTGCGATTCCTTAAATCCAATGTAAGAAGCACCAAAAAAGTGCAATTTGGCCTTAAGGAATCGCAAATTACCACCAACTTCAAGTTGGTGGTAATATGCGATTTCTTTGAAAAATGCACTTTTTAGCATTTTCAAAGTGCCATGTGGCGCACATACATGCCCTTAGGGCATGTATGTGCGCCACATGTGCACACATACATATTTCAGGGTGCAACAGGGTGTCAAAAGGACACCCTGGCACCTTGAAATTGCATTCTCAATTTGCGATTCTCTAATTGCGATTCGCAAATTGAGAATGTCTTCCCATTCATTCCTATGGGCCTCTACGCCCATACGAATGAATGGGAAGGTATTCCTTAATTGCGAATCGCAATTTGCAATTCGCGATTAAGGAATATTAAGGAATCGCAATTATTATTGCGATTCCTACATACATAGCATTTTGCGATTCCTTAATAGCAATTCGCTAAAATTCGCTATTAAGGAATCGCAAATGCAATCCTTGATACATCTGCCCCTAAATACACATCTGAACTATTAACAAGTTTAACCATCATATTATAATCGATTTGCTACATTTTACTGTGCTTTTTAAAAACATTGTTAAAATCCATGTCATAAAATCATTCTCTAAAGCCTGTAGTGCCAAAAAGGTGGGACGACATTGTCTAAAACCAAGCTTCTTTAAAAGTGGTAGCACCCATTTCTTCCTTTGTACATTATAAAATTTACAAAAGAGGACCACATGAAGTGTCGTTTGTTCAGAACTATTGTTACAGGGGCATAATTGTATCACCCTCGCCCAATCATTTGTATTTGGAAAACTGATTATTCTGTGCAGTATCCCGAATCTAAATCTCGTCAGCAAAAATCTGTCATAAGTACCACGGACTAATATAAGATAGGGTTGGATACTGTAAGTAGTTAGAATCAGTTGATTGTGCAGAACTGTGGGTTTAGACAATTCCTCTGTTAGCCTAAGTGATTCAAGGAAGGACAAACCTTTTTCTTTCAACACTTTTCTTGTCAAAATTGCTCATTGAGCTCGGCTCATTGAAAAACTCCGGATGTCCTAAATCATACATAAAGTCCCGCACATACTTTATCCATTTAATTCTTTTGGCACCTTCCATTCTTAAAGCATCTTTTAAATGTCTCTATTAAAATTAGTTTCTGCTGATACCCATATCCTGTGCCATAACAGGATTGGTTCCACTTTAATAAGATCTGTAATAAAAGTGATCCCCAATTTGGAGTGGCAAACATAAGAGGAAACGCTTGCTGGGACTGCCAGAATATATCTTAAAAATCAATTTTCAATTACATGCAAGGATAAAACATTGCAGAATCCCCAGACCCCTGCACCATATATGGCTGTCGAAACACACTTGGCTCTGTATATCTTTAATAATTCTTGCGGGGGTCTCCTACCCAGTTTTTTTAGAAAAATTGGCTAGGGCTGCGGTTGTTTTCATAAAAGCAAGTTTTCTAGCTTGTACCGCTTGATACCATCTAGCTTTATGATCAAATAAAATACCCAAATAGCTAAATCTATTTGTAAAATCTATTCTTTGGTCATCAATATACATGTCTCTACATTTATGGCTGCCCAGGCCACATCTCATAACATAGGTTTTAGTTGTATTTACCCTCAATCCTAGGTCATGCATGAAGCCTGCAAAACCATTTAATAATCTTTGTAGACCAACTTGGGTGCGAGACATCAGTACGGCATCGTCCGCATATAATAATGCAGGTACGTGCCGTCCTTCAATCTTGGGAAGATCTTGGCATGTATTCGTTAGTGCTTGGCCTAACCCATTTATATAGAGTTTGAAAAGGAAAGGGGCCAACACGCACCCTTGCCTTACCCCCTTATTTATTGGAAACGGGGTTGTACATTCTCCATTTGGACCGTATCGCACTCTGGCCTTCGCG
Organism: Calotriton arnoldi; assembly: GCA_963921515.1. Lineage (NCBI taxonomy): Eukaryota > Metazoa > Chordata > Amphibia > Caudata > Salamandridae > Calotriton > Calotriton arnoldi. The sequence continues at coordinate 94,985 of CAWUFW010018428.1, forward strand.
TTCTTATACAAAAGTCTTAGAAGATGACTAATTGTGGGGTCTACTCCTTGCTCCTGTAGCACTCTCCACAGTTTATCATGCCTTACGCAGGCGAAGGCTGCGGTAAGGTCTACGAAGGCTAGGAACAGTCTGCCTTTTTTTACAAGGGTATATTTCTCTATAATTATGTTTAGGTTCAGACTTTTTTGAATTGTTCCTAGCCCCTTACGAAATCCGAATTGTAAATCTGAGATAATTTTACTCTCCTTGGCCCAGTCTTGTAGTCTTTCGAGTACAATACGTCCGACTACTTTTCCCAAGGAGTCTAACAACGATATCGGTCGATAACAGGCTGGATCGTGACGGTTACCTTTTTTGTAAATAGGAACTAATATGGATTCTGACCATGTCTCTATAAGCCGGGAAGAACAGCTAGCTGTAATTACCAAAGTTAGAAGCGGGCCCCATAGTGCAATGTTATTTTTAAATAGATCTACGGGGATCCCGTCTGGTCCAGGGGCTTTCCCTCCCTTACTTTCCATGATCGCCTGGTTTACTTCGTCTAGGGTTACTTGGAGATCAATTGGCATTGGCAAATTTGTTAATGGGGTCATGTCTTCAATAACTTCTGGCTGGATTCCTACAATATTAGTGCTCTCAGTGCCTTTAAATATTTTTGAGAAATGCTCCACCCATTGCTCTTCCGTTATTGCAATTTCAATGGAGGGGGCATCCCCCGAATCCAAGAAAGGGGTCTTTACCACCCTCCAAAAGGCCGCTCCATCTTTAGAGATTGAGGCCTCATGCAGTTTCTCCCAGAGCTCATCCCTTAATTCCTCCTTACGTATTTTAAGGACATTTTTATAGGTCCTTCTTGCCAGTCTTATTTCAAGCGGGTTTCTAGGGAATTTGTGGGTCACTTGTTTGAGGTTTGCGTATGCCTGCGTACACTTAGGGGTCGATTCCGATTTGGGCCGGAAAACGTACCGACCGACTCGGTGCGGGAATTTATTCCGACCGACACGAACCGGCGCCGTCCGACCCGGGTAGTACGATGAAATGCATGTGAAACCCGACCGACTCGGACGGAATACAAAACGAACGACCGAGCCGGACGGAAACAAGCCATCCGGCCGGAAAAACACTTGAAACTAACCGACCAACTCGCACCCGGATAGCGACCGAACGAAACGTACCCGTGAACTCCGACCCACGTAGTACGATGCTATGCGTGCGAAACACGACCGACTCGCACGGAGCACAAGCCGTACGACCACACGCACACAAAACCCAGCCGAATCAACACAATACTCCGCGACCGACTCGTACGCCGCACATGAAACCAACCTGAAACACAGCGGGAACGAGTCGGACAACATCGCACCAGACAACAGCAGCGTCCGACTCGGACACAAGAACGACTCCTACATGCACCCAAAGCACCAAGGGAAAAAAGTTTTTAAAAAATGGCCAAACAAGCTACCACAAAGCCAATAAATACTGGGGGTGGGGGAAAAAATGGAACAATGACACACCCCCAACCCCACCTACATAAAGGCCACAAATCCCTACCATGAGCCTTTGCAAATTCCACAGACCTGCCAGCAAACAACACCATCACACAGCAACCAGAGACACACTCACAGCTCATACATCACACAAGCCACACACCATTACCACACTTACAAATAGCACCCTCACACACACCCAGCTAAACCTACACTCACACACCCCCACTTGCACACACACACACACACACACACATCAATCACCACCACCACCCATCACCATGCCCCAAAGAAGAACCACAAGTTCCTAGATTGTGAATTGGAAGTCCTGGTAGACGAGATACTCAGGGTAGAGCCACAGTTGTTTGGTACATTGGTACAACAGACCTCCATGTCGCAGAAAACCAAGATGTGGGCGAGGATTGTCGACAGGGTGAATGCACAATCACCATGTTTGCGCACAAAGGAAGACATCCAGAACAGGTGGTATGATGTGCGCAGGAGGGTCCGGGACCTACTGAAAAAGGACTACATCATTAGCCAGCGCACTGGCAGTGGCCCTCCTGCAAAACCAATATACCTCATGCCCTGGGAGGAGAAGGTGCGGGCCATCCTACCACCAGTGAGCGTATATGGACTAACAGACATCCCAGAGCCTGGTGAGTACACAACTTATATACACAATATGGTGTGACAATACACACACAGCACCCTCAAAGGGATAGGCAAACCATGCACCCTTACCAAATACACAGCAAACAAAACATACTCATCCCAAGAAGTGAAAGCCAGTCAGACAAACACAATACCTGCCATCTCATAGTGACATCTAACTGTGTCATGACATCTACAAACCTAACAACAAATACAGCAAGGCAGTGGCACAAATAGAACCAACAAACACTCACAGATATATTGACATCACTAGAACACCACCTCACAGGGAAGATCACTGAAAGCAAGGAATTCTGTGTATGCTGGTAAAGTCAGTGTAGCCAATAGCATCATGGGAGTTGGAGTCATAGATATTGCTCAGCCTCACAATTGGCCCATCAACACCACCCTGAACCATGCTTACATCACAGGGAGTGGAAAAGGACTCACAAGATGGCTGACACTGGGTACTGCTGGGGGAGCACAAGGCCCTGCAGGCAACTGTGCAACAACCAACAGCAGGACACCACTGACTGACATCCTGAAAGACAACTTGCACTCCCTGCAATGGAAGCATGTTCCATGGTGGGATATCTGGCTGGGTGGGAAGGAGGACTCACAGCACTGACCATAGTTCCAAGCACCTCCCCTCACACACACCCCAACACTAACTCCACAGAACCCACCTGGGAGAATGCAAAGCCTCACATTCTAACTCAAGATCCCACAAAGACCAACCAGCCGGGCTCATACTGTGTGAAGCACAGGGACACTCTTGGGACTGGTAGCCAAACAACCGCAAGGAGAACACTCTCAGCCAACCTGTCAGCACAGGCACCCCACCCCACAGGGAAGCAGAGTCAAAAGGAAGGAAGGATGGGCATGCTGGGAAGGGGGTGGAGGCAATAGCATGATGGGAGTGGTAGTCACAGATATTGCTCAGCCTCACAATTGGCCCATCAACACCACTCCTGAACCATGCTCACATCACAGGGAGTGGAAAAGGACTCACAAGATGGCTGACACTGGGTACTGCTGGGGGAGCAAAAGGCCCTGCAGGCAACTGTGCAACAACCAACAGCAGGACACCACTGACTGACATCCTGAAAGACAACTTGCACTCCCTGCAATGGAAGCATGTTCCATGGTGGGATATTTGGGCTGGGGGGAGAAGTCGGCCCGGATGGCAACCAAATACCACCAATGCTGGTCAGGTACACACCTCAACATTCACATTGACATGCCACAGGTTGGCAGGACAATGTGCTACACCAATATCACTCTCTGACTGTCATAACTGAGTAGAATGCAATGTCCAGGGCCGCATCCAGAGGTACAGTCACAACTGTCCGGTGTTTTAAAAATTGATGCCTGTAGAAACATACCATACAATCTGTGTCTCTCCCCAAAACAGGTGAAGATGGGGACTCAGCAGCAGATGAGGAGGAGTCCCTGTCCCAGGCTCCGGGGACACAGAGCTCACTGGTGTGGATCAGCCTCTGCACTCCTCGGATGGCGAACAACAAGCTGGACCCTCCGGTGCCAGTCATCATGCAGCACCAGCAGGACCAACACCTGCACCCCCTGCACCCACCCCTCCAACAACTGCCAACACACAGGCCACCCCTGCCAACACGGACACACCAAGGACCACAGGTGACAACAGCGCAGGGACCCAGGACCAAACTGGAGCCGCTGCCATCGAGCCCACTAACAACACCCAAGTGGGCACACGGTCACCTGTGCGTGGCACCGCAGGCCCTGCACGTGTTGCCAGGGGTGGTGGGAGGGGTGATAGACACAGGTCGCTATTTGCAGAGGGGTCAGGACTGCGTGATGACCCACAACTGGCACGCATTGCAGATGCGTACCAGACCAGCACCGGAGAGGTCACCCAGGTAGTGGGGATCCTCAAGGACATACAACAGCAGCAGGCTGCCCATCATGCCCGCTTGTACTCCCACATGTCCCGTGTCGAGACACACATGTCTCGCATGGAGTCCAAGTGGGACACATTGCAAGAACTCACAGCGGTGCATAGGGACATACTGACATGCCTCCGCCAGATCAGCACCAACATGGCCTCACCTCCCTGTGCGCCCACAACATCTGTTGCCACTACATCCGCAACAGCCACAGGGAGGGAGGAGGACTCTGGCGGAGAGTACCCTGCACCGCGGCAGCCTGCACCTGAGGGTCCCCCCAAGAAGAGGGGCCGTCCGAGGAGGCCAAACTGAGAGGCCGATGGCCAGCTACATCCCCCAGGAAGCCAACACCTGTTCTGGAACTTTTCCTCTGTGTGCAAACTGCACGCCCTGTCGATGGCAACCCAACTCGCCCACATGACATGGGGAGCTCTAGTTGTACAAATTCATCAGATGACTGTGGACTATACCCTGGACATTTCATCTACCAAGACTTCCGATTCACATGGGAACTTTGGATTCCAATTTCTATGTACAGCACCCACGATCCTGTGCACCATCCCCACACCTTTTGTAAATAAACTCACCAAAAAACCATATCTGCCTCTCTTGTGATTCCAACGTGGTCTCTGTCATGGAGATGGTGATCAGAAATATGACACTGTGCATGCTGACTGCTACAGCAAGTCCAACACCGTCATGGCAGTCATGGCGACGTGACACATATGAGGGAGACACACCACTAGGGCCACACAACACATACACACCAGGGCCATATGACTCATCCCCTACACTGATGTTGCCTGGAAATACAGTGCAATGCACAGACACCACACATATTCACAGTCTGTGTCAACTACAACACAGGTACAGTAAGCAAATGTCACTCAGATGTGTGACTACGGACAACGCACACCCCAAAATGTAGAACAGGTTTATTACACATTTGCTACATGTTGTTTCCACTACAAATGCAAGCTAATCCCACCTGGCTGTGGCCACAAAGTCAAACAATGCAGAAGATAGAAAGTCCAGGGGTGTGTGGCACATCACCTGTAGGGGAACAACTGCTGCCACCTTGGAAGTTGAATCATTGATTCGGGGGATCCAAGTTGTTCTAACAACTCCAGCAGCACCCTGTGAAGGACAGACATGACACACACTCAAAAGCACATAAGAACAGCACAGAATGGCAATACTCATGTCTAATACCTGTCACAAGTTAAATACACAAAAGCAAGTTAGCATGTCTACACTGTTGGCAAGTACAGACCACCTGCAAGGACACATCTCCGCATGCATCCAGTCAAGTTGCACATGGCCACACTCAAACAGCAACAGAGCACCACACACACATATCATGCAAATCAAATTCATTGATAGTACAACACTCTGGATACTCACATTCAGCTGAAGAAGTTGGTGATGAGCTGTGTGCGGACATCACCATCACCATCATCATCATCATCATCATCACTGGCATCGTGGCCCAGGCCTGGATCCTCCACAGGTGGCGGATGTTGGTCATCGTCATCCAGGATGAGAGGCAACTCCTTCCGCACTGCCAGGTTGTGGAGCATGCAGCAGACGATGATAATCTTGCACACCTTTTCTGGGGCATATGGGAGGGCGCCTCCTGTCTTGTCCAGGCAGTGGAAGCGGCTCTTCAGGAGACCAAAGGTCCGCTCAATCACCCTCCTGGTCCGACCATGTGCCTCATTGTAGCGCATCTGGGCTGGTGTCACAGGGTTCCTGAGGGGTGTCAGCAACCACGGCATGTTGGGGTATCCCGAGTCCCCTACAGATAGACAATTGCACATTACCCAACATTGAAAAGTGTGCGGAAAGCAACATAGCACAACACACACAATGGTACAAAGTCAGTACACACCGACAAGCCAAGCACGCTGGTTCGGCATCTGTGACATCATCCTCGGGATGCGACTACTCCTCATCACGTAGGCATCGTGTGCAGAACCGGGAAACGGGCACAAACATGTGTGATGGTCATGTTTGCAAGACATACCACCAGAGCATTGACAGAATGGTAATGTTTCCTGTTCCTGTATGCCTGCTCATGTGCCTGTGGTGGTACCAAAGCCACATGTGTCCCATCAATGGAGCCAATGACATGTGGCATCCTCCCCAGGGCATAGAAGTCACTCTTGACGTCAGTGAGTCGGTGACGTTGTGGGAAATAGATGTACTGGTTAAGGCATCTCAACATCGCCACCAAAACATCGCGTAGCACACGGCTGAACATAGTCTGTGACATACCACCAGTAGATGCCACAGTGTGTTGAAAGGTACCGGTGGCAAAGAAGTGTAGGGCTGCCATCACCTTCACCTTGGGGGTCAGCGCTGTCGGATACGGCCGGCCAGGCTGCAAATGTGGGTCCAACCGCACTGCCAAATCCTCAATCAGCTGCCTGGTGAAGCGGTACCGTCGGATGCTGTCACGTTCCACCATCGTTGCCAGGTCTGGGAATGGTCGATGGACAGCAGGAGCCCTGCAGTGCAGAGGTGAAGAAGTCAAGATTGTCAGTCATCCCACATATGTGCCATTCACCATACTGTAGTTCACATGCTACATCATGAGCAAACACTAGTACTTGATGTGTGTCTCGTTCTGTTTGGACACATATGGCACCCACATGGACATCATGTAACATCTCTGTACGACATGTGTGGACAACAGGTCCCAGGGTGTGCTATGTGAAACCATTTGGCTGTGTCACAGTACCCATTTACTGCACTCACATTCCACACACATACCACAGTGACGTCTGGACAGATGCGCCACAGGCATCTCAACTCATTGACAGGTAGATTCCCAGGGAGCCTGTCTTGACACATGGACACTGGCATGACATGGCGTATCATGTACACGTCAGAAAAATCACACATGACTCCCACAGGTAGTGCCCCCTGTAGCCTCTGCAGGACAGACATGGACGTCAGTGACACATACACACAACATCTAAGTCCATGCACAAACAACGTGGATGTGGAGACTGTCTCCCATTGTGCACATGTAGTCAGACATGTGAAACACAACATGCACACAGACTGCGGAGGGACATGACTATTGTGGCAATGGGCCACCCTGTGATATACATGCTTTCCCACATGAGCCTTGGGGTATGTGACATGTCATACATATACACAACCTGGAAATGTGACCACGCAACATGCTCCAAAAATGAACAGTTGCACATCCCAGTGGTCATGTGCACGACACACAAAGGACCCTGTCCCCATTAACATGTGCACAGCCTGGGTGTGTCTGCCCCCAAGTGCCAGCCCAAAAACAACATGTACACACCCATACACAGATAAGGTCATGCTGCCACACATGCCTTAGATACAGTGTGGACTGGGTGTGGTGTAGTAGGTGTGCCCCAGAGTCCCTGGAAAGTATATGTGGCTGGCATAGGTTCACCATTGACCAGCATGGTGACACATGCATGTGACCTGTACAGGGACGCGTTGTACAGCAATGGTCCGATCGGTGTGCCCGCTCGGACCATTGCATTGCATGTGAGCGGGTACGAGTTGTATCGCGGGTACGCGTTGTACAGCAATGGTCCGATCGGTGTGCCCGCTCGGACCATTGCATTGCATGTGAGCGGGTACGCGTTGTATCGCGGGTACGCGTTGTACAGCAATGGTCCGATCGGTGTGCCCGCTCGGACCATTGCATTGCATGTGAGCGGGTACGCGTTGTATCGCGGGTACGCGTTGTACAGCAATGGTCCGATCGGTGTGCACGCATTGGCTGGGGCCTGGCATGGCAACGGATGCGGTTTTTGAATTTACAACGAGTCTGATGCAGTGAATTCAGTTGGCCAGCCACAACAATGTTGCAAATTCATGGGTGTCATGAAGTTGAATTTTTGAAGGATGCTGTGGGCGTGTATTGGAGCTGCTATTCCATGGATTGGCCAGATTCAGAAGATGCTACCGACTTGGACCTATCACTTTGGACACATGGGACAGTATCTGCCTCTGCAGCACACATATAATGCTGGCTGTTCCCCTGAGAGCTCACTTGCCTGCACTACATGCTCCTGGACGACATCTGCCACTACACTGCTGCTGTCTCTGCATTCTCTGGCTGCTGCAATGGCACGTACTGTGGAGAGAGCCCCAGCCTTCACCCATGAGGAGAACCAGGCCCTGCTGGACAGCCTCCTTCCACAGTACAGCAAGCTGTATGGGACACCAGGGGAGCAGGTGAGTGTGCTGTCCACTGCCTCACTAATTGTGCATGTTGCCTGACTAGCAGGATTTACAGTGTGCACACCACTGGCTAGCATGCCCACTGAGTAGTTCGCACCCCCAAAGTGTGTAGTCACTTGCACTGAACAGGTACAGTGGAGTAACAGTGCATTCAAACAAGGTTCAATACCCATGCAATGATACCATGTAGTAACTGCTGGCAAACTGTCCATAGCCCTCGTTGCACTGCCTGTGTACATCATATGCCCCTGTGATTGAGACATGTATTTCCAACTGTGTGATGCACGGATATGTTGCATGTGTAGTAATGGCCTTTTCACTTTCTCATCCTCACAGGTTGATGCCCATCGGAAGCAGAACATCTGGCTGGACATCGTCCGGGCAGTTCGATCCGTGGGGGTCTACAAGCCCCGGATCCGCAACTGCCAGAAGAGGTGGCAGGACCTTCGTGGCTGGACCCGGAGGATCGCAAGGGTCCAGCTGAAGCTGTCGCCTCCTCGCAGGCTGGGCGGACACCGGACCCTGACCCCCCACATGCTCCAGATCCTGCCGGTGGTGTTACCGGAGCTGGATGGGCAGCTGAAGGGCAGACAGCAGCAAGGAGGGGGTGAGTCTAAGTCTGCACTGTGAACTCTGTCTAACATGCTATGTGCCCTCCTCTGGCCTGGTTAAACTTCCCCAGTACATCAGTCTTGTTGTCCAGTACCCATGTCCCTCTATTGTAACCTGGCCACTACCCATCTGATGCGCCAGTGTGCTCCTTACGCTCAGGATAATTGTGTCACTTGGGTACAGGGTCCTAGCATTTTGCTTTGCTCAAGGTGGTGACAGATTTTGTTCCCGTGACATTGTGTTTGCCATCATGGGTGGGTCAGTTGCTCACACAATGCCTGAGTCGTGCTATGTAGTCTGGGTGTAACTTTGATATGTGATCCACTTGCACATCTAATTCACCACATGTCCCTGGGGTATTTGCCACACCCCCATTCTGCGGGTGGGTAAATTGTCTGGGCCTCAGGAGTATGTATGTCAAGTGTGTCACACATGCTTAGCCACCTGCCCACTGACCAGGGCTCATCCCTCTTGCAGGTGGAGCCGGACAGTCATGCCTACTACAGGGCATACAATACACTCTGTACTCCCACTCCCGTGTATCATCTGACATGCTGTGCTCAGTGAAATGTTGCCTCAGGTGTCTGCCTCTGTGTTGTTGTGCTGTGACTACGTTGTCGTGACTCCTGTGATGTCCTTCGGTTAGGGGTCAGCATGCCATCTGCTATTGGACCATGTGAGACAAGACTTCTGTGACTCATAGGTGTTTGATCACTTGACTGTGCAGACAGGTGTATGAGACTGTGACTTTCAGGTAGCTGTTCATCATTCACAGCACGCTGTGAGGTGCTCTGATTCAGGGAGTAGTGTTTCATGTCTCCCATTTGTCCAAATGGTGTGCAGTGTACAAATACTGGTTCAGAGGATGTGGTTAGTGGGGGATGAACATGTGCACTTGTCAGTTACATTACTTGCCTTCCCCATGTCCTAGGATAGTGACACAGTGCAGACTGTTGTTTGCTGGCTAACATGGCCATGTGACTTGAGACAGTGATGTATGACTTTGCAGGCATGCCTGTGTCATGGCATTAAACTTCCTAAGGGTGATCCTGCAGGGTGGTGACATGTGCAACAGGCACCCCATTGTGGCATTGACTATCCGGACATGGGTGCTTCATGGGGTCTGGTGCTGGTATGCATCACATGCATTTCTTTTTAGGCTCAGGCCGTCCACTTATCCAGACACCTGCACTGACTCAGTGGCAAGTGATGTGAGGCGGGCATGTTCACATACTTCACTGTGTTCTCAGCAATGTCCAACTACTGTGTAGGTGGTGCATGTGTCCACACTGGGGTCTTACCATCAGACGGGCACCAGACAGATGGGTGCAAGGGCAGGAGGGGTGTCTGTTCCATGGCTGACCATCAGACTGACAATTGGCTTCTCCTAATCTGTGTGATGACTTTTGGCAATGTTCTACTAGTGATGCCAGGGCTTGCTCTGTGATGTGCTGTACTTACTGTGGTGTGTGTGGTCAGTGCAGGTGACTGATGTTTGTCTGTTTCCTAATTGTTTGCAGATACATCCACAGCCACAGGAGGGGACAACTCCATGGACCAGGAGGAGCAGCGGAGCCAGACTGGGTCAGCGTCCGACGAGTGGTCAGAGGGACCCAGTGGCACGGAGGGCGAGGGGAGCCACACCGAGGAGTCCTCAGCACCATCCACCTCATCTGAGGACCACAGCAGCTCGGAGGATGACTCCCTTGTGGAGGCGGGTGTCAGCAGCCACCACACCCCAGCTACTCTGTCTGATCCCATATTTGGACTGGACATTGGCCGTTGTTAATTTTGGACTTTTGATTTGAGTTGCACACTTGCTGAATAAAGCCTCTTTTTGTTTACTTGTGGTTAATCTTTGGTGGTACATGATGTAGATGTGTAGTATCATGCATTTGCTGTTGTAATTGTGTTCAGATCAGGTAAATGAAGTTTTGCTGTGATGGGCTCCATGTGGCCCATGGGATATGTGTCCTAATCTAGTCTGGATCTATAGCATCCCTTGCTGCAGTCTCAGGGTGTAATGTTCAGCATTTGACACAGGGATGTACGTTTAGCTGTCTTGTGGTTTGTTGCCTGCCTTGTTATGTTGGCCTAGGACTAGCTGCCATGCTGCTTTTCTTTGCGCACGTTACACTGTGCCAGGGCTCCCTCGCCCTTTGCTCTTGCCAAGTTCTTTTGCGCTGTCTGCACTTTCTGTCTTTCACCTTTTCTCTTGTTCGATTTGGGCTCAGACTGCACAACATGTACAAGGTCGCATAACAATGTATTTCGGTTCTTCCTGATATGGCCAGTCTCGCGCACCCAGACATAACATTAGGCGCAAATGACATGAAACTTTGTGTGCCTTTAATACTGGGGTTTTTACTGGCGCTGAACACACTTGGAGGAATCCTTTCCAGTGAGGAGAGCTGTGATTGTCTGCTGATGTAGTTCTGCATCTAGAGACCGAGGTATGAGGGTTCGCTAGTCAAAGCCCAGAGGTCTTCTATTTTTATAATAAACTATCTTACTGCAAGGGGAGGGTGGTAATGTTATTTATACATTTATCCACTGAGTTATGACATGCTTTCCCCGTTTGTATTCTATGGAATTGTAACCATGCTGCTTATATTATTCATATGCATTATGCTATTAGTACTGACACGTGTACTGTACATTAGAGCACGTAAGTTGGAATAAACATTTTAACCTATCCAGTGTCTCTTCCTACGCACCTTGTGGACAAGTACGAGTGAGTGACGAAAGAGTGTTCTTGCTTCTGCGAGTCCTGAGATATAGATACCGTGTTCTGGGTTGTCCAATCATTGGTACTTGGGTGCTAATGGGATGCTAAGCTAGTTGGGTTGGGGTTTTTGGGTGCTACGGTATATGGTAGGCAAACCACTGTATTCCGGGGTCCCATTATCCTGTGCATAGCTCTGTGTATGTGCAGAAACCTTATGACATGGCGCGACCACCGTGGGGCAGCTTATCTGCGAGATGCTTGAGTAGTACTTGTGCTTGTCCACAAAACCCTCACGTACGCTTCCGGAGGCGTAAGTGACGGTGATACCTCCTATATTGAACGTTTTATAGGTTCTTTCAAGCTTGAAATTATTAAAAAAGGTTACATAAATAACCCATTTTGTGCTCCCTGTTAGGTTGTCGAATACAATTGTTTAGTTATGGCTGGTGTGGCGATAGCTGCACATAGCCGAGGACCACTCCGAGAACACCTAGGTGTATACGGAGTGCCCGATACTGGGGTTGAGTTGGTCTTTGTGGTTCAAGCCGATCCGGCTTATCACTTTGAAGTGTTTTACACTTGGATCACTTTTGAGGCGGTGGATGCAGGTGATAATCTGTTTCATGAATATAAACTCACCGCTATTCCTGCTGCCTATCGACCCTATACTAATCTTGAAGTGCCTCTCACGGCTTGGCAGCACCGTGTTTGGTTTAATGGCGCCCTCCCACAACCAACTACCGCAGTTCGTTTAGGCCCCTTATCAATTCAGGGGGCCACTTGGCCTGTATTGGCCGGGTATACCCCGCATCCAAATTATTTGGCATTACCGATTGCGGATCTGCGCACTATGCATACAGAACTGGTGCGAGTGCATCGAGCCTTAGTGACATACGTTACAGGTAGTCTCCATGGAGCTGCTCCTGTAGTCGCTGGCCAACCAGCTGTTGCAGCTGGAGTGACCATAAGTCCTGTCATGGTAAATTCTGTGATGGGCAAACGTCCACAAAATAAGGACGATTATCCTTACTGGCTTGCCGAAAAGTTCGATCAGATAGAAGCGGTGTTTCCACATACGTCCCCAGTGGATAAACATCGCATCCTTACGATAAGTTTGCCAAAAGACTTAATCCCCGATTTGACATCATGTGAAAACTGGGGTAAGGTATTCGCAGCAGTTTATTCAAAATGTTTTGGTACTCCTTCCATGACGGTTCTACCCTCTGTAATTAAAAAGTACAGGACGAACATGGCCCTGAAGCGGCTGTGGAATTAGGGATGAGACTAGTGGGAGTGTTTGATGTAGTAGCTGAACTGATCCTGTGAAATGTCAAGGGCGATGCTATGAACTTTCAAGTAGCGAATGCTTTGGCTTTGGTCCCAGAGTTGGACAGGCCTCGCGAATTACCGAAAATTATTGCCCGGGCTTATAAAACAATTGGAAGAAACAGCCTAGGCAACAAGCCTTTTGTAAAAATGCAAACTCAATCGCAAACACAAGTTACACAAACAAAAAGTACATCTGAGAAAGATGATAGACCAGTCTTCACTAAAAAGAGTTGGAGACAGAAAAAACAGGGTAAGCAACAAAAGAAGCCGGGGTCGAGAGGCGCTTCCCCAGTTTCGGTTTCTTCTGAACGTACTTATGATTTACGTGATAGGTCGAGAATTAAATCACCAGAAAGGTTTCAGAGCTCTGATACGCGTTCTCCTCGTTCTTCACAGGCCCAGACGTCGTCACAGGCTGGTGGAGGAGGACGGCAAGATAGAGGAAGGGGCCGAGAGGCTCCCCAGGAGCGAGACCAACCTCGACAACAAGTCAGAGGGAAAGCAGAAGACTTTCACCTTCCTCGACCGCAATTTCAGAAGAAAAAGTTGCCGCTGTAACAGCGAAATATGCCACAGACCGTGAGAACGAGACTCCAGAATTGGACGTGGGCAGTGACCCTCCTAGACAGCGCCGCGGAAGTTACCATAGTGCGGGAGGCGCTACGTCCTCATATGGAGGCGACAGCAACTGAAACATTCGTTACTGTAGAGACAGCTGACACGAGAGTGGCACCCCTGACAGACTTTACAACATAGTCATCCAAATTGAAGGTGACATACCGCGTGAAATAAAAGGGATTTTTGGGGAAAATCTAACCTCTTCATATGACATTTTGTTAGCAGAGGTGGATTGGCCACCCCCATTCGTTTTAGCTGCACATAAAGGAGAGGAGGTAATCCTTCCAAGCTTTTCACGACATGTCCCAAAAGACAAAGCTGAAGCACTTGCAGCTGAGTGGGCTGTGTACCTGGCACCAGCGTTATACCGCAACCATGTGGGATGGGATGAAGAATCACCTCCTCATGCAATACCTTTGCGGTCACTACCGCAGCCACAACCCCAATATCCCATCAAACGGCAGGCAAAAGGCCCCGTCTCCGAAATTCTGACACAGTTGGAATATCAGGGAGTAATCGAACCATGCGTATCACCTATGAACAATCCCCTTTTCGTGGTTTCTAAACCCGATGGATCGTACCGCTTAGTTTTGGATTACCGTCATTTAAATTCCCATTGTCGGAACTTTGCGGTACAGAATACACACAGTTCTGCGCTTGTAGACAGTCTTGTTCGTAAAAAATATAAAACGACACTTGACCTTTCAAACGGTTTCTACACGCACAACCTAGCCCCGGAGAGTGGTCAATGGACCGCATTCACTTCCGGTGGTAAATTATTGCAGTTCCGGCGTTTACCCATGGGCTACAAAATAGTCCGGGTATATTCGCCGCCCGTGTTGTTTCTTTGTTAAATGACATTGATCAAGACGCATGTTCGTACGTAGATGACATCTATCTGACAGACGACGAGTTATATCAGCATCTGTCCCGTGTGGACCGCATTATTCTTGAATTTGCGGAGCAGGGTTACAAATTTAACTTTGCTAAGTCACACATTGCTGAATTTACCGTTCTGTTCTTGGGCTATGAGCTCAATAACGAAGGTAAGGGCTTAGCCCCCATTTCTTGGAAAAATGTGCACATTTGTGCCCCCAAATACTCTGAAGAAACTTCAGTCTTTGCTGGGTTTCCTGAATTTCGGGCGTACCTACATTCCCGAATATGCCCAGCGTATCAAGCCTTTGTATGCTTTGATACAACCTACTTATTCAAGGTCTTGCTGGCTGCCTGAGCATACCTCGATTCTGCAGTCTTTGCAGACAGACCTATTGGAGTCTAAATATCTTTTGACTCGTGATAACCACACAAACTTGGTGATTAGAATAATTCCGGGGGCGGTGGGATTCACATACTTAACCTTTAATGAAGGTGATACAGTACCCATCGCATACAAGTCACATCTGTACACTTCCGCTGAATTGCGCTTTACATCTGTCGAAAAAGTTCTAACTGCAGTGCAAATGGCGATTCTAAAAGAACGCGCACTGGCACAGGGAAAGCGGATTCTAGTGGTAACACCCTGTCCTGCCCTAGAGGCAGTAACAAAGGCAAGTGTACCGAACTCAAAAGCAATGCATCCCCGTTGGATACAATGGGCTACATCCTTGACGTCTTCGGACGTCACTTTTATTTTCGATTCTTCTCTCCAGACTCAGGAGTTCTTGCAGTATGAATTCGTTCATCCTCCTCCTTTGTTTTTACTGCCGCTTGAGGATTACAAATGTGTGATCTACACCGATGGTTCGGCGCAACCGGCCACTGGGTCCAAGCACGCTTATTCAGCTGCATGTGCTATTGTTGCGGGTTCCTTTGTAAATGGAACGTTCAAATCCTCTGTAGTGCACACTCGCACACTTGGAGATAGTACCGCACAATTGGCCGAGCTGCATGCATTGCTACTTGCGCTTGAGTTCGCTTCTCAGGATGAGACCACTCTTATTGTATGTGATTCCTTCTACTGTGTACAATCTTACAATGACAATCTGTTTTTCTGGTCGAAAAATGACTACAAGGACGCAAAAGGAGCACAATTAAGCATAAAATGCTTTGGGTTCGAGTGGCAGAATTGCAACAACGTCTGCCCCTCACACAGGTGGTACACACCTTAGGCCATCAGCGGGTGGGCGCACACGCTATTGGTAACGATCTGGCAGATGAAGCTGCCCGTTCAGCAGTAGTCACGTGTTCAGTAGCAGCGGTTACCAGGTCCATGTCTAAAATTGACTCTGTTATTCTAGCAGCTATTGCTGCAACAAAGGAAGGTGTTAATTACCCTACAGGTTTTCCTTCCAAGTATTCTTACAAGTTAAGTCCCGAACAGGTTCCTTATGTAACAATACCTGACGTTGGAGATCGGCTGATCCCCAACGCGGACCGCAGGAGTGCCTTGATATCAGCTGCACACGAAGGCATGGCTTCTGCTCATGCAGGTGTGTCAGCTACAGTTTCCATCTTGCAGCAGCGTTATTGGTGGCGTGGATTGTATAAAGACACCCGTGCTTTTGTGCTTTCTTGCGACGTTTGTCAACAGATTAAGCCTTCCACGGTAACACGCCCTCCACAGACCCCGCTCTGCATTGCTAACAGACCCTTTGGGTGTGTTTACTTGGATCACTGCGGTCCATTCTCATCAGACACTGCCTATAAATATATCTTAGTAGCAGTGGACTCGTGCACACGGTTCCTCTGGGTCTGGCCACAACGTAGTGCTGACGCTCGAAATGTAATCAGGGATTTGCGTGTCTTTGTGGGAATTTTCGCATGCGGCACCTTCCATTCGGACCAAGGTCCAGCGTTTGCCTCTAGGGCTTACAAGGATGCAATGGCTTCGCTTGGGGTGCGGGTGAAATTTTCGTCTCCGTATAGGCCTGAGGGCAACTCTATCGTTGAACGAATGAACCGTGACTTAAAGCAATCCTTAACAGCTAGAGTTATAGGTACTGGCAGGAACTGGCTGGCCCACTTGTATACCGTTCAACGTGCACTTAATAATCTCCCTAGAAGACCTCTGGGTGGGCGGACCCCATACGAAATGCTCTTTGGCATAAGAATGTTTGTGCCTGACCTAGAGGGTCCAGACATCGCGGCGCAATCCGCCAAGTTTGATGTAGATAACCATTCTGCTATGTTACAGGACGTACAAGAAGCCCGAGACAAACTTGCAACTACACATTTGCCTTCAGCCACAGATCCTGCGTTGCAGATTCCGGTAGCCGGCTGGCTTCCAAAGGTTGGAGAACTGGTTCGAGAGAAGGTTGAAAATAAAAAGAATTCGGCCCCTCTTTTCGTGCACCGGTTCCAGTTCTGGGCTTGAAGGGAACACGTACAGTCATTTTACCACCGCTTCCTGGTCGCAAGGAGAACAGATACATCTCAGTGGAAAATGTCAAGCTACAGCGCCTGGCCGATCCTGAATAGTGTCACACCAGCGGTCTCTTGTCCTGCCATTTATCGGACATATGTTCGTGACCCATCTACACGAACGGTCGCTGATGCTGTAATTGAGATGGTTGATTTGCCTGAAACTACAATTGATCCCCAACTCTCCACCAATATCGACGAGGACGAGTATACCTATCCTGCATCTGAATCGGTGGCACATCAACCAACAACGCCACTGAGCCCGACTCGTTATTCCTTTGATTCGGATTCCACCTCTTCAAAAGTCCCATCCAAGTTCAGTATTTTTGTATCCTGGTTTAGAGACAATTTTTTGATTCCACCCTGGACATACCTCTGGTTGGTACTTTTCTTGATTTTTTTGTTCATGTCCGTTGGCTTTGTCACAGTGTTTTTTCTACTAATCAATGGTCACTATTTACCTGAACGCTCTGCTGTAGACTATGTTTCTGGAACTTTGGCTCCTCATTCCTCGTCTCACATCATGAAGCGTGACCACACATTTGTGAACATTTCAGCTTTTCCAGTTGCTGATGGCATCGTATGGGATGCAGTGAACTATCAAATCCATGGTCCGACGGAAATTATTAATGTACCTAATGTCCTTCGTGTTTCAATGGGTGATGTAGTACAAAATAATATTCATTCTGATGATTGGGATGTGCATGCCGTTGAAGCATTGTTTGCCGATTTAAAATATTATGCATCTTTTAATGCTGAAGATTTATATATGAATTCTGCGAATTATGCCGATTTGTATTGTTACCAACATTGGGGTAATCATTTTCTCCATAAGCCAAGTGCCCTGCGTAGTTCTGTTAACTACACCCAATGGGAACATTGTCCAAACCCCTTGCCAGGTAGCTCACAAACTCTTCGAAATAAGTTTACCTATTTTACTGATTTTAATCGGTCGAACCCTGCATCCTATTATTTTAGACTTAATACCACATCAACTCGGAAAATTATGTTAACACACACCAAATTGCTTTATTCAGGTTCCTTTTTAAGTGCCCTAGCTGTGGGTGGTTATGAGTACTGGGAGGATACAATAGATCTGAAATCCATTTGGGGCTCCAAGCCATGGCAGGTACAGGGAACCGAGGCGTTGCATCGTGCTTGCCTCATCCCTACCCAAATTATGTTCCTAAATACTTCCATCTATCAAACTACGTGTTGGGGCTTAGCTACCACTAAACAATTAAACTCGCCCTCAATTCCATCCCTGTCGAGTTTTCCCAATGATAGCTCACGTTTTAACCTGTCCCTGACGACCCTACAGGCTCTATTACAGAATAATTCATTTAATGTTTCCGAACTGGATCAGTCACCCTGGTTGGTATGGCCTATATCATCTAATGCGTGTCAAATGCGTTTTCACGACTCAGGTACTGGATACACACAGGATAGGCCTGATCCGAGATTTACTGCTTGTCGTACTGTCACTACATATTCTGTTGGTAAATTATGCAAACAATGGCTGCAACATTCGTCCCTTGATTCTGTTAAACAACATTTGTCCCTCCTTTCAGGCAATATTGATCTGTCCGACTTTGTTTTGGGACCTCGTGGTCCCCGACCTAAAAGATTCATTTATGAGACATATAATGAACTCTGGAAGCTATCACAAATGGAAGCTGCTTCCCGTCTTCGGGAAATAGATCAAGCAAATTTGGAAAAGGTGCTTGCTGTTGTTGACAATAGTATTAATACCCTGTCTTCTCGCATTTATACTTTAGAGAATATTGTGTCCTCTGTTGTTGATATTGTACAAGATGATGTTTCTGTGTTATATCATGGTCAGAATCAATTGCGTTCAGTTATGCAGTTTGCATGGACTTTACAAACGCTCAAGTTAGGTAAAGTTCCTTGGCATTTTTTGAACACCTCTGCCTTATTTCTACCTTTTAACTTAACTGACAAACAGCAATTTATGTCCATGAAAGATGCAACTTACACTCTATTACATATCGAAAAGATGGATCCTTTGCCGTTCTCTGTTGCAGAACTCGATTCTGCTGTGTGGCTAGTTCATGGGGTTATCGCTTTACCTTTTTCCTTGTTTGAATTTGACTCGTGCATGAAACATTACCCTGTGGGCCGTTACCAGCCCTTGGGCAGTGCTTTCCTGCATGAACTCTGGTCCTTGCCTTTCATGTATAAATGCCTTCGGGACGGCAAGGAAGTTTTTCTCACGGGGAGTCCTGCGACTCGACTATGGGTCATTCGCTTATTTGTAAACACATTAAATTGCATGGCTCATGTAGCGTTTCCGCTCCTAATCTTGCTTGTGTGCTGAAAGGTATTCCTGCTCCTGTTATTTCTCCTACTTTCACTCTCCTTTCCAATGGTAGTTATTTACTTTTAAATAACGAAAACTGTTGTGGCCTGCAGGCTGGCATTCCTTACATTGTAACAGTTTCGCACAGGGTTGTCTGCTGCAAAAATGTGCTTTTTCCTCCCCCTCATGGCAAGGTTGATATCTCTATTTGGCCTTCCATCCCTACCATGGAGGCAGAGTTCAATAGACTGAGCAGAATAAAGGCACTATTATTGAACGAGGAAGTTATGCTCACGTCCGCCCGGGAGACATTCATTCTCCAGGTGGCGAGTACCCACAGTGAAATACAGGCCCTTTTGAACACTAATCTCCCCCAACATTTTGGGGAGTTAATTCATCGTATTTTTAACGCATCTAACACAGAGGGTTTGGTACACTTTTTTAAAGTCGTGGGGTCTGGTTTAGTGTCCTCCTTCCAAACTATTTTTGGTGTCATCCCGGCATTTATTCATTCTATTTTTTCCAGCGTCTTTGGCGGTTTCCCGTTGATCATCGCCTTGGCGGCTGGTGTCCTGTTATTAATTTGTTTTATGCGCAATGGCTGCTCCCCGATGGGACCTGCTCGATCCAGAACGCCTCCAGCTGCTTCGTGAGCGCCTTTTGGCTGGTTTTGGTGTCTTGCCATTGGCGACACTGAGTGTGTCATATACTCTTTCCTTTCGCTTTGCGTATTTCACTTGCGTGCAACCTGTAATGACTTGCATCCGCTGTCCTTTCACCTGGACCTTGGATTATTGCCTCTCCAATTCGTCATTGTCTGTTCCGGATTTTGTTCAGTTGATGGGTCCCTTAGAGGCCCATGAGCAGGACTGTTCCGTTGCCGGCTGTATGGCGCGTGCGGCTGCACTGGGGATTTTGGCGCAATGGGATATCTGGGCGGCTGCCCAGGATCTCCTACAACGAAGCAGTTTCGTTTATCACGCAAGTTGTCCCGCATTGCTTTTGAATGCTCCCTCTGCTGAGGAGCATTCCTGCTCTTTTGATCTCATGGATTGGATGGCATCTATGTTTTTTGACGATTCCAATGATGCCCTTTTGGAGGGTATGGCTTTTTTCTGCACTTACACTTTCATGGATTGACTTGTTTTTCGCCGTTTGGGCGCTCCCTGTGCTCTACTGGATATATTTTTTTGTTTGTTTGCCCTCTGTCTTGGACGCCGGACTGACCAGGGGAGGGTGTCTTGTGGTTTGTTGCCTGCCTTGTTATGTTGGCCTAGGACTAGCTGCCATGCTGCTTTTCTTTGCGCACGTTACACTGTGCCAGGGCTCCCTCGCCCTTTGCTCTTGCCAAGTTCTTTTGCGCTGTCTGCACTTTCTGTCTTTCACCTTTTCTCTTGTTCGATTTGGGCTCAGACTGCACAACATGTACAAGGTCGCATAACAATGTATTTCGGTTCTTCCTGATATGGCCAGTCTCGCGCACCCAGACATAACATTAGGCGCAAATGACATGAAACTTTGTGTGCCTTTAATACTGGGGTTTTTACTGGCGCTGAACACACTTGGAGGAATCCTTTCCAGTGAGGAGAGCTGTGATTGTCTGCTGATGTAGTTCTGCATCTAGAGACCGAGGTATGAGGGTTCGCTAGTCAAAGCCCAGAGGTCTTCTATTTTTATAATAAACTATCTTACTGCAAGGGGAGGGTGGTAATGTTATTTATACATTTATCCACTGAGTTATGACATGCTTTCCCCGTTTGTATTCTATGGAATTGTAACCATGCTGCTTATATTATTCATATGCATTATGCTATTAGTACTGACACGTGTACTGTACATTAGAGCACGTAAGTTGGAATAAACATTTTAACCTATCCAGTGTCTCTTCCTACGCACCTTGTGGACAAGTACGAGTGAGTGACGAAAGAGTGTTCTTGCTTCTGCGAGTCCTGAGATATAGATACCGTGTTCTGGGTTGTCCAATCATTGGTACTTGGGTGCTAATGGGATGCTAAGCTAGTTGGGTTGGGGTTTTTGGGTGCTACGGTATATGGTAGGCAAACCACTGTATTCCGGGGTCCCATTATCCTGTGCATAGCTCTGTGTATGTGCAGAAACCTTATGACATAGCATTTGTATATTACCATCTTTGTCCTACACTGTTGCACATCTGTTGGGCTTACCACTGTCCAATGTTCCTAGTACCCTGACTGTGTGCCCGTCTCCACTGGACATGCAGTTTTGCACATCAATTTTGGAGGACTCATCTGTGTATACAGTACAACTGGATTGCCACGTGTTTTGGGTGTATGCAGATGACTGACGTGACACTCCCGTACCCAGGCTGATGTGAGCAGAGGCTTCTGTGTGTTGTAGTTGTTGACTCACTGACGGAGTGTCCTGCTGATATGTATGAGTCGTGCACAGACAAGGTTTGGCGGAGCTTCCACAGGAGTGGAGGGCCCTCATGGCTGTGTGTAATCTGGTGACATTGCGTGTGCCCGTGTTGTGTGTTGTGTGAGCATGTCTGTGCATGTTCCCTTCCCTTTTCCTACACACGCTGTGTCCCTAGGGATGTTCCTGTTTCTGATGGTTGCAGAGTTGGTATGTGTTCATCCAGCATCTTGGACCTGGTTTCTCCGTGATGTGGTTGCACGGCAAACTGATGTTCATGAGGTTGGCATCCCAGGTTGTCTTTGTTGTCAGGGCTGGGGATGTGGGCAAACGCAGATGGGACACATTCAGGATTCCCCTTGGCACTTGTTGTTTACACAAGTAATGTGATTTTGAGTTTGTGTTAGCTTTCAGTGATTGTGACGCGTTGTGTGTGTGACTGCTGCCACTCCTCAGGGTCAGAGCTGCAATGTCGGAAGTTGTGTACGTGTGTTCTTTGTGTCTCACGTTGGTGTGTGACTATGGGCAGGATCCCATTGTTTGTGGTGGATTTCACATCATGCGCATGTACGGCGTACTGTGCAGTGTGTCATACATAGACGAGTCATGTTGAGTGGGCATGTGTGATGGGTTTCTGCACCTTAGTTCCCCCCACCACCCCTGGGATTGTCATGGGTGCATGTGCAATGTAACCAGTCCATGTGAGCTTCACTGCTGCACATTGTTGCAGATGAGGGTGTGTGGTGTTGAGTGTGCAAATGTGAGTTGTTGCACGGCTAGACCACTACCTCCATATTGGCCTTGGCTGGCAGGTCCTGCTGATTGATTGGAGCTTGTGTAGGTGTGATGGTAATTTGTAGCTGAGGACACATGGCTGTGGTTCACAGTGTGATCAACATCTACCTTTGTCATCACAGTGGAATTGTCATGCAGGCTAGTGTCTGCACAATGTGGGGTCCCTGGGGGTAGTGCTGTGGTCGGTGTGTCTCTTGCTGTGTTAGTTGCTGTTCCTACAAGCTTGTGTGACATGTGTAATTTGGGCTCCCTCTCATCTGACAATGCCAGATTTCCCACATAGGGGAATCCAATCCATGAGTTACTTGTGTGTGGCACTGTATACACATCTGTGTAATTGGGATTCAGGCCTCCTCATGTGTTGTGTGGTTGCCTGGGGACACTGGCACACACCCCCATCACCTGTTGTCTTTGATAGGAAGTGTGAGTCTGCCTGTTTGTGTCAGTGCATTTGCATCACTGCATTGGCATGTTCTGTAAGGTGCCATTGGCTGTATGTGGTTTGGTGATTTTCCCCTGCTCTCCCTGGTACTCCTGGGTCATCAGTCAGCACAATGATCATGGTTTGTATGTCCCATTGCTGCCATGGTATGGTATTTGTTCACCTGACATCCACAGTCTCCACAGATTATATACATTTGTGTGTCCATAGGTGCAGATATGTGGGTCAGCATCATGATGGTCACTTCTGTCATTGTGGAATCGGCTGATTGTTGGCAATGTGGTCCCCCATGTGTGATGTTTGTATGCACATGGACAAAAGCGATGTTTCTGTGACACTGCACTGTTAGCCTCCCCCAATATATTTTGCAATGGGACACAAGCAGTACTATGCCACAGATGTTTTGGTTGTTGTGTGACCAGGATTCATCCATTCAGTTTGTCTTTGGCAGCTTTTACCATGCCTACACTTACCTTATGATCACACTGATCAAAGGGTCCATCAGCCTTGGACCCCACACTTACCTTTTGGTGACTGTGGTGATGGGGCTTTAGGCACCATTGCCACACTGATCAAAAGGTCCATCAGCCTTGGACCCCACACTTACCTTTTGGTGACTGTGGTGATGGGGCTTTAGGCCCCATTGCCACACTGACCAAAAGGTCCATCAGCCTTGGACCCCACACTTACCTTTTGGTGACTGTGGTGATGGGGCTTTAGGCCCCATTGCCACACTGACCAAAAGGTCCATCAGCCTTGGACCCCACACTTACCTTTTGATGACTGTGGTGATGGGGCTTTAGGTCCCATTGCCACAGTGGCCATGGTCGGCTTGTATTGTGGAGGCCACACACTTTTATGTGTGACACATGTGTTAGTGGGTCACATTGTATGTTCATTGTCATGTTTAGTGTTGTAGGCATTTGACATGGACTACACACGCTTGTCATGTTGTTTGGGTGGATGTAATTTTCTGTTATTCCTTATGTGGGAGTATGCTGGTTGTGTCATGCATTACCCGTCCTATGAGTAGGGGTTGTGGTAGTGGTAGGCATCCAGCCCCCCATGAGTGGGGGTGGTGGTAGTGATAGGCATCCAGACCCCCATGAGTAGGGGGTGGTGGTAATGATAAGCATCCAGCCCCCCTGAGTAGGGGTGGTGGTAGTGATAGGCATCCAGCCCCCCCCTGAGTAGGGGTGGTAGTAGTGATAGGCATCCAGCCCCCATGAGTAGGGGGGGTGGTAGTGATAGGCATCCAGCCCCCCATGAGTAGGGGGGGTGGTAGTGATAGGCATCCAGCCCCCCATGAGTAGGGGGGGTGGCAATGATAGGCATCCAGCCCCCCTGAGTAGGGGTGGTAGTAGTGATAGGCATCCAGCCCCCCATGAGTAGGGGGGGTAGTAGTGATAGGCATCCAGCCCCCCCTGAGTAGGGGTGGTAGTAGTGATGGGCATCAGGCACCCCTGAGTAGGGGTGGTGGTAGTGATATTCATCCAGCCCCCCATGAGTAGGGGGGGTGGTAGTGATAGGCATCCAGCCCCCCATGATTAGGGGGGGTGGTAATGATAGGCATCCAGCCCCCCTGAGTAGGGGTGGTAGTAGTGATAGGCATTCAGCCCCCCATGAGTAGGGGGGGTGGTAGTGATAGGCATCCAGCCCCCCCTGAGTAGGGGTGGTGGTGGTGATAGGCATCCAGCCCCCCATGAGTGGGGATGGTCGTGGTGATGGGCATCCAGGCCCCCTGAGTAGGGGCGGTGGTGGTGGCAGGAATCCAGGCCCCTATGGGTGTGTATGGCATTGGTGATGCCCATCCCACCCCTATGATTGTGCAGTTGCTAGTGTACGTCATTTGTGCATCCCTATGTGTGTGTGACATATTTTAGGTACGTGTAGTTAGTTTGTATTGTTGGTGTTTGACTTACCGTCTGCGCCGTACGCGTCCGAATCGGTCCCGGTAATAGATGTAGAGTATTGGTAGGACCTGCGCGATGGGATTCATGGTTGGTTCGTCTTGTTCGGGTTTCGCGTGTCTTCGACTCGTACTCGTCGCTGGCTTGTTCGTCTCGTAGCCGTGGATCGTTTAGTGACGCGAAACGGAGCTTATGTGCGTCTCTCCCGGATGCTGAAACGTGCCGGACGTAGCGACGGGTTTGGCGCGTACGGAAGATGCATCGTACTAGTCCGGCCAGAAGGTGCTGTGTATTTGGTTCTGTGCGACTCGATTCGGCGTTTATGGATCCGGCTCGGGCGGAGATAAGGAGCTGGATTGGGTAAGTACGGCTGGGTCGGAATCTGGGCTGTTATGCGCATAGTACTTGTTCGTTCGGTAGAGTGTTCGAGTCGGTCGGGAAACACGCGTTCGGCTGGTAGTTTTTCCGGACGAATACTGCTAGGTGCGCTTCCGGCCCTAATCGGAATCGGCCCCTTAGTGTCAAACCATCCATTTGTCTCTCTGTTTGGTTTTCTATTTTTAACAAATAGGACCTTTTTTATAACCCTTGTAATATTCTGAAAAGCAGTCAAGACTGCTTCATGTGTTGCATTATCTTCTAGAATGGCCGCAATGGCAGTTTTGCTCTTAGTCACGATCTTCTTTGTAGTAACTTGAGGGTCCACCATTGGCCAGTGTAAGGAGTATCCATTTACTCTATTTATTACTAAATTTTGAGGAGCACAGATTGATTTAGGCCCGGGATGAATCTGTTGTGTCAAATGTGAAAGGGTGATACTCTGTGGAAAGTGATCACTTAAGGTGATATCATGGGTGGTAAATGTCTTCACTCTATTTGCATATCTATTGGATATGAGGATGAAATCGATTATTGTAAAGCATCCTCTACCATTAAAAGTGCTAGTAAAAGGGACGGGTTCAACAATTATCTCGTTTGCGAATCCAAGGTCGTGGCCACACATTATTTCGTTAAGAGCTTCCCCATAATGTGAGTGTGGGAAGTGAGTATCACTGTTCCCTTCTTCAGTCACTATGCCACACACCTCCTTTCCACTCTTTGGGCACAATACCGTATTAAAATCACCCCCCCCAAATAGTGAACACATCCCTTTCCCTTTCACCTTGAATAGATTTTAAATCGTTGTTTAATTTTTCCAGGATCATCCCGATCTGATCTGATTGGGCGTTATTGTAAAAATTAACCAATGCAACACTATGCTTATTATCAATGTACAATATCAGCACTTGATAGTATAATTCAATTGTACAGGTTTAAGTTTATTTTTGCTTGATTAGTTAAAATCTTTGCAAATACATAACAAAAAATTCCCCTTGTACACAAATAGATACAATTAAAAACAATTAAAAAACACTTAATGTAAAAAAGATTGTCATTTACATATTTAACTATTTTAAAAAGATTCTCATAGACTCTTACGTCTCATAAAATACTGGCTAGCAGTGACGACCACAATTTCTCAGAACAAATGCTCAGCTTAACCAGGTCCATTGTCCAATTTAGAATTTGGGTAAGTGAAGTGCAAGTAGGACTAAAACAGAGTAGACTCTTAGAAGTTTTTTAGCATGTTCCTGTTGGCAACAGAGTTTTAAGTTTCTTAGTTACCATTTCAAAAAATTTTGTTAGCCGACAGTTAAGCTGAACGTCAGTAGGATTGAAGCAGAGCTTCACTGCCTGCCTACAGGTCCGGATGCCGTAATACCTAAAAAAGGGACGTAACAAAATACATCTTATGTCCTTTAGGTTAGAACAGTTGCAAATAACATGAGTAATATCTTCCTTTCCATTTCCGCATAGTCGACAGGTCGGAATTCCGCCATCCCTTTCCCATGGGGGAAGATGAGGTTTGATCGCAATTACCCCCAGGCGCAGCCTTAGAAAGTTTTCCTTCCTGCTTATCTTCATTCCGGCACTCAAGTAGGCTTGGGGTTTTGGCCCTACATAGTCACTGAGCACTATCCAGCCGTGTGCCTTTTTAGTGAGAATTGCTTTGTCTTCTAAGACAGATAGCGTGGATGTTGTTTTTATTACTGTTTTTTTAAAGGAAAGATGATCCGTTGGTACGGCCCAGAGATCGGACAGGCCCAGTGTCTCAATTGAGTCAAGCAAATAATCCCTGGCTGGGCATATTTCCTGATTTTGCAAGGCTTTCCAAAGATGGAAGTTTAGCGACCCTGCCACGGCACTTCGGATTTTATGCCAACTTTTAACATAGGAGCTCCTTCTTTCTAACGTTTGTCTTTGGATCCCAAATTCTAACCGGATTTGAGCCGGAGAGACATATTTTGGGAGATGGAAAATTGCTCTGTATAGTATAATTCAACATATTTCAGTTCTATTTTCTTAACAGTTACCATATTAGATACATAGATGGCCAAACCCCCCTTTGCCCTCCCATGATTCCCCGCCACCGCTGCCGTATGATAGGTTCGATAACCATTTATATGTACAGCCTCCTTTACCCAAGTTTCTTGGAAGCACATCATTGAAAAATGTAATATAAACTCACACCACAATGGATTAGCCAGCCTCGATCGAATTCCTGATACATTCCAATATACCAAGTTTGTTACCTCCGTTTGATGTCTACATGTTCTTTTTGTCGGTATGACCTCTACAGTATTTTCAATAGGAGCAGTGGATGGTATCTGTGAGTGGGTTTTCTCTATTATAGGTGCAATATCCTCTACCAGTTGGCTAGATGTAAACACCACATTAATCAATTCGGACTGTGTTACGGTTTCGGCCACCAACATTGATGTTTGCTGAATATTATCAGGGACTAAATAGTTGCTAGTAGACCCATAGGTGCTTGATTTAATAGACATGTTTTTATCCTTCGCCTTCTTTCTTCCAAAGTATTGTACCACCTCCGTTGTCAGTCAATCGCTTCTAAATTGCTGAGACAATCAAATCGATTTTCTACTTGAACATTGTATCTGGGATGGATCTCATCTAAGTGGGACCTATTTATGTTTACATTTCCCAATATATTTGCTGGTTGGTAAAAGTGACCTAGTGGAACAACGTTTATTTTTTGGGGACTAATAAGATCACTCCCTGCTCTCTCAAGTATTGTTCTTATCAAATGAGGAGATCTGAATGTTAAAACCACGCAGTCCCCCAAGAGAGCTTTGCAACTTTTACCTATCCAGGCTATTCTTCTTACCATCTTAAATTCGGTAAAAAGTACCCTGTTCAATCCTGTCCTGGTACTCAGCCAATCTAGGGATTTATTTCTTAGAGCAACCCAGGTTTCATTTTCATGGTCAGAGAGCTTCGGGACATTTGTCAAAATTACTACGTACGGAGTAACTTCCGGTGGGAGGTCTAAGGATGGTGAAGTGGTTTCAGGGCAGAATTTTGGGACGTATGTGGGGGTAAAGTTCTGTTGACTACTTTGTGGTGGAATGTCATTTAATTCCCTCCCCTGGGATTGTCTATAAATGTCTCTACGTCCACCATAGTTTAGATGGTGCCTATCTGAGCCCAAATAGGTTTTTGCCCCCAGTGTTCCTATCTGGTTTCCCTTATTTGCCTGAGTCGTTAAATTCAACCCTCCTTGTTCCCTCTCACGTGTAATTTGCATATTTACTACTTCTGATGGCATTCCATTAAAATCTGTGATCGTCCTAGATCTCGTGGCAGCCCCACTTTTCCTTTTATCATTATTTCTACAGAGGATATTTTTTCCGAGGTGTTTTTCTGAAGAGACCTCTACAGATTTTAACCTCTCCTCCATCTTTATTAAAGATTCTCTAAGAATGCTCTCTAACCGTTCTATTTGTCCAGACAGTTTTCTTATGTCATACCTTGAACATAAAGGCTCCTTGAGGTTTAACGGTTTAGCACTCTGACCTAGCTGTGGCGGCATTATTACTTTTTTCTTCTTTGTTACTCTTTTCTGAGGTTTAATGAGTTTTTTGGCCTAGACGCTCCTCTTGCACTATCCTGATTTCCCTATTTTCTTCCATTGGTTTCTTTGGGCGTTTTGACGGTGACTGTGTTTCACTGTCTTCTTCACTCAGCCACACATGGTCTGATACATTTTGCACACATCCATTTTTATACAGTTCACTTTCATTTACATTTACTATTAAAGCACTTTCTATCGGTATTGTCTCAACATGTGGGCTTTCTCCTCTGGTTTCCGCATTTAGGGTCTCCTCAACAGTACTTATTTGTTTCTCTATTGCCCCCATCGCCCCCGTAAGGTAGTTCAATAAAGATGAGCGTGAGTTAATAGCCGGGTTAGGCACAACATTCTTGAGAAGTCCTTTATTTGCGTCTGCCTTTCTTTTCCCCATTCTTTTAAAATTTGTAAAGATTATCCTTTCTTGATAGGCATAACCAACATACAGCACATGGTTTAAATTTCTTATTAGTCCCTTTTAATATGATGGAAAGGAGCAGGAAAATTAAATAATAGTTTTGATTTCAATACCAATTTAACTGTTATTATGGTCGATGTCAACAGTTTCTCTTTTAATGTCCGGCTAGAAGTACTCATTGAGCAGCGAGGCTCTCACAGCAAGGAACTAAAGGGGGGTGGCCCAGCCCGGCCTACTCCGGTCTATGATGGGCAAGGACGGGCCCGCCCTTGGCCCGGGCGCGGCCCACGTGCGTCCCGCACCACAGGGTGAAGTTGGCGCTTTTATGCGCTGCTGGCGACTCCTCCCTCCTGGGAGACTGGTGTCTTGTGGGACCTGGAGTCCCCTGCTGGGTACAAAGTCAAAACAAATTCGGCATCCCGTGCCGTGGGGTGAAGTTGGCGCTTTTATGCGCTGCTGGCTGTTGGCGGCTCCTCCCTCCTGGGAGACTGGTGTTTTGTGGGACCTGGAGTACTCTGCTGGGCACAAAGTCAAAACAAATTTGGCGTCTTAATTAGCACGGGGTGGGGGAGCATTTTAGTTCTCATCGGAAAAAAAAGAAAAAGAAACTACATAACTAACATAGCTAACAGAGGTTATCTCTTTAAAATAGAAAAATGATGGCCCCATCAAAGGAAAATTCATTTACAATACTATCCTGGAACGTTAATGGTCTTATGGTCCCTAGCAGATGAAGCAAAATTATGGAATACTGGAGGTTGATAAGTAGCGAAATAATAATAATACAGGAGTCCCACCTACTAAAGGAAGAGTGGTCAAGCATTTTAAAGAGCCAAAAATGGGTGGAACACTTTATATGTTCGAATCAAGAATGCCATATAAAAGGAGTAGCAATCCTTTTTAAGAAATCTATAGGTGCATTTCTGGGGAAATACACGGTAGACAGAAGGGGCAGATGGAGTGTAGTCAAGGTTAAAATATCAGGTAAGGCCCAAACATAGATGACCCGACTTCCCTCCAGGAGTTATTTAATTTACTCCTAGACATTAAGCTACCCATTATATTGAGGGGAGATTTTAGCGCCCTATTAGACACAGTGCAAGACAAATCCTCATCTAGAGAAACTGTCAACACCCCTAAGACGAGAGAATTCATTAAACAGATGATGGAAGATCTAGATTTGATGGACATCTGGAAGGAGAAAGGTAACAAGAGCGCTAGATTCACTTTTAAAAACAAAAAATATGGACGCTCTTCAAGAATAGATTTCTTTTTAATTTCTAGAAGACTTAGAAATAGCGTCGTACTAGTGGAACATATAAAGGAACATCTATCAGACCATTCAGCCATAAGTACGTAAATAAGGTTGAGTATACCCTCAATACAGAAAAGATGGCCCCTTAATAGAGCTCTGTTACTTGAACCAGCACTTGTAGAAATTATAAAGAAGGACACCAATGAGTTTTTTCAGACCAACTGGGCATTGACCCCACCACACATAGTACCTTCAAAACTGTCATAAGGAGGAGTCTAATCAGGATCTCGATAGCCCGGAATAGGGAACAGGGATCTAAGTTAGATAACCTAGAACTTAACATAGCCAGACTGGTAAGGGAAGCAGAGTCTCCTCTAAATATTCAAGATTTAAATCACAAAGTAGGTAAAGTACAGGAAGCGAAAAACAGATTTTCCAGTTTCATAGAGGAGGGAATCAGGAGAAAATGGGAGGCTAGCAAAATGTCACACTATGAATATGGGTAAGGCTGTGGGAAACTGCTGGTGTGGAAAACTAAAACATACTCCTTTAGAAACATTATTTCAGAAATTTTAGACCCTGAGACAGGTAAAACCGGTGAAGATAATAATGAAATAAAAAAAGCCTTTGACGGTTTCTTCAAAAATTTGTACAGGGAGGATACTCTAGCTACCAGGGAACAACTGGAAAAATACTTTGAGGGTTTAAATATGACTAGATTGTCCTCAATTTAAAAGGAACACCTCAGCTCAGAGATAAGCCTAGAGTAAGTGAGGTTGGGAATGGATAAGTTGAAAAAGGCAAGGCTGCCGGCCAAGACAGCTTGCAGAATGAAGTATATAAGGTTTTAAAAGAAGAACTAATGCTATGGTACAGGGAGATGATAAATTGGGCCTATTTTGAAGGAAAAGAACTCCCGCATTTCTGGGAGGAAGCTACAATCAGTATTATCCTAAAACCTAATAAAAACCCAAAGGTATGTGCGTCATATAGACCAATATCCCTTTTAAACAGTGACTACAAGATTTATACCCAAATCTTGGCCAAACGACTGGAGAAATTTGTAGGGAATCTAATTCACTCTTATCAAAAGGGTTTCATTAGAGGGAGACAACTACACGACCTAACACACAAGTTAATAGGAACAATAGATTTAGCGATAGAAGACAAAACCCCCTTGACGATACTTACCCTGAACGCTGCCAAAGCTTTTGACAGGGTTAGTTGGCCTTTTCTGCATTCAGTAATTAGACAACACAACCTGGGGGAAAACTTTTCAAGGGCAATATCAGCCATCTACAAAAACCCGATGGCAAGGATTTTGTTGAATGGAAACTTAACAGAGAAGATTCCTATAGGAAGAGGGTCTCGCCAGGGTTGCCGCCTGTCACCCCTACTGTTTAATCTGTATATTGAACTCTTTGCAAGCAAAATAAGATCAAATATAAATATCCTCCCATTCAAAAGTAGAGGCTGGGAAAAAAAAGTGGGCCTCTATGCAGGCAATTTGAAGGGATCACTGAGATAATATTGATCCAGCGCAACACCACCTAATCAGGGATCAATACTCAATAACATACAAATGGCCCATACACATTCACCCAATATCCCTGATGCGCTGGGGGTCATGTTTTAATGACGTGAAAATGTATTTCCTTCACAGACACATGTTTGACATCTCTAAATAAATAACTAAACCTATACATCAACTCTCTTTCCTCTTGGTTGATGGACCAATTAGTTGAATAGTTGATGGTATTGATAGTACTATCTAACTAACTATCTAGCTAGCTAAATAATCACAGACTCTCAGTAAGATTAATAAAGCTTTATCTCATTTTGAAGTAAAATTATTAATGCTCAATGCATACGGTCACAAATGCAAACAATGAAATTCACAAAGGGAGAGAAAACATCAGCAAAATGCAAATAGTGTCATTCTCATCACAATAATCGACATGCACATGGAGGAGTGGATTGATTAAGAGACATCAGTTTCAGCAATATAATGCGAAACAATATACATATATTGGAGTGGACAGATGACGAGACATCAGTTTCAGAGACAAAAATACATTTGCAAATGATTATGCAAAGTACGAGTCAGAATAATACAAACCCAAAGGATCTGTGAAATACCACCGCCTTGGCCGAGGAGATGGTGGGGGTCCCCTGAAATAGAGTCAGGGAACAAAGATTCAGGACCCAGGAGCGGGACAGGGACAGGAACAGCTAGGCCTCTCTGCAAACCGACGGACAGCGATGCATCACCCCTCTCTCCTCTGCATCCGTCCTAACGCGCTCTAACCACACCCCTAAAGGCACCCCAGTTATACCCTAAACCTACATGTCCGTCCCACATCAGTTGAAACAATTCATGAAATACAACAGCTCATTGGAGGATTTTGGGAAGTGGTCTGTCACACAACTGTGACATCATTCATCATTTGTACGTCTGCATTGTATTACATCCTTTCCCATTACATCAATTCTGACTCGTTCCTTTAATACAATATCCGATACATTCACATAATTTCTCATGCATTTTCTCCACTACAT
This sequence comes from Calotriton arnoldi, assembly GCA_963921515.1. Taxonomy (NCBI): domain Eukaryota; kingdom Metazoa; phylum Chordata; class Amphibia; order Caudata; family Salamandridae; genus Calotriton; species Calotriton arnoldi. The sequence continues at coordinate 128,009 of CAWUFW010018428.1, forward strand.
CCACGGAAGAGATCTTGGATCCCACGGCTAGTCACATCTCTTGGCAGGTGAACAATGCACTCTGTGCTGTATAGCCTTGAACCTGTTCACTTTCTCTGCAGCGCTCAGCACTTCCGTCGGTTTAGGTTATGTGTTCACCTTCGCTCATCTTCCAGCCCCTCATCTATCTGGCTAACTTAAGAATAATGGAGGCCCATTCGGCTCACTATAGCAAATGAAACATAAACATTCATTAATTATATGGTAATGCACTTTTCACTGTTTACCAACCACCTTTGCACTATCCTCTGTTATATATTTTCCTTGCACTATCCTCTGTTATATGTTTTCCTAGCGGAAGCTTGAGGCAAAAGCGGCATTATTTATTAATTTCTTTAAGCAAGATGCGAAAAGATGTAAAATGCGGCCTAGTCATGCATTATTTCTTGTTCCTTTTGAAACACAAATGTAAATGCGACTTAGTTTTTTCGTGCATTAGTTCTCCATTAGTGCACACATGCGCAAAGCGGTTTCCCTCGTGTTCATGTGTATTGTACATTAGACTGTCACTGCACACTGTTAGTACATATTATGGGGGTGTCAATCTGAGCAGGTTTCTTTGCGCAAAACCCTGCTCCATCAATCCCCTCTCTGATGGCTTACTGGAGCCATCATAAAATTCCCACCATACCAAGTACCATCTTCATCTATCTAAAATTCAGTGTTCTTCTCTCTTTTTATGACACTTTCATCTAAATCTTTCATCATATTATAATATTTTCCTTTCATGTCTTTTGTTCTATCTCCTCTCTTTTTCTCTTTCTCGCTCGTCGTTGGTTCTTTGATTCTGTTACTTCTTTTCTTCCACTCTTGCATTTGAAACACTTATAAGTTGTTATTATTACTAAGGCTACTACGGCTACTGAAATGATTGGCATTATTATTTTCCCTAATAAGCTACTTCCAAAGGTAGAAAACCATTTACTTACAGAAGAGAAACTCTTGTCAAGTTTCTCCCAGACACCCTCAACCTCCAGTTGGGTCAAATCTTCATGCAATTTTGTAATATTCTTTATATATCCCTCAATACCTTTACTTTTATCAGGGATATAGGTACAGCAGTGTTGGATTTTCAACATGCCACAGACTCCACCCTCTTTTGCCAATAAGATATCCAGGGCAAGTTGATTCTGCAAATCCATAGATCTGATTGCAACCATTTCTGTGTCAACCATCAAGAACCCATCAGCAGTATCTGTTGATAAACGATCAACCACTGTGGACAATTTTCGAATTTTGTGCGAATTCAAAACGACTCCAACTGAGGGTATCAGTGCACCAAAGATATCACCTAATATTTCTGAGAAACTCACCCTCTTGTTACGTGTTAGTCCTTGTTTTATTTCGCTTAGTCTGTTATTGTTTCTGTCTACATGGTAGACCTTCGGGAAAACTATTGCAAAATAACAACTACCATACCAATGTGCAGGCAACCTGTAATAGGCTTTCTTACCACACACATAATAGACTCCTGGGAAAATAGGATCAGTTCCACCCTTCAATCCCCAACCTCCAGTAATTTGGAAAGTATGCTCACATTCACTAGTGCCAATGAAATAATTGTTATAGTTAGTTTTCATTCTAAGCAAACATATTTTTCCCTTTTGATGCCAGTCCAGGGACATTGCAGCGTACATCTCGCCTTTCTCATAATTTCCCTCTCTGAAAGCCCACGGTGGTACCTGTGACTTCTGTTCAGCAGCTTTTCTTTGGAAACTTTCCCTTCTACCATTTCTATAAACACTTTTTCTTCAACCTGCATACTACATGTTATATTGTTTTTATAAGCATATTCTATATCTAAAGTTTTGGTAATATGGAAAAACTCTCCCATATAACGTGCATTTTTACTACTTAAAACCTTATTAAGCTCCTTTATAACAGGTATTTCTGAAAACACTAAATCTATATTGGAATAATGATACTTGAGCTTCCCCGTCACGTAGAAGAGGCTCGTTAAGACACTACAAGACACACCATATGTAAGAGGTAGGTGATGATATGTCACCCCCTCTGAGACAGACGAAGGTAATTGCATGCACACATAACAATCATTCACATTCATTGTACCAATATACTCATATAACAATTTATTAAACACATTTAACGAGAAATCACTAATTGATTTATCATGATGGAGAATGCTTCCATCCATTTGTCCTATATTAGTATTCAGTGTTTCTTTAGTAACATCACTCACTCTTTCACTTGTTACATCATTAGTATTGTTTCCGTTATTCGTTACCATTAGAATAGGTACAAGGACAGTTAATAATATCCACATAAATGTTAATAACAAGACATTACATAAGCAAGCTTTAATACATCTACGTTTTAGACTAGATTTTGGATGTTCAGTCACTTTTGCTTCGGCCATTTTGTATTCTACCAAAAAATCTAAATCTATAAAAATTCTAAACTTACTCAAAAATTTCTGAAAAAATAGTGTAATCCTACACTTCAAGGCTTTCTCCTTTATCCCCTTCTTTTCTTTTCTTTAGGTCTTCTGAGTCATTCAATTTTTCTTTCGACTGACTAGGTTGCACCTTAGTTTTGTCACGGTTCTTTTAAGGTGGTCTCAATTTGCTTTCATCAACCTGCTCAGTGTCAGAACTGTTTTTTTCTTCACTTGGATCTGAGCTTTCAATTTCTTTAAAGATGACATAAGTCCATTCTGGTGCTGTGTATTTCTTGCTTGGAATTCTTACTCTCCTTGTTTTTCGTACTAATTCTTCTCCTGACTCTTCTTGTTCTGTTTGACTTGAGACCTCATTACTTTGCTCTGATCTTCTCTTTGACTTTCTCCTCACAAGAGTGTATTTCAGTCTTTTCACTCCACCTGGCCAATTGTCACCTTTTCTTGGTTTCTTAGTTTGAACTACTTTTTCACCTTCTGCATCTGGTTCACAGGTTCTTTTATTTGGCCTTTCTTCTATCTGTTCCTCTTCTTGATTTTCAGTAACTTCTGTTTCTGCTGATTTAACAGTAATTTCACTTTCTCCTGGCTCAACCGCGAACTCTCTTTCTCCTGGCTCAACAGCAGTCTCACGAGATCCAGTAGCTGGTGCCCACTCTACTTGACTTGTGCTTGGCTGTTCATCAGTTTGTTCTTCAGAATCTGTCACTCTAGATTCTTCAGCTTCACACACTTCAACCTCTGGCCTTTGGCTTTGGTTTACCAGTTGCTGCTCTTCTTGTCTTTCAAGTGGACTTGGGACTCGTCTGGTATAGCTGGCAATGGATCCAATTTGGCAACCCACCACACTTCACCGCTGTTGTCGTCACCAGTATGATTTGGTAAGGTCCGTTCCACCTGGGTTCTAAACACGATTTCCTCACGTGTTTCTTGACGAGAACCTATTCACCAGGACTCAGATCATGAGCTTGATTCAGCTGTGTTGTGGTGGCATTTTCTCCTACCTGATGAGACACAGAACGCACCAGATCAGCCAATCCTCTGCAATAATCAAGCACTAGATCATCAGATATATTCATCAGTTTGTTCGCTGGTAAGTATTCTTGTCTCATTGCTCTTCCCATTAGCATTTCGTGAGGACTCAAACCCGTCTTTTTGTCAGGAATGCTTCTAAGACTCATCAATACAAGGGGTAAAGCATCAGGCCATTTCAGTGTTGTGGATGCACATACCTTTCCTAACCTAGATTTTATTGTGCCATTGATCTGCTAGACCACTCCAGATGCTTCAGGTTGATAGGCACAATGCAGCTTCTGTTCAACTTGTGATCCTGCACAAATCATCCGAATTATCTCATTGTTAAAATGGGTTCCTCTATCTGTTTCTAAAGTGACTGGAAATCCAAATCTAGGAATTATTTCTCATAGAAGAAGCTTTGCGACCGTTAAACTGTCATTCCTTCTCGTTGGATAGGCTTCCACCCAGCGAGAGAACAAGCAGACAACAACCTAGACATATTTCAGCCCGTTACACGGGGGAGCTCTATAAAATTCAATTGGAGACGGGCAAATGGTCCCGCTGCTTTTCCAATTCGTCCCCAACTAACAACTGTCTTTCTGCCTGGATTTTGTTGCTGACAGGTGACGCACCTCTGGCAAAGGCTCTCTGCAATGACCCTGAACTTTGGGTTATACCATGACTACTTGAAGAGTCTGATCATTGCATCTCTTCCAACATGTGCAATTCCATGGTACACCCTGGCCATGTGGGATAGTAAACTATCTGGCATAACTGGTCTTTCATCTATATAGACCCACACTTCATCCTCTGCTCTCTTTCTACAGCCTGAATTTCTCCAAATTTTCTTTTCCTCATCACTTGCTTCTTCCTGCAGCTGTCTAATCTAATCCCAGGTTTCATATGAAGATGTGAACATGGGATGGCAATTGGTATTTTCTTTTTCAATCCCTCTGTTTAAGGCCATTACATTTTGTGCACAGAAACGCGCTACTTGGTCAGCGTATCTGTTGCCCTTCGTCACATTATCATCTCCTGATTTATGTGCGGCACATTTGACTACTGCAATTCTTTTGGGCAATTGTAAAGCATCCAATAATTCTTTTACAGTTTTGCTGTTCTTATAGGGGAACCTGAAGAAGTCAGAAATCCCCTTTGCATCCATAGCTGTCCAAAATCATGGACAACCACGAACCCATAATGACTATCTGTAAATATGGTTACCCTCAGGCTTTTGGCAATTTTACACACTCTAATCAGAGCTATCAGTTCAGCAATTTGGGCAGAATTTATCCCTTATAGACAGGATGCTTCTAGAACTCCCGCTATGGTGCAAACAGCATAGGCAGTGCGTAATTCACCCTTCTCATTTCTTAGACAAGACCCATCAACAAACATCTCACAATCTGATTCTTCCAATGGAACGTCTTCTATGTCTGGTCTAGGTTTGGTGCACAGTTCTGTCACATCCAGACAATCGTGATCCGCTTCCTCTCTCACTTCCTCACAATATGATTTTGTCAATAGTGTTGCCGGATTTACAGTTGTGCACCTCACCACGGTCACATTTTCAGCACCCAAAATCACTCTTTCATACTTAGTCAGCCGACTAGAGGTCAAGTACTGTGTCCTGGTGCGAGTTAAAAGGATTTCAACTGAATGTGGCACATACACCTTGACTGGATATCCCATCACAATCGCTTCACTCTGTTCCAGACTCATGCAAGTGGCAGCTACTGCTTTCAAACAGCCGGGTAACGCTGCAGCCACTGAATCCAAATTAGCAGAAAAATATGCTACTGGACATCGTGCCATTCCATGTTTCTGAATTAGGACTGAAAGTGCACACCCATCTCTTTCACAGCAGTATAACGCAAAATCTTTGCATAGTCTGGCATTCCCAATGCAGGTGCTCGACAAAGACAGTTTCGCAATTTTGTAAAAGCTTCCATACTTTCATCATCCAACACAATCGGATCTTTCACGTCTTTTCGTGCCAACCTCTGTAGAGGTTTTGTAATCAGCGAGAAACCACTGATCCACTGCCTACAGTATCCAACCATTCCCAGAAACATTCGGACTTCTTTCTGTGTTTTAGGCAGGTTCATTTGTTTAATCACATTAATTCTCTCTGGTGTCACTTTTCTGACTCCCTTTTCTATTTTGGGTCCTAGGTACTGGACTTCCTGTTTACAAAATTGTAATTTGGCTCGTGACACTTTGTGTCCTCCTTCTGCCAAATGATTCAATAAGGCAACTGTATCTGTCACACATGGCTCTCGTGTCTTTGATGCCACTAACAGCTCATCAATGTATTGAACCAAAACTGAATTTCCTGGCATGACTAAAGTCTCCAGACATTTTTTCAAGATCTGATTAAAGATCGAAGGAATCTCTGTGTACCCTTGAGGAACTCGGCACCATGCCAAAACACGGTCTCCGAACCGGAATGCAAGTAAATACTGGCTTTCCGGATGTAAAGGAATCGAGAAAAATGCTTGGCACAAATCAATCACTGTGTACCATTCAGCATCGCAGGGAATTTGATAAAGGATCACTGCTGGATTTGGCACTACTGGACAACAGGGCACTACAATTTTATTTATTTTTCTTAAATCCTGCACTATTCTGTATTTCCCACTGGGCTTCTTGATACCTATAATAGGCGAATTACAAGGACTGCTCAGTATTTCTTTCAGGATTCCCTGTTCAATCATTTGGTCAATCACAGGAGTGACTCCTGCAATCACTTCCGGACCCATTTTGTATTGGGTTGTGTTTGGATATACAGCACCCTCTTTCACTGTAATTTGAATCGGGTTTACCTTTGTCATTAGTCCAATTTCCTTTCCTGTAAAGTCCCATACATCCGATCTTACTGCACTTTTTAAATCTTCAGGCAAACTTTCTTCTGTGAGAAGTGAAAACAACTCATCCACTTCTGTCCCTTGCTTTGCTAGCATCATCTTAAATTCAACATCCTCATCAGGTGTCTGAAATGCAATACCATCTGGCGTACAATAGATGGTGCAATTCATTTTGCACAATAAATCTCTACCTAAGAGATTTCCTGGACTCGAGTCACATACCACAAAACGATGCATGTCTCTGAAATTCCCAATATGAACTTCTATTGGATTTGTGACTGGTATTCTAATATGCTTATTCGAGACTCCTACAACTTGGATAGTTTCTCCCGAGAGGGGTAGGTTTGGAATTTCTGCTGCTCTCACAGTAGAACGGGTAGCACCAGTGTCCACTAGGAATGTAATATCATTACCTTTCACCTTTCCATCAACAAATGGACCTGACTGATCTACCACCAAGGATGTGCCAAGTACGCACTCTTCCTCCCCCCTCAGGCACCGTCATTGAGATGAGTCTGAATCACTCTCATTGCACTGCAACCAGTATTGCGGAACCATTTGCACACTTTGATTCTTACCAACTTGATCACTTCCGTGAAATCCAATGTTCGCACTGTACCTCTGCACTTGAGCATTCACATTATTTGGCATGGGAGCTTGTGGCACCTGTAACTGTGGAGTAACTACCTGCTGCTGCTGTTGGTTCACAACCACCTCATTCTGCATCTGTGGATTTAAATTTTGATTTACCCCATTATTCTTTTGAGCAGATCTACACTCGTTCTTCCAATGTCCAAACTTTCCGCACGCATGACAAGGACATTTCTTCCTAGCCTCCTCTTTACTCATTTTACCTCTACCTCTACCTCCACTGTGTACCTGACCATTTTGATTCTGATCATTCATCTGGTAACCTGTTTGAGAATTATTGTTTGTCTCTTGCTGCTCTGCCACCTTCACTTGGGCCCACATATTTTTCTCCTTTAACTTTTTATGTCTCGATTCAATGTCGTCACTACAATACTTTGCATACCTTAAAATTTCATCAATTGTTTTGCTTTGCCAACAAATCAAATGCTGCTGAATCATATTACTAATTTCTGGTTTCAATCCAAACACAAAGCGATACACAAAATGTCCCATATCCGTGTCTCCAATATTCTCAAACCCACTGTACTGTTTAAATACCTGTAACAACCTTTCATAGTAAGCATGTACTGACTCCTTTGGTTCTTGGGTCATCCTGTCAATCTTAACCCAATCTGTTTCCTTTGGAGAAATGTTCCCTTTCAAACAGGTGATTACTTGATTATACTATTTCATCACCTCCTCAGATGGTGCACCTGTTTTAGGATCTCTAGGATATTCTTATTTTGGCCAATCGACAGTGATCTTACACTCTGTCCATAAGTCAGCTGGAACAACAATTTCAAACAAATCATCTAGATCCTTTAGCAAAACTTTTGAAACTTTCACAAATCTCTCTACCTGTTTGTACCACTCAACTGGTTTCTCTCTTAATCTGGGAAAATCATTCGTAAAAGATAATATATCCTGTCTTGTCCAGGGAACTTGAACATATCCACCACCTGGAACTTCTCTCATTGAACACGCCCGTCAACTTGTTCTGTCTCTTTCAACGGAAACATAGACGTTCCTTTACCAGCTGCTTCTTCTTTCTTTCTCGTCCATCTACCTTTCCATCATTCCACATCTCCCCATTTCTTCAAAATATTCATCAACTCTTTTATCTGCAACCTTTTTCGAGACGCATTCAAACTCTCCAGATCCTAATCCTAAAGGCCAATCTGTATGATTTCTGCAGCACCTTCGACTTTTCTATGTCTATTCCATACTCACTAGCAGCCTCTGATATTTTCTCATGTAAATTCCTCGCTCTCCAAGTAATGCTTTTACACAAAAACAACAGTTCTTCATTTCGATAAGTCCCTAATCTGTCTGGACTTATTGTACCAATAATCATCTCTTTCAAATCTACTTTCAATTGACTCACATTTATACTTTGTGGTTGCGGTTTCTGCTTTACCATTTCTTTTATCCAATCATTCAATTCCTCTGGTGAAGGACCCGCTGAACTCCCTGCCATTGGAGTGACACTCTGCCCTATTCTCCTTGGGTCTATCTGTATACTTCTTTTAGGGGTTTCTATTATCATCTCACAAACCGGAAGATCTAACAATGTAGTGTTCGGGTCAGTCTGTCCACTCTCATTCGTTACCATCACTATTCCACTCCTGTTACCACTTCTCGGAACTGCCAACATATGCACTTTTGATAAATTCTGTTTTTCTCCATATAATGGAACTACGGGACCAATGGTCACCGGTACCGTCAATGCTTCCGCATTCAGACTTAACTGATTTAATTTCTGGACCTGCTCTAGTCTTGCCTTATTCAACAAACTCATTTCATTTTCTCGTACTACTCTTGCTATTTCCGTGACTTGTGGAGTCAATGGGGTTCCCATTTGTGGGGCACTCGGAGTCACCTCCCCTGAATTATCTTCATACGGCGGAGGTCTTTTGGTCATAATGTTCTCTAACAACTCATCATCAGAATCGTTCAGGTCATCTCTTAAACTTGAAGTCTCTATATTTTTATTTTTATCTTTACATTTACCTCCTGTCTGATCATCAGCAACTAAAACTGGGTACAAACCTTCTGTTATCACAGCTCTCCTCCATCTTTTCAACTTATCTTCCCTACTCTCAAAAGGATATCCAAACATCATATTTCGGTATCTTCTGTTACCTCTATATTTCTCTCTTTCAAATGCCTCAACTTCCCATTCCCCTAATGCTTCATACTGTGTAAGTCTGGGATTCGGCTCTAGGGAATTCATTCGATTTCTCAAATTCTGCAATATCCTTACATTAAATGAACCATGCTGTGGAAAAGCTATAACACCATCATCCTTGGTATACTCCACCCAATTCTCTAACCACATACACGTATGGTATCCTCGCTCCAACATCATAAAAGAAGCAGGCGTTCTTGGAGGTGGAATAGGAATTCCCTCTCTAGTCACAATTGGTTTGTCTTTTTAAAGAAATTCTCTATTTTCTGAAGCCACTTAATTTTCTGACTCTTTACGCTAATGTATCTCAACAAACAAACAAGAAAACCCTTCCGTAATTTTTACGTATTCAATTTGTCAGTACTCATCCTATACCAGTGCGGCTCTCACCAACCGTCCAATCATGGCTCTCTACGTATCTGTTATCTCAACCAATACCAGCATGGATCACACCAACCAACCAATCAAAGCTCAGTACATGCCCGCTGCCTGACCAATGCTAGCGCGGCTTTTTCTGACGTCAGTATTATTCAATCTACTGACCCTCCCTTTACAAAAGAATACGGCAATATTTTCTACGTTTTCTTAATCAAAAATTCTGTTAGTAACAACACAAAACAATGCTACCTTGTCTGTTTCACTAAATAAAGAGATAGTTTTCACTTTCCGAAGAGAAATTCTTTCACTTCAGGTAAAACGACGACCAGCGCTATTTTACCTTTTCAAACAAGCTACAGGTGGACTTATTACTCCTCTAGGGATAAGGCCAAAGTTTTGCAAGATGACTTTTTGGTGTAAAAGAGGTCTTGGTACTCCTCTGGGGATAAGGCCAGAGTTTCGGAAGTGGACCCTTTGCTATTTCAGACACTCTACTCGCATACGAAATTGTCCCTACATATAACACCTGCAGCCCTCTGTAGCTTCGGTATTATTACACCAGACAAAGTACTTCTGCAGTGTGATTTCTTTATCCACACTGTTCTTCTGTCTATTTCAGGCAAAAAATCCATTCCCTGGATTCCTCAGGTATCTCCGTACCTGTACTTCTAGACAACATAGAACAGGACACCAACTTTTCATGTTGAGAACATATAGTCAATAATCAATAATCATTACCAAACTAATCAATAATTAAACCATCCTCTGCTACCAGAAAACTGATCCAGAGCAACACCACCTAATCAGGGATCAATACTCGATAATATACAAATGGCCCATACGAATTCACCCAATATCCCTGATGCGCTGGGGGTCAAGTTTTAATGACGTGAAAATGTATTTCCTTCACAGACGCATGTTTGACATCTCTAAATAAATAACTAAATCTATACATCAACTCTCTTTCCTCTTGGTCGATGGACCAATTAGTTGAATAGTTGATGATATTGATAGTACTATCTAACTAACTATCTAGCTAGCTAAATAATCACAGACTCTCAGTAAGATTAATAAAGCTTTATCTCATTTTGAAGTAAAATTATTAATGCTCAATGCATACGGTCACAAATGCAAACAATGAAATTCACAAAGGGAGAGAAAACATCAGCAAAATGCAAATAGTGTCATTCTCATCACAATAATTGACATGCACATGGAGGAGTGGATTGATTTAGAGACATCAGTTTCAGCAATATAATGCGAAACAATATACATATATTGGAGTGGACAGATGACGAGACATCAGTTTCAGAGACAAAAATACATTTGCAAATGATTATGCAAAGTACGAGTCAGAATAATACAAACCCAAAGGATCTGTGAAATACCACCCCTTGGACGAGGAGATGGTGGGGGTCCCCTGAAATAGAGTCAGGGAACAAAGAATCAGGACCCAGGAGCGGGACAGGGACAGGAACAGCTAGGCCTCTCTGCAAACAGACGGACAGCGATGCATCACCCCTCTCTCCTTTGCATCCGTCCTAATGCGCTCTAACCACACCCCTAAAGGCACCCCAGTTATACCCTAAACCTACATGTCCGTCCCACATCAGTTGAAACAATTCATGAAATACAACAGCTCATTGGAGGATTTTGGGAAGTGGTCTGTCACACAACTGTGACATCATTCATCATTTGTACGTCTGCATTGTATTACATCCTTTCCCATTACATCAATTCTGACTCGTTCCTTTAATACAATATCCGATACATTCACATAATTTCTCATGCATTTTCTCCACTACATCCACGGAAGAGATCTTGGATCCCACGGCTAGTCACATCTCTTGGCAGGTGAACAATGCACTCTGTGCTGTATAGCCTTGAACCTGTTCACTTTCTCTGTAGCGCTCAGCACTTCCGTCTGTTTAGGTTATGTGTTCACCTTCGCTCATCTTCCAGCCCCTCATCTATCCGGCTAACTTAAGAATAATGGCGGCCCATTCGGCTCACTATAGCAAATGAAACATAAACATTCATTAATTATATGGTAATGGACTTTTCACTGTTTACCACCCAGCTTTGCACTATCCTCTATTATATGTTTTCCTAGCAGAAGCTTGAGGCAAAAGCGGCATTATTTATTATTTTTTTTAAGCAAGATGCGAAAAAACTTAAAATGAGGCCTAGTCATGCATTATTTCTTGTTCTTTTTGAAACGCAAATGTAAATGCACTTAGTTCTTTCGTGCATTAGTTCTCCATTAGTGCACATATGCGCAAAGCGGTTTCCCTTGTGTTCATGTGTATTGTACGTTAGACTGTCACTGCACACTGTTAGTACGTATTATGGGGGTGTCAATCCGAGCAGGTTTCTTTACGCGAAACCCTGCTCCATCAATATCGACACTACTAATATCGACCAACAAAATTATCGACACACTAATATCGACCACAGAAATATCAATATCCTATATTTATTTAATAAAATACACAAATAACGAAATCAAAATATCGGCAGTAAAAAAAACGAGAAATCTAATTTCGAAAACAGAAATATTGTAAAAAATATCGTAACCATTAAATAAACATACAAATCAAAAAAATATCGGAACCAAAAATATAGACCACATTATTATCGTAAACACACAAATATCGACAATTCAAAAAAGATAGAAAATAACACAAAACATAACATTAATAATTTAAACAATACTACAAACACACACAATATAACTAAATAACTACGGGCGGAGGCAGGGCATGGACCACGGAGCTACAGAGCAGTGAGCTGCCAGCGAGCGTGTGGGGGTGTGCACAGAGGCACTGTGTCCAACCGCAACCGCAGCTGCAGACGGAGAGGTCAGGAGAGTCACACCAAATCGCACCGCTGTGCGGCCCTGCACCGAACCGAGCTGCAGCGTTGTTTCTGCTGCCGGTAGAGGTGAGGCGCGGAAGGAGACGGTACAGGCGGTGTGGCCCAAGCCCACAGAAGAGCGGTTCCAGTCATTAAAGTTACTTAAGCCTGGGGCCCTTGCTTTCAGTGATGACTCAGTGATGGTACTCAGATTCCAATTTTCAGTGGAAGTCCCCAGATTCCAGTATTGACGCCTTGTGTGCTGTCTGTTTACCTGCCTGAACACCGGCCCCTTGTTCACCAGCATCTGGAGTCCAGGACTTGACAGTGGATTGTGGCCGACAGAGGTTAGCCAGAGACACTGGGATTTACATTTGGGCCTGGACTCATACATAGGTGGATGTGCAGGTAAGAGCCCTTTTTCCCTCCTAACTGGTGTACGGGCTTTGTGCTGAGTTTGCCAGCTATACCTCTCATAGCAGTTCTGCTTATATTGGAGCGGCCTCTACCGGGGCTGGAAGGGTGCATGCCGGGTCTGTTTGGCTGGCTATTTAAAACCTAGGATCTAAGATCTGACATCTACTGCTATGGGAAAACACAGGGTGGTGGCAGTGGCTACCTCAAGAGACCCCCAGAACATGGTGAGCACTATGGACGCTTTTTTACAGCGAGCCGTGGGGGTCGTGGATAAGGAGATTGAACTGGCCACCCGGCGTCTGTTCCGATCACCTATCCCCCCACCCTTAGAGGGTTCCTCTCCCCCCTTACGAGAAGGCTCACCATTTCCGGTTCAAGATGCATGTGTGGTACGTATAGACACAGCACAAGAGCGGGCCTTGACTACTGGCCTATCCACATCTATATCAATACCCACCATGCCGGTCATTGCTCAGACATCAGCACCCAGGGTATGTCTTGGAGTGACCCCGGGAGTGGGGAAGGGAGCAGGAGGTGCAAAAAGGAAATGCCCCTCGATGGGGGGCCTTGCCAAGCACAGAAAGAGTGCTGGTCCACAGTCAAATCTAACTGTGCCCCAAGCAGGTTCCAACATGGATTCCACATTGTTTAACACCTTCAAAGTAGCCTTGTTGTCAGTTTTGGATACTGAATTAAATCCAATTCGACTTCGTTTAAACGTGCTTGAAAAAAAATTAATTAATCTAACTGCTGCATTGCAAAGGAATAGCAACCTACCTCTTTTAAATCCCCCTTCCCCAAGGGCCATGGACAACAGCTCATGTGGTATTGGTACGGGGCCAGGACTTAGGCCAGTGACGGAGGCCAACAAGGAACAGACTGGACATTTAGTGACTAAAGTATGTCATGCTACGACAGCTTCATCCATGAACAGAAACGATCCTTTGGACCAGCAAGTAATTCGTAAGGGTCGGGGGAATTGATTCCTGAGTATCGCCAGCTTCGAGGCCCCTCAGCAGGCAGTTTCAACAGTTTGCCTGCTGATGGGCCGGAAGGCACGATCCTCCGGGAATTCAATATTCTTCCCCAGAGTCTGTGTTCCGTTCATCTGCCACCGGAGTTTACCTGGCTTGTCGTGGTCCTAGCCAATGTGCCCTATCTCGATCCAGAGATTAAGGAAGACTATGATAGCTTGAAAATTAAGGTAGTGCACTGGCTAAACTCGAACATTGCTTTGGGGCTGAGGGTGGAAAACCAAATAATCATGGTGCGCAGGACATCCTGGGTGGGCAGTGCTAAGAAAGCTTGGGCCAGGGATTGTGTTATTATCAATTTTAATAATTCTCTTATGGTCAACCGTATTTTAGTATTAAATCGGTTTTTATTAGCAGAACACTTAGCATGAAAAGACATGACATCATCGCCTACAACCCTGCGGGCCAGCTACTGCACATTCTGACCGGGAAGGCAGGACAGTGGAATAAAGGCTCACCTATTCGGGTAATTAACACGGCATGTCGCCTACAACTCAGTCAGGGCCGGCCGCGTTTGTTAAGGAGAGATTACAGACAGGCTTAGCTCCACAACAAGTGAATAGTAGCAAAGTCCAATGTGCTGCAGGGTGGCGTGTGGCAACAAGCCAAAAGCCTGGTACGGACGTCAACCGTATTTTAAGTACAGTTGTGCAATTTAATTATAGGAGTTGTAACTCGGCAATAGTGGCACTCCCGCTGGGATATTTTTATAGGCCAAGGAGTTACCCTTCTCCTTCACTCAGCTACCCACAGGGGCGGCCCCAAGACGTGGGTAATAGGAATCGACCTGGGGCGAACACAGGAATAAGTCTGGCAAATAGACTCACGCCACTGAGTTCACTAGAGGGATGTGATTGATGGTGTGCTGGCTCTAAGACTATGGACGTTTCACCACTGCAGGGGGCGGTATGGTTTTGGACAGACTTGAAACCTGGGCGTTCCAGAGTGGAACAATGTTTAAACCTGTAAATGGTTTTGAACAAGTACACTGTGCCTCGCTCCGGCTCTATCCATCTAGCCTTTATGAATTTGTCTTCAGCTTTCGATCGTGTTAATAGATCGAAACTCTGGCAGATGATGTCCTCTATTGGCATTGACATTGTTTTGTTTCTAAGGGACCTCCACAGAGACTCAAAAGTGGTTGTCAGCTACTCAAATGATCTTAAGGTAACCCACAAGTTTGATATTAGGAGAGGGGTGTGCCAGGGGTGTATCCTGGCCCCCTTCCTTTTTAATTTAAATATTAACTCTTTAGAGAAGGCCCTCCTGGAGGCAAGAGCTGACTGCCCACAGGTGGGTAAGCGCAGCCTGTCGGTTCTCCTATGTGCAGATGATGCTGTCTTCATGGTGAGGACAGCCAGGGGGCTACAACTTCTGTTGAACTCCTTTGTCCACTTCATGGAGGACCTGGATCTTCTGGTTAATCACAGCAAATCAATTGTCATGCAGGTGGGACCACGTATAGCAAAGCAGTTTATTTTTAAGATAGGAACCTTGTCAATCCCGACGACAAATGTTGTTTCTTACCTGGGAGTGGTGTTTGATGATGCTCTGAGTTGGTCCTCCCTGATTACCCGGAAGAAGGGGGATATGGCCAGAGCGACCGCAGCTGTTTTTAACTTTGCTTCTAGAGTGAGGGGGGGTGATAGGGGACCCTCTTGAAGATTTACAGAGCCTAATGTATAGCAAAGGCTATTTATGGGAGCGAGATATGGGGCCACACTGGGCTGGAGGCTCTGCAAGTTGAGGAAAACACTTTCCTGACATGGGTACTCTCATTACCACAGAGTGTCCCGCCCTACGTCATGCACTAAGAGCTGGGGATGGCTTTTCTCTCAGACGAACTGGCGTTTCATCCATTAGCACTGTTGGTTAAAGATTTGGGCCAAGAAAGATAATGCCCTTGGTAAGGATATTATAAAGGATTGTCTTTCCCTTGACCATGTTAATCACATCCTTTGGCTAAAGTATGTAAGAGACAGCCTCCACAGCCTGGGAAGGGTGGATCTATTTGACAACCCAGATGGTATATGTAAGAGGGATTTTACTTGCATAAAAGAGTATTTTCTTACAAGGCATTGTTGTGATAGAGAAGCAACAGAGCTGAGAAAGCCCAGTGTGCGCAGGTACATTGGATTAAAAACTGTGTCAGCTACTGAACCATATCTTTTATGGATCAAAAGCAACCATGATCGCCTCCTACTGACCAGATTTAGGCTCGACCTCTTTCACTACCTTCTGGCCCAACCCCGTGGCACTCATAGGGATCAGTGCCTCATGCCCTGTGGCTGTGACGGTCGGTCTCGTCAGGACATGATGCACTTTTTAATGTTTTGTAGTTTTATGAGGTTCCTAGAAAGTCTTTTATCATTCTTATTCTTAAAAAGGCTTGTTTTAGGAGGGTGAGACCTGCTTTTATCTTTTTACAACTTCTTTCAAACGATACCGTACTGTATACGCTCAGCTTTTTAATGGACGACTTAGGTGATGCTGTGATTAACATTGATAGTGGGATTTATTTTTAAACTGTAATTAGATCACACTGGCCACATTGTTTGGTTATTCTGTATATATGTGGAGTTTTCTTGATGTTTGTATGACTTTTATGGTTTTATCTGAAAAAACGAATAAAGTTTGATTTGATTTGAACTAAATAACTAACAATAATATCAATATTAAAATAAAACACCACTACAAAATACTTCACAAAACTAACATCATCAAATAAATAATTTTTACAAAGAAATTAACTAAAAAACAATAATTTATATATTTACTACATTATAACTTTACAAAATAAATACTAACATTAACTAAATATACACATAATATTAAAAAAACATAATTTAACATTAACTAGAGTTTACAAAAAAATAAAACAACTGCCAAAACAATTTAAACCCATGCTTCAAAAACCAATGAAAAACAATTACAAAACAAATAAACCAATAAAAATGAAAGTACAATTAAATAAACACTATACAAACCAATGAAAAATCAACATAAATCTGTATTACACCAGCAAAATATGAGAAGAAGCAAAATCTCTGCCGGATTTCTCCTACAACATCACACTGCCACATCCAAGACTTCTAATTCAACTTCACGAAGAAAGTAAAATATGAAAATTATTTAATAATGTAACAAACGAAAACTAAACTAAACCAAAACAAACTAAACAAATAACCTAATGTTATTATAAATTATTTCTCCTCTACAGAATATCCAACTACACTCAACTGACTACAAACAACATCCAAGAAACTCCTCCAAACAAAGTAAGTATACATTTAAAAAATACTAACCCAATAACTAAAAGTCCGAACCCAAAAACCTCACTAACTACCCACTCTCCAAAATACAAACAATACTGTTAAACAAATAAATTAAAAACATATTTTTCTTCAACAGAAAGCAAGCACTGCATCCAAAGACCAACAGAAAACATCACAAAAACCAACAATTTCTACAAAACCAAACATGTAAGTATATTTTAAATTTTAACTATTTTTAATGCAATAAAAACATGTATAACATATGTAACATTTTCTAAATAAATTTCTCATGACAGTTCAAATAACAAAATGACTGAAGGTGCAAAATTCAGAACCTAGCAAAAAGGAAAACTTTTACTATGCTATATGGGATGTGTCTACACCCAAGAGAAACAAACAGCCGACACGATTAATTGGAAATGTACCAAATACTATTCCAATGCATGTTATGGGAGGGCAACAACAAAGGAAACAACTGTAATAAATGTCAAAGAGCATAACCACCCCCCTAACATAGCAGAGATAGAAGTGAGAGAAATTGTAGAAACTCTTAAAGATGCTAGCACTAGCTCTCAGAAACACCCAACAGAAATACTAAAGGACAGCCTACCCTGAGTTCCTGAACATGTAACTGGACAATTGCCCTCCATCTCAACTTTAAAAAGATTAATTGCTAGAACAAAATAATCTACTACTCACACACCACCTGCCACAAAACATTCAGTGAAGTTGAAATACCACCTGAACTTACTCTAACTTATAACGAAAAACAATTCCTTCTTTATAATAACAAATCAAATGACAAATTAATTTTAATATTTGCAACTCCCACAAACCTACAAAAACTTCAAACGTGCGAAACATGGATGATGGAAGGTACATTTAAAATATGTCCCAAACGATTTTTCCAAATATATACAGTCCCTGGACAGTACCACAATAGCAACATCCCCTTCATTTATGCACTATTACCTAACAAACAAACAACTACCTACCTAGAACTACTAACAAAAATAAAGCAAGAAACTAATAACTACTACACACAAAAAAATATCATGTACTTTGAACAGTCAATCATACAAGCCATCCTGAAAAATTACCCTCACACAGCATATAAGGTTGTTATTACCATTTTAATCAAAGCATATGGAGACACCTACACAAATCTACCCTTAGTGTAGAATATGCAACTAACACCAACTTTGCATATGAAATAAAAAAACTAATTGCACTAGCCTACGTCCCAATAACAGAAATTGCTGAACACTGCAATTTATTAATTGAAAGCCCCTATTACCAAACCAATGAACAAAAACTAAGGGGCTGATTACGATGGCAGTCGTAGGCACCTCCGCAGTGCTGTCGGTGGCAGAAAAAGACGTTTTCATTACGCCAGAAGTGGTCATCGTGACTGCCATATTACAATGGGCAAAGATAGCCCATTTTCCGACCATCACAGTGTTTCCGGATCTGCCAGAAAAATCGTTCGGCGTCGGTGCCGGAGGGAGCCAATAGAGAAAGCCAGCCATGCGGAAGGATGCTCCGACCGCCCACCACATTATGATGCGCCCATCAGGCCATCTGAATGCAGCGGAAAAACCAGCTCGTCACTGATGGCGGAAACAGAACTACGGAGCGAGAAACTCCATTCGCACACAGCTCTCCACGTTCCTGCACATCATGGATCCTGCCCTACAAGCCCTGCCGCTGCTCTACCTGGTCCACTACCAACAAATACAATGCCGTCAGGGACCCCACCCGAGGTAAGTCCAAAACATATCCCTGCATGCAACTTCTTGACACCAACAATACACAATAATCGCTCATGGACAACATGCCTGTCAACATCGGACACCCTGATGGACACAGGAACATATACCAATATTTAAAGTGACCATGCTGCACACAAAGGTCCATTGTCACCTCAGCAGCAGGAGTACCCATATTGATACAAATGATGCCATCTAGCGAGGCCGTGGCGGTCACGTCACAGCAGCGGCGGTGAGCAAAGATGCCCATATGACTGCAGAAGTTCTGTAGAAGAGTACAGCCTTGCAAGATCCTCAGAGCATTCTCCAGCCCACAGCCATCCAAAAAGTAGCCCAAATTAGCACAATGTAGCTGCTGCAAGGAATGAGGGGCAGGGACAATGTACATAGTGACAACATAGTAGGTGCATGAGGAATGGGATGAGCAATAGGAGCTATGGAGGAGGGAAGAGTCACCAGAAAGTATAAATGGCAATCATTGCTGTCAAATCATGGTTAGTCCTGATCCAAGGAGGAGTACAGGAAGCAAGAGTGAACAGGATGTGTTTTGGGAGCTCACAGTAGTACAATGAGATGTGTGAAGAGTCATAGAACAAAGATAGATGACACATTAAGACAGCTACCCCTGCCATATAATCACAGGTAAGACCACACCCTAAGCAGACATTGACAGGCTCATACCATAAAATGACAGACACTCCCACATAATGACAGGCCATACCATTCACCCCTGTACAGATTTATTATTGACATGAACTGTAAACTTAAAGGAAACACCAGTGGGCATTTGTCTCGTTTGTGTAATTCTGCACTAAACATTCCCATGTGAGTATGTC
This sequence comes from Calotriton arnoldi, assembly GCA_963921515.1. Lineage (NCBI taxonomy): Eukaryota > Metazoa > Chordata > Amphibia > Caudata > Salamandridae > Calotriton > Calotriton arnoldi. The sequence goes on from CAWUFW010018428.1 coordinate 147,731, forward strand.
CTGTAGCACAATAACACTGACTATCCAGCCACTCCACTTAACTCCTCCAAACCAACACTCCACATTTACAACTGTAGTACAAAGCAGAAAATTTGGACTGAATGCAAATGTGTCATGAAGAGGTCATTATGAAAGCAGTGAACCATGACCTAAGCACCATGACAAACTTCCTCAATCTCACACCTGCCTTTCATTTCTGTGAGTAAACTAGCACAATTTAACACATAATGAGTCATTGCGCAGATTACCAACCTTTCACTGGTCAGTCTGCATGTCCGAACCATGATCCACTCTCTGCAAGACTTCAAATAATCATTCTTTTCCTCCTCCACAAAGTGTAAATCATCAATACTGTAAAAGAACAAGTAAACTATTCAAAAGTGGAGAGACCTGTGCAAGAAATGTCTGAAGAAATGAGTGGTAGCATATGTTCATGGAATGTAAGCGGCCTCACATATGAGACTATACTTAGGACATCAACTGATCCATGTGTGGCACAGAGATCCAAATAGAATTAAAGATATCATCAGTGCAGTATCACTGTGATCCAGCTAGTCAAGCAAGCCATTGCACCACAATGAGAATCTGTATTTTATACTCCGCACGCAAGGATTTAACCTCACTAGGAGAGTGTTAGACCTGGTACCATTGGCGTCAGTCTCCCTTCCATTTTTTCCCTGATTGCCTCCTCTGTTTTTGATATCTGTTGCTGGTTTAGATGCTTTGGGCACTGTGCCACTGCTATTCAGTACCACAGTGCAAGTGCTCCCTATTGTAAATTCATGTATGGATTAGTGACTCCATGATTGGAATATTTGATTTACTTTTCAGACCCTAGAATAGTGCACCATGGGTGCCCAGGGCCTGTAAATCAAATGCTGCTGTGGGCTTGCAGCACTGATTGTGCCACCCACAGAAGCAGCTTGTAAAGTGTGTCTCAGGCCTGCCATTGCAGAGCCTGTGGGCAGTCTGTGACTGCCATGTCGACTTGGCAACTGCCCCCACTTGCCAGTCCCTAAACCTTCCCTTTTCTGCATATCAGAAACCCCTAAGGTAGGCCCTAGGGCAGGGTGCATTGTATGTAAAAGGTAGGTCATGCCCTGATATGTGTGGCATGACCTGATAGTGAATTACAGCCTATTTCGTTTTTCACTATTGCAAGGCTACCTGTCCCCATAGGTCAGAATGGGCAGTTTGATTATAACATCTTATAATCCTAACTGACCCAGGGAACATGGTAGAAAAACGAATTTAGTATGCCTGAACTCAGAACGATAAAATACATCTTTTAGTGAAGTTGGTTTTAACATTCTGTGTTTGAAAATACCACTTCTAGAAAGTAGGTATTTTCTTGCCTAAACCATCCAGCCTGCCTCTGCTAGCTTGTGTATTGTATGTCTGGGTTTGTGAGTGACAGGGGCTGGGGCTGGGGGACTCCAGGAGACAGGGTGAGTCATCACTAGGCTGAATAGACCTATCTGCATGAGGAGTGGTGGGAGGAGTAGCACCTGGGCCTGAATAGGGCTGTCCCTGCCTTCCACAATGCTGGCTCCACCTCCTGTGGTGTGTCTGATGACCCTGGCCCACACTGACAAAGGAAGAAGTTGTGCACTGGCAGAATGCACCCAGAACTGGTTTGGACTAGGTACAGGACCCTCTGCCTTCAGAGGACAAAGGATTTGCTAGTATAAATATTGGGGCCCAGACCCCAAGACTTTAGATCACTTCTGGAACAACAAGATAAACCTTTGCCAAGGAGAAGAACCAAGGAAGCTGCAGGAGTTAGGACTGCCCCTCTGTCAGTGTGCTGTTTGCTGGGTTGTCCTGCAGTGGTCTTCATTGCCAAGGAAAGGAGAAGGAACTTTCAAAGAACTTTCATCATCTTGCAGAATATTTCTCCAAGGGCTTGAACTAGAGCTTGCCTCCTGCTGAAGTCTCAGGGCTACAAGACTTCACCACCAGCTCCCTCCTGAATTCCCTTGCTGGGGATTCTGTCTGCAAAAGCCTGCGTGTCGCTGGGAGCTGGAAGCGCGACTCAACGAGAAGAAGCGTGTCGCTGTCGTAGCTGTTGCCGTCGCATCGCCGGAGAAGCGTGTCGCCGCCGCAGAGGCCGCCGCCGCATCACCAGAGAAGCGTGTCTTCGTCGCAGCTCCCTGCCGTCGCATCACCGGAGAAGCGTGTCGCCGTCGCAGCTGCCTGCCGTCGCATCACCGGAGAGGCGTGTTACAGGGCCTGTCGCGGCTCCAAAGGTTCAGAGTTCGTCGCACGGCCGTTGGGCGTGCATACATCATCTTCACATCGTCACACCGCATCAAGGGCGCACTCTCATCGCATCATACCGGATCGTTGCACCGCATCGAGGCACCTGCTTGCCGCATCGCCCTCCCTGCGGACCCTTTGTTTGTTTTGCGTTACGTATCCAAAGGTCTTTTGTGAGAAACGTGTCGCATTTATCATCATCTTGAACTAAGTTACTTCTACCATCTTTAAGTCTATTTTGAGTACAGTATTGTGGATTTTTGTCGTTTGTGGTCTTGTGTTAAGTTTATATAAAGAATATTTATTTTTATAAAAGCTGTGTGGTGTCCATCTGTAGTGTTTTCACTGTATTACTGTATGTGTTCACAAATGCTTAACACACTGCCTCTGAGATAAGCCTGTCTGCTCGTGCCAAGCTACGAAGGGGGTGAGCAGGGGTTATCCAGTAGTATAATCCCCCTTTCCCTGACTAGAAGCAAGGGTCCCTATTTGGTCAAAGGTGTATACCATTGCCAACTAGTGACCCCCAGTTCTAACATTGGTGGTCAGCGGTGAGGATTCTGGACTTGCATTTGTGACTCATATACAGTAATTGGTGTACACTACTAGTGAGTGCAGACCAAACGCAACCACATACTGTTTTGGTAGAATGTTTTTTCTCCTTGGACTGTTATTTTTGCTGAGAACTGCCAATTCTTACTACCATGAGCCGACCAGCATCTGCTGCATCTATGGATCTAGATTTTGAGGAAGAGAGGTTGGAAACCTACAATGTGAAACAGCTAAAGCTCTTTTGCAAAACATTTATAGTTGCTACCCCAGGCGTTGCCAAAAAGGAGGAATACCAAAAGGCGCTGAGGGCCTGGGTGGAAGCAAGAAATACCCCTGAACTGGTGGTGGAGCCAGTGGGGGATGCAGAGGGGCAGCTTAATATACCATTGATTCCAGCCAGGGCAGGGGTACCGTCCCCGCCTGGCAGTAGCGTCTCTTCCAAAGGCCCGTCCCCAGGAGAGCTGGAAGACAGGGAAAGAGACAGGGCGCACAAGCTGGAGATGGCCAGGCTCAAAATGGAGGGTCAGAGGGACCTAGAGAATAGCAGGTTGTCCTTGGAGAGAGAGAGAATGAGGATGGAGCATGAGAGAATGTTGAGGGAGTTAGAGCTCAAAGCAAAAGGCTTACAAAACAATCCCTCTGGTGGCAGCGCACCATCTGTGCCTGCAGAAAGCAGAGTCCATATCCCCAAGGATGTCATAAAGGAATTCCACAGACAGGAAGATATTGGGCAGTGGTTTGCAGCCTATGAGATGGCAATGTTGGCCCACCGGGTCCCTGAGAAGGATTGGGGAGCGGGGTTGTGGGGCCGCTTTGTGAGTGAGGGGAGGGATACGTTGTTAGACCTACCCAGTGAGAATAGGATGTCTTATGCCCACATGAAGGAAGCCCTGATGACAAGGTATGGTTTGACCCCAGAACTCTATAGACAGAGGTTCAGGAATTGTAAGAAGCTGGAGGCAACTACCTGGGTGGAGTATCAGTCTTTCTTTTGCAGAGCTATAGATGGTTGGGTGAAGGGTAGCAAAGTGGATACTTTTGAAGCGCTCTATGATTTGTTTGCATGGGAGCACTTGTTTGCTAAATGTTTTCCAGAGCTACACCAGCACCTTATTGATAGCAAGTTAACTAACCCTAGGAAGCTTGCTGAGGAGGCGGACCGCTGGGTCAGCACCCGGGTCCACAAGGGTCACGTGGGAGACTTCGCCAAAGGTGGGCAGGGTCCCCAGCAGAAGAGTGGGGGGGACAAGGGTAAACAGAGGGAGTTCCAGAAAGGGCCCCAAAGTAATTCCCAAGGGAACCAAGGGAAGGGTTCCCAGCCTCCCCCTGAGAAAAAGCAAGAGGCCCCAATAGGTAAACCTGTTCATAGGGGCCCCTCTAAGTGCTTTACGTGTGGTCAAATGGACCACCATTGGTATGATGTACAGTGTCCCATGAGGGATTCCAAAGCACCACCACGTGCACCACCCCGTCAGATGGCAGGTGTAGCCCTGGGGGGGAGGAGATGGGTGCCCAAGGTGGGTGGGGTCCCGCAGAAATGTCCCTTGTCTCGCTAGGAGACTTTGAGATGGTCCCTGAGACCCAGCTGCCTGATAACACTAAGAAGTACATGTAGTGGGTGACAATCAATGGCCATAGGGTGGAAGCTCTCAGAGACACTGGGGCTAGTGTGACAGCTGTCAATTGCCGGCTGGTGTCCAGAGAGCAGGTTGTCCCCCATGCATTCTTCCCTGTAGTTGCCGTGGACAACTCGCAGAGCCAGTGTGAGGTGGCTCAAGTTCCCTTTGAGTGGGGGGGTCTCAAGTACTCTTCAAGTGGCTGTGAGGCCAGCCATGCCTGTTGATTGTCTGTTGGGCAATGATTTAGAGAGCTCCCCTTGGGCTAAGGTGGAGAGAAGGTCTCATCTGGAGATGTTGGGTCTGCCTGAGTGGGCGTGTGTAACCACTCGGTCTATGGCAGCCAGTCAGGGTGTTGAAGAGGTTCTGGAGCCTGAAAATATGGCCCAGACCCCTGCCTTAAAGAGAAGAGGTAGGGGGCGCGGGAAACCAGCCCCCATAGTTCCCACAGTCCAGGAGGAGGCAGACCTTGAGGGGGATGCCCTGGAACCTACAGGGGAACAAGTGGCCGAACTGGGGGACCTGCCTGAGCTGACCCATTGGCAGCAAGAAGGAGGCCCCTCCAGGGAGGAATTTTGTGAGGAGCAGAAGAAGTGCCCTTCTCTTGTGGGTTTGCGGCAACAGGCCACAAACCAGGCAGCAGGTGATCAGTCTGGATCACATTGGATCTAATGGGAGAACGACCTCCTGTATAGCGAGCCTCAGGTTGCTGAGCCTGGGTCAGCCAGTGTGCTGGTGGCACCCCAGCGCTTCAGAGCCTTCCTACTGGGTTTGGCTCATGATGTGCCTTTAGCTGGACATCTGGGGCAGAACAAGACCTTTGAAAGGCTTGTCACCCACTTTTATTGGCCCCAGATGCGGAAGAGTTCAGACACTCATTGTAGGACTTGTCAAACTTGCCAGGCAAGTGGGAAAAGTGGAAGGAAGCACAAGGCTCCTCTCCAAACTTTCCCTGTAGTCAGTACCCCCTTTGAAAGGGTGGACATTGACATTGTGGGTCCACTGGACCCCAAGACAGCCATGGGCAACAGGTTTATCCTGGTCTTGGTGGACCATCCTACCCGGTACCCGGAAGCCATCCCGCTCAGAACAGTGACGGCCCCCGTGGTGGGACGTGCACTGATGGGGATTTTCTCCCGTGTGGGGTTCCCCAGAGAGGTGGTATCAGACTGTGGTACAAACTTCATATCTAACTATATGAAGTCCCTCTGGCAGGAGTGCGGTGTTACCTATAAGTTCACCACTCCTTACCACCCCCAAGGTAATGGGCTGGTTGAGAGATTCAACTGGACACTTAAAGGCATGATCATGGGTCTTGAGGAACCTATGAGGTGTAAGTGGGATGTCCTCTTGCCATACCTTCTTTTTGCTTACCGTGAGGTGCCTCAGAAGTCCCTAGGGTTCAGTCCCTTTGAACTGCTATATGGTTACACGGTAAGAGGACCTTTGAGTCTGGTCAAGGAAGGCTGGGAGCAATTTCCCAGGAAACCTCCCCAGGATGTATACAGTTACATGCTGGCCTTCAGGAACCAGACTAGGTGATTCAGACAACTCGCTCAGGGGAATCTGGAAGCCAGCCAGGAGGAAATGAAGTGGTGGTACGATCAGAATGCCACTCTGATTGAGCTTCAACCAGGCAGAAAGTTTGGGTCATGGCCCCTTTAGAGCCCTGTGCGCTCCAGGACAGGTGGACCGGACCATTTGAGGTGGTGGAGCGCAAGAGTGATGTCACCTACCTGGTAAACTTGCGGTCTCCTAGGAACCCTTTGCGGGTCCTGCATGTTAACCGCCTGAAGCCCCACTTAGAAAGGTCCGAAGTGGGCATGCTCCTATTGACAGATGATGGAATGGAGGAGGAGACCGAGCCTCTTCTTGACCTCCTGTCTGCAACAGAGCAAGATGGGTCAGTGGATGGTGTCAGCCTCTCTGCCACACTGACCCCTGAGCAGCAACAAGATTGTCGCCAATTGTTGGGACAATTCTCTGATTTGTTCACCCTGGTTCCTGGTGTCACTGAGTGGTGCGTCCATGACGTGGATACTGGGGACAGTCCTCCTGTGAAGTACAAGGCTTACTGAGTTAATGACAGGGTCAGAGCTCACATCAAGGAGTAGGTCTCCAAGATGTTTGCCTTAGGGGTGATTGAGTCCTCTCACAGCCCTTGGGCCAGCGCAGTGGTCTTGGTCCCAAAAGCTGCCGCTCCTGGTGCCACACCCGAACTCCAGTTCTGTGTGGACTACCGAGGACTCAATTCAGTCACCAGGACTGACGCGCACCCCATCCCCAGAGCTGATGAGATCATTGATCGGTTGGGGGCTGCCCGGTACCTCAGCACGTTTGATTTAATGTCTGGGTACTGGCAGATCGCCTTAACTGATGGGGCCAAAGAGAGGTCAGCATTCTCCACACCAGATGGGCACTACCAATTCCGGGTTGTGCCCTTTGGGATGAACAATGCCCCTGTCACCTTTCAGAGGTTGGTCAACCAGGTGTTGGCTGGACTGGAGGATTTCAGTGCCGCCTACCTGGATGACATTGCAGTGTTCAGCGCCAGTTGGGAAGAACATCTGCGCCACCTCTGGGAAGTGTTGATGGCACTGCGAAAGGCAGGCCTCACGATCAAGGCGAGTAAGTGCCAGATCGGGCAGGGTTCTGTGGTGTACTTGGGGCACCAGGTAGGGAGCGGCCAGTTGGCGCCCCTACAATCCAAGATTGATACCATCCTGGCATGGGAACCCCCAAGACCCAGACACAGGTGAGAGCCTATTTAGGACTCACAGGGTACTACAGGAGGTTTGTCAAGGGGTATGGCAACATTGTTGCACCCTTGACTGAGCTGACTTCCAGGAAGTAGCCCAAGAAAGTGAACTGGACTGACACCTGTCAGAAGGCTTTTGACGCCCTGAATACTGCCATGTGCACAGCACCCGTGCTTCAGGCGCCCAACTTCTCAAAGGAATTTATTGTCCAAACAGACGCTTCAGAGCATGGTGTAGGGGCTGTTCTATCACAGATTAATGAGGAGGGCCTAGACCAACCTGTAGCCTTCATCAGTAGGAGGTTACTTCCACGGGAACAGAGGTGGAGTGCAATTGAGCGTGAAGCATTTGCTGTGGTCTGGGCATTGAAGAAGTTGAGACCATACCTGTTTGGGACTCACTTCCGGGTTCAGACAGACCACAGGCCCCTCAGATGGTTGCTGCAGATGAGGGGTGAGAATCCAAAGCTGTTGAGGTGGTCCATTTCCCTACAGGGGATAGACTTCATGGTGGAATACCGCCCTGGTACAGAACACGCCAATGCTGATGGTCTGTCCAGATTTTTCCGCCTTAGTGAAGAGAACTCCCAAGGGGTTGGGTAGTCCTCCCCACATTTCAGCTGGAGGGGACACATGTTTGACCTGGTACCATTGGCGTGAGTCTCCCTTCCATTTTTTCACTGATTGCCTCCTCTGTTTTTGATATGTGTTGCTGGTTTAGATGCTTTGGGCACTGTGCCACTGCTATTCAGTACCACAGTGCAAGTGCTCCCTATTGTAAATTCATGTATGGATTAGTGACTCCATGATTGGATTATTTGATTTACTTGTCAGACCCTAGTATAGTGCACCATGGGTGCCCAGGGCCTGTAAATCAAATGCTGCTGTGGGCTTGCAGCACTGATTGTGCCACCCACAGAAGCAGCTTGTAAAGTGTGTCTCAGGCCTGCAATTGCAGAGCCTGTGTGCAGTCTGTGACTGCCAAGTCGACTTGGCAACTGCCCCCACTTGCCAGTCCCTAAACCTTCCCTTTTCTGCATATCAGACACCCCTAAGGTAGGCCCTAGGGCAGGGTGCATTGTATGTAAAAGGTATGTCATGCCCTGATGTGTGTGGCATGACCTGATAGTGAATTACAGCCTTTTTCGTTTTTCACTATTGCAAGGCTACCTGTCCCCATAGGCCAGAATGGGCAGTTTGATTATAACTAAGGCTCCCTGTTTTCCGTTTTTACGGATTTTTACAGATAAATACAGACAGAAAACAATGTATTGTCTGTCTGCATTTATTTTTAAAAGTGGATAAATACAGAAAATTGTGCTTCTTTTAAGTGACTCTCCGAGCTGTCTTTCATAAATTGTAGCCGAACAGCTGAGCAGATGAACAGCATGGGAAATTAAAAAACAGGATGAAATTTCTTTAAATAATGGCATATGTCAACATTTATTTGTGGTATAATGCTAATATTTAGTGGATATATTGTTACACACTATTTGTCAGCTTAAATACCTAAATAACGACAGACATTAAAGTATCTGTGCGTGTCCTATCAGTTAATTAAATATGGAAATGTACAGTTTTACGACTTAATTTATAGACAAAACACAAAATAAATATGGATAAATACAGATAAAATGGGCAAAACATAAATATGGATAAATACAGACGGAAATGTTAAAAAAATAAATACCATAAAACCGGGAGCGCTAATTATAGCATCTTATAATCCTAACTGACCCAGGGAACATGATAGAAAAACGAATTTAGTATGCCTGAACTCAGAATGATAAAATACATCTTTTAGTGAAGTTGGTTTTAACATTCTGTGTTTGAAAATACCACTTCTAGAAAGTAGGTATTTTCTTGCCTAAACCATCCAGCCTGCCTCTGCTAGCTTGTGTATTGTATGTCTGGGTTTGTGAGTGACAGGGGCTGGGGGACTCCAGGAGATAGGGTGAGTCAGCACTAGGCTGAATTGACCTATCTGCATGAGGAGTGGTGGGAGGAGTAGCACCTGGGCCTGAATAGGGCTGTGCCTGCCTTCCACAATGCTGGCTCCACCTCCTGTGGTGTGTCTGATGACCCTGGCCCACACTGACAAAGGAAGAAGTTGTGCACTGGCAGAATGCACCCAGAACTGGTTTGGACTAGGTACAGGACCCTCTGCCTTCAGAGGACAAAGGATTTGCTAGTATAAATATTGGGGCCCAGACCCCAAGACTTTAGATCACTTCTGGAACAACAAGACGTACCTTTGCCAAGGAGAAGAACCAAGGAAGCTGCAGGAGTTTGGACTGCCCCTCTGCCAGTGTGCTGTTTGCTGGGTTGGCCTGCAGTGGTCTTCATTGCCAAGGAAAGGAGAAGAAACTTTCAAAGAACTTTCATCATCTTGCATAATATTTCTCCAAGGGCTTGAACTAGAGCTTGCCTCCTGCTGAAGTCTCAGGGCTACAAGACTTTACCACCAGCTCCCTCCTGAATTCCCTTGCTGGGGATTCTGTCTGCAGAAGCCTGCGCGTCGCTGGGAGCTGGAAGCGCGACTCAACGAGAAGAAGCGTGTCGCAACTGTTACCGTCGCATCGCCGGAGAAGCGTGTCGCCGCCGCAGACGCTGCCGCCGCATCACCAGAGAAGCGTGTCTTCGTCGCAGCTGCCTGTCGTCGCATCACCGGAGAAGCGTGTCTTCGTCGCAACTGCCTGCCGTCGCATCACCGGGAAAGCGTGACGCCACCGCAAGTGTTGCCGTCGCATCACCGGAGAAGCGTGTCGCCATCGCAGCTGCATGGCCATCCATTCACCGGAGAGGCGTGTCGCAGGGCCTGTCGCGGCTCCAAAGGTACAGAGTTCGCCGCACGGCCGTCGGGCGTGCATGCATCATCTTCACATTGTTGCACCGCATCAAGGGCGCACTCTCATCGTATCATACCGGATCGTCGCTCCGCATCGAGGGGCCTGCTTGCTGCATCGCCCTCCCTGCGGACTCTTTGTTTGTTTTGCGTTACGCATCCAAGGTACTTTTGTGAGAAACGTGTAGCATTTATCATCATCTTGAACTAAGTTACTTCTACCATCTATAAGTCTATTTTGAGTACAGTATAGTGGATTTTTGTCGTTTGTGGTCTTGTGTTAAGTCTATGTAAAGAATACTTATTTTTATAAAACCTGTGTGGTGTCCATCTGTAGTGTTTTCACTGTATTACTGTATGTGTTCACAAATGCTTAACACACTGCCTCTGAGATAAGCCTGTCTGCTCGTGCCAAGCTACCAAGGGGGTGAGCAGGGGTTATCCAGTAGTGTAATCCCCTTTCCCTGACTAGAAGCAAGGGTCTCTATTTGGTCAAAGGTGTATACCATTGCCAACTAGAGACCCCCAGTTCTAACATTGGTGGTCAGCGGTGCGGATTCTGGACTTGCCTTTGTGACTCAAATACAGTAATTGGTGTACACTACTAGTGAGTGCAGACCAAACGCAACCACATACTTTTTTGGTAGAATTTTTTTTCTCCTTGGACTGCTATTTTTTCTGAGACCTGCCAATTCTTACTACCATGAGCCGACCAGCATCTGTTGCATCTATGGATCTAGATTTTGAGGAAGAGAGGTTGGAAACCTACAATGTGAAACAGCTAAAGCGCTTTTGCAAAAAATGTAAAGTTGCTACCCCAGGCGTTGCCAAAAAGGAGGAATACCAAAAGGCGCTGAGGGCCTGGGTGGAAGCAAGAAATACCCCATAACTGGTGGTGGAGCCAGTGGGGAATGCAGAGGGGCAGCTGAATATACCATTGATTCCAGCTAGGGCAGGGGTACCGTCCCCGCCTGGCAGTAGCGTCTCTTCCAAAGGCCCGTCCCCAGGAGAGCTGGAAGACAGGGAAAGAGACAGGGCTCACAAGCTGGAGATGGCCAGGCTCAAAATGGAGGGTCAGAGGGACCTAGAGAATAGCAGGTTGTCCTTGGAGAGAGAGAGAATGAGGATGGAGCATGAGAGAATGTTGAGGGAGTTAGAGCTCAAAGCAAAAGGCTTAGAAATCAATCCCTCTGGTGGCAGCGCACCATTTGTGCCTGCAGAAAGCAGAGTCCATATCCCCAAGGATGTCATAAAGGAATTCCACAGACAGGAAGATATTGGGCAGTGGTTTGCAGCCTATGAGATAGCAATGTTGGCCTACCGGGTCCCTGAGAAGGATTGGGGAGCGGGGTTGTGGGACCGCTTTGTGAGTGAGGGGAGGGATACGTTGTTAGACCTACCCCGTGAGAATAGGATGTCATATGCCCACATGAAGGAAGCCCTGATGACAAGGTATGGTTTGACCCCAGAACTCTATAGACAGAGGTTCAGGAATTGTAAGAAGCTGGAGGCAACTACCTGGGTGGAGTATCAGTCTTTCTTTTGCAGAGCTATGGATGGTTGGGTGAAGGGTAGCAAAGTGGATACTTTTGAAGCGCTCTATGATTTGTTTGCATGGGAGCACTTGTCTGCTAATTGTTTTCCAGAGCTACGCCTGCACCTTATTGATAGCAAGTTAACTAACCCTAGGAAGCTTGCTGAGGAGGCGGAGTGCTGGGTCAGCACCCGGGTCCACAAGGGTCACGTTGGAGACTTCGCCAAAGGTGGGCAGGGTCCCCAGCAGAAGAGTGGGGGGGCAAGGGTAAACAGAGGGAGTTCCAGAAAGGGCCCCAAAGTAATTCCCAAGGGAACCAAGGGAAGGGTTCCCATCCTCCCTTTGAGAAAAAAGCAAGAGGCCCGACAGGTAAACCTGTTCACAGGGGCCCCTCTAAGTGCTTTACGTGTGGTCAAATGGGCCACCGTTGGTATGATGCACAGTGTCCCATGAGGGATTCCAAAGCACCACCACGTGCACCAGCCCGTCAGATGGCGAGTTTAGCCCTTGGGGGGGAGGAGATGGGTGCCCAAGGTGGGTGGGGTCCCGCAGAAATGTCCCTTGTCTCGCTAGGAGACTTTGAGATGGTCCCTGAGACCCAGCTGCCTGATAACACTAAGAAGTTAAGGCAGTGGGTGACCATCAATGGCCATAGGGTGGAAGCTCTCAGAGACACTGGGGCTAGTGTGACAGCTGTCAATTGCCAGCTGGTGTCCAGAGAGCAGGTTGTCCTCCATGCATTCTTCTCTGTAGTTGCCGTGGACAACTCGCAGAGGCAGTGTGAGGTGGCTCAAATTCCCTTTGAGTGGGGGGGGTCTCAGGTACTCTTCAAGTGGCTGTGAGGCCAGCCATGCCTGTTAATTGTCTGTTGGGCAATGATTTAGAGAGCTCCCCTTGGGCTAAGTTGGAGAGAAGGTCTCATCTGGAGATGTTGGGTCTGCCTGAGTGGGCGTGTGTAACCACTCGGTCTATGGCAGCCAGTAAGGGTGTTGAAGAGGTTCTGGAGCCTGAAAATATGGCCCAGACCCCTGCCTTAAAGAGAAGAGGTAGGGGGTGTGGGAAACCGGCCCCCATAGTTCCCACAGTCCAGGAGGAGGCAGACCTTGAGGGGGATGCCCTGGAACCTACAGGGGAACAAGTGGCTGAACTGGGGGACCTGCCTGAGCCGACCCATTGGCAGCAAGAAGGAGGACCCTCCAGGGAGGACTTTTGTGAGGAGCAGAAGAAGTGCCCTTCTCTTGTGGGTTTGCGTCAACAGGCCACAAACCAGGCAGCAGGTGATCAGTCTGGATCACATTGGATCTACTTGGAGTACGATCTCCTGTATAGCAAGCCTAAGGTTGCTGAGCCTGGGTTAGCCCGTGTCCTGGTGGTACCCCAGTGCTTCAGAGCCTTCCTACTGGGTTTGGCTCATGATGTGCCTTTAGCCAGACATCTGGGGCAGAACAAGACCTTTGAAAGGCTTGTCACCCACTTTTATTGGCCCCAGATGCGGAAGAGTTCAGACACTCATTGTAGGACTTGTCAAACTTGCCAGGCAAGTGGGAAAAGTGGAAGGAAGCACAAGGCTCCTCTCCAACCTTTCCCTGTAGTCAGTAGCCCCTTTGAACGGGTGGAAATTGACATTGTGGGGCCACTGGACCCCAAGACAGCCAAGGGCAACGGGTTTATCCTGCTCTTGGTGGACCATGCTACCCGGTACCCGGAAGCCATCCTGCTCAGGACAGTGACGGCCCCCGTGGTGGGATGTGCACTGATGGGGATTTTCTCCCGTGTGGGGTTCCCCAGAGAGGTGGTGTCAGACCGTGGTACAAACTTCATATCTAACTATATGAAGTCCCTGTGGCAGGAGTGCGGTGTTACCTATAAGTTCACCACTCCTTACCACCCCAAGGTAATGGGCTGGTTGAGAGATTCAACTGGACCCTTAAAGGCATGATCATGGGTCTTGAGGAACCTATGAGGCGTAAGTGGGACGTCCTCTTGCCATGCCTTCTTTTTGCTTACCGTGAGGTGCCTCAGAAGTTCCTAGGGTTCAGTCCCTTTGAACTGCTGTATGGTCACCCGGTAAGAGGACCTTTGAGTCTGGTCAAGGAAGGCTGGGAGCAATCTCCCAGGAAACCTCCCCAGGATGTATACAGTTACATGCTGGCCTTCAGGAACCAGACTAGGCGATTCATACAACTCGCTCAGGCGAATCTGGAAGCCAGCCAGGAAGAAATGAAGCGGTGGTACAATCAGAATGCCACTCTGATTGAGCTTCAACCTGGGTAGAAAGTTTGGGTCATGGCCCCTGTAGAGCCCTGTGCTCTCCAGGACAGGTGGACCGGACCATTTGAGGTGGTGGAGCGCAAGATTGATGTCACCTACCTGGTGAACTTGCGGTCTCCTAGGAACCCTTTGCGGGTCCTGCATGTTAACCACCTGAAGCCCCACTTAGAAAGGTCCGAAGTGGGCATGCTCCTAGCGACAGATGATGGAATGGAGGAGGAGACTGAGCCTCTTCCTGACCTCCTGTCTGCAACAGAGCAAGATGGGTCAGTGGATGGTGTCAGCCTCTCTGCCACACTGACCCCTGAGCAGCAACAAGATTGTCACCAATTGTTGGGACAATTCTCTGATTTGTTCTCCCTGGTTCCTGGTGTCACTGAGTGGTGCATCCATGACGTGGATACTGGGGACAGTCCTCCTGTGAAGCACAAGGCTTACAGAGTGACTGACAGGGTCAGAGCTTACATCAAGGAGGAGGTCTCCAAGATGTTTGCCTTAGGGGTGATTGAGTCCTCTCACAGCCCTTTGGCCAGCCCAGTGGTCTTGGTCCCAGAAGCTGCTGCGCCTGGTGCCACACCCGAACTCCGGTTCTGTGTGGACTACCGAGGACTCAATTCAGTCACCAGGACTGACACGCACCCCATCCCCAGAGTTGATGAGCTCATTGATCGGCTGGGGGCTGCCAGATACCTCAGCACGTTTGATTTAACGTCTGGGTACTGGCAGATCGCCTTAACTGATGGGGCCAAAGAGAGGTCAGCATTCTCCACACCAGATGGGCACCACCAATTCCGGGTTATGCCCTTTGGGATGAAGAATGCCCCTGCCACCTTTCAGAGGTTGGTCAACCAGGTGTTGGCTGGACTGGAGGATTTCAGTGCCGCCTACCTGGATGACATTGCAGTGTTCAGTGCCAGTTGGGAAGAACATCTGCGCCACCTCTGGGAAGTGTTGATGGCACTGCGAAAGGCAGGCCTCACGTTCAAGGCGAGTAAGTGCCAGATCGGGCAGGGTTCTGTGGTGTACTTGGGACACCAGGTAGGGAGCGGCCAGGTGGCGCCCCTATAACCCAAGATTGATACCATCCTGGCATGGGAACCCCCCAAGACCCAGACACAGGTGAGAGCCGTTTTAGGACTCACAGGGTACTACAGGAGGTTTGTCAAGGGGTATGGCAACATTGTTGCACCCTTGACTGAGCTGACTTCCAGGAATCAGCCCAAGAAAGTGAACTGGACTGACACCTGTCAGAAGGCTTTTGACGCCATGAAGACTGCCATGTGCACAGCACCCGTGCTTCAGGCGCCCAACTTCTCAAAGGAATTTATTGTCCAAACAGATGCTTCAGAGCATGGTGTAGGGGCTGTTCTATCACAGATTAATGAGGAGGGCCTAGACCAACCTGTAGCCTTCATCAGTAGGAGGTTACTTCCACGGGAACAGAGGTGGAGTGCAATTGAGCGTGAAGCATTTGCTGTGGTCTGGGCATTGAAGAAGTTGAGACCATACCTGTTTGGGACTCACTTCCGGGTTCAGACAGACCACAGGCCCCTCAGATGGTTGATGCAGATGAGGGGTGAGAAACCAAAGCTGTTGAGGTGGTCCATTTCCCTACAGGGGATGGACTTCACAGTGGAACACCACCCTGGTACAGGACACGCCAATGCTGATGGTCTGTCCAGATTTTTCCACCGTAGTGAAGCCTATTTCGTGTTTCACTATTGCAAGGCTACCTGACCCCATAGGCCAGAATTGGCAGTTTGATTATAACATCTTATAATCCTAACTGACCCAGGGAACATGGTAGAAAAACGAATTTAGTATGCCTGAACTCAGAATGATAAAATACATCTTTTAGTGAAGTTGGTTTTAACATTCTGTGTTTGAAAATACCACTTCTAGAAAGTAGGTATTTTCTTGCCTAAACCATCCAGCCTGCCACTGCTAGCTTGTGTATTGTATGTCTGGGTTTGTGAGTGACAGGGGCTGGGGGACTCCAGGAGATAGGGTGAGTCAGCACTAGGCTGAATAGACCTAACTGCATGAGGAGTGGTGGGAGGAGTAGCACCTGGGCCTGAATAGGGCTGTGCCTGCTTTCCACAATGCTGGCTCCACCTCCTGTGGTGTGTCTGATGACCCTGGCCCACACTGACAAAGGAATAAGTTGTGCACTGGCAGAATGCACCCAGAACTGGTTTGGACTAGGTACAGGACCCTCTGCCTTCAGAGGACAAAGGATTTGCTAGTATAAATATTGGGGCCCAGACCCCAAGACTTTTGATCACTTCTGGAACAACAAGATGAACCTTTGCCAAGGAGAAGAACCAAGGAAACTGCAGGAGTTTGGACTGCCCCTCTGCCAGTGTGTTGTTTGCTGGGTTGGCCTGCAGTGGTCTTCATTGCCAAGGAAAGGAGAAGGAACTTTCAAAGAACTTTCATCATCTTGCATAATATTTCTCCAAGGGCTTGAACTAGAGCTTGCCTCCTGCTGAAGTCTCAGGGCTACAAGACTTCACCACCAGCTCCCTCCTGAATTCCCTTGCTGGGGATTCTGTCTGCAGAAGCCTGCGTGTCGCTGGGAGGTGGAAGCGCGACTCAACGAGAAGAAGCGTGTCACTGTCACAGCTGTTGCCGTCGCATCGCCGGGGAAGAGCGTTGCCGCCGCAGAGGCTGCCGCCGCATCACCAGATAAGGATGTCTTCGTCACAGCTGCCTGCCTTCGAATCACCGTAGAAGCGTGTCTTCGTCGCAACTGCCTGCTGTTGCATCACCGGGGAAGTTTGTCGCCACTGCAAGGGTCGCCGTCGCATCACCGGAGAAGCGTGTCGCCGTCGCAGCTGCCTGCCGTCGCATCACCGGAGAGGCGTGTCGCAGGGCCTGTTGCGGCTCCAAAGGTACAGAGTTTGCCGCACGGCCGTCGGGCGTGCACGCATCATCTTCACATCGTCGCACCGCATCAAGGGCACACTCTCATCGCATCATACCGGATCGTTGCACCACATCGAGGCGCCTGCTTGCCGCATTGCCCTCCCTGCAGACCCTTTGTTTGCTTTGTGTTACGCATCCAAGGTACTTTTGTGAGAAACGTGTCGCATTTATCATCATCTTGAACTAAGTTACTTCTACCATCTTTAAGTCTATTTTGAGTACAGTATTGTGGATTTTTGTCGTTTGTGGTCTTGTGTTAAGTCTATATAAAGAATACTTATTTTTATAAAACCTGTATGGTGTCCATCTGTAGTGTTTTCACTGTATTACTGTATGTGTTCACAAATGCTTAACACACTGCCTCTGAGATAAGCCTGTCTGCTCGTGCCAAGCTACCAAGGGGGTGAGCAGGGGTTGTCCAGTAGAGTAATCCCCCTTTACCTGACTAGAAGCAAGGGTCCCTATTTGGTCAAAGGTGTATACCATTGCCAACTAGAGACCCCCAGTTCTAACAGAGAGCACTTGTAATTAGCCATCCAGGGATCAGCACTTTTTTGTCTTAACTAATCTGTCATGTGTATGCCACTGGCACTCTACTCATGCCTCACTGTGACCTTCCCTGTCAGCCAAACTTAAAAATACTATTCACATTTAAGCCTCACCTACCCGTCCACCACCTTCACTGCTCTACACCCGGCACAATCTCTGATACAGGTGCCACACTACTCCTACAAGTTCCCTGCTCCAGAATACATCACACTGGTGGGTACACCAACATTTCAGAGCCCATGTCAAGGATGTCCGATGTAATCCAGTACTCTAGGCAATTGCTAAAGACCCTACTCACAGATCACATCAAGATAATTCCAACAAGCATGTGTATGTGCAGCAAGAGAGGGGATAGTCCAATATGCTCCCAGTCCTCCCTTGAACAGATATAAGCCTTTCATTTGGCATCCCTCCCAATCTAAATCATAACCCATTCACATCTTAATACATCCCACAGCAAACATAGCTGGACATCAGGGGGCCAAACACTTATCAAGGATAATGTATCAGCCACTGACAGCAGTGCATGCGCAGTGAGCAGTGAGTGAACACCACTACAACCAGGGATACACATATCTGAAATCAACATCATGAACAAGAACATCACACATCATCACAGCACACAGATCACTCTCGATTATCCATGATTCACTCTTAAGATAGCCCTCATTGCAGTCTCACACTCCACACTCCATTTGCTCCCCAATGATGATCCACAGGTACAGCACAGCTGCTACCATGTGGAAAAATAACATCACCACACTGTACACTCATGACACAGCACACCAAAAAGCAAGTACATGTCCATATCAGGGTGACAGGTCCACACATACTGATGGATCTTCCACACACATTCCTCATCAACACACAAAAGGCTATCTCATCTTTACCTGAGTTAGCACACATGCCAACACATAAGCAGGTGCTCATGCAACACATACCACCACCACCCTTGAGCATCAAGACAGTGTGAAAGTTATTGAATCACAAATCCATGCCCAAAAGAAATCCACATTGACCATGTATGCTACATCTCAATCACCAGACCAAGACTCACATGTAAGTTGGTCACCCTATGTCCACACAGGTCACTATGGACACATCTACATAAACCAATAGAACTACTGTGCCCATTCCACAATCCCTTCCTGTACAGTATGCAGCCACTAGTCCACACTCACTGCACATTAGCACAAATTACTGATCCTGCATCGTGTGCCACAACCTCAAATGCATATTCACATACGACACATACTCAGATAGAACACACATCAGAATTGGTGGCAGTGCCTCAGCAAACACCTACACACTGCAGATACCACCTACTGTTCTACAACTCTGGTAACCACATATGCACGGGGCAAGCCTAGAGGACTGCATTGTAAAATAACCTGTACAATACAGGTTTTACCATCAGTGCAATTAAGTAGACTCAATTAGCACATATCAAATTCAAAACCAGTGCTGAGGTGCACATTTATTTTGGACACAAATGATTCTACCATAGTATAGTGTCACACTATGGAGTTGTGTTGAGTTTTAAACACTTGTATGGCATAGAGTGGAATGTTGTTGAGTGAATAGGTGTATACAGGAGTATTGTACAGGTGAGAAGTGTACAGAGCAATAGGACATAATTGAGTATCTCACAACATATTGGCCTCAAATGGACTTCTGTTGACTGTAGTGTCATACAGTGGTGACAGGTGCACTGTAATAGCATACAGTGGAGTTACGGAGACTGGACTTGGGTACAGGACTGGTATGGTGTGGAAGACCACATAGTGGAGTATACATAGTGTAATGTGACATCAATGTATGGCTAATGGCACATATTAAGTATGTTTGCCAGAGTCAGTCAGCACAGTGATTTCAAAGGTATGCAAGACCAATGTCTGATCCCCAAACCATCACCTCACACATTGGAGTAACACATTCTGCATACTCCCAGCTGATGTGGCCCACAAGTAGGTGTACCCTAGTACAGCGAGGTCACACTGACACACTGCACATTGCACCTGCACCAACGTCCACATGTGCACACAACCTGTTGCATGTGTCTGAGCTTGTAAACAATCAGGCACTCACAAACTGGAACGTGCATGTGTGAAAGGGTTATGCTCAAGTCCACAATCCACATTACTACATCAGCTTTTCACATGACTATCACACTGCATAAGTAGTCAAGTCACACATGTGAATGTACCCATGTGACTATGAAGCCATACCTATCAAAGATAACTGTACACCTACCCTGCTGTGTACACATCAAAATAGATCCGTCACATATGATGCACTGTGTCCACCCCTCAAGTCATCCTGTAAACTAAATAGCCGGTGTTGATGCAGAGGACCCAACGATGACATGTGTACAAACACAGAGCCCAGACAAATAAATATAGAGGCCAAGAGGAGATCATCACAGATAAGCTTCATGGCCCCATTAACCCTCTGACTCAATCAGCACATTACCTGCTCCATGCTCTGTGGACACCTGCAACTGCAAATTAAGTACATGCCACTATGAATGTTGCATTTAGAGCAAGAAACAGCTCACATATACACATACGCTGGTCTGCATCATTAGCAAGGCCAGCGACAAAGCTCTGAACCAAAATATACCTTTAATATAATCTCCATTAGAAAAATCAAGTGCAAAACAACAAGGCCAATGGCCAGTCCAAATAAGAGTCCTCACTTGTGTGCATGAAAACTTGCACAACAGTCCACTGCCATGGAAACCTCCCCAGGATAGTGGCAGCAAATGGGCAGTTCAGGCACCACTCAGGGAGGATATGGTTGGGAAGGGGGAGGCTGGCTCAAACTTTGGGAGAATTGGAACTGGGAGGGGGTGGCTTGTCTGGGGCAATGGGAGGACTGGACCCGGGAAGGAGAGAACTGGCTGAGGCAGTGGGAGCAGTGGATGCAGGAGGGGAGGGCTGTCTGGACCAGGTGGAGTCGTGGCTCAGGGAGGTGGAGGACTGCCATGGGGAGGGTCAGGGGTTGATATATCATGTGGAGGGCTGGGTTTCACTTTACTGGGTATATGATACCCACAAAACTGCTTGGTGGAAGGGAGGAGTGAGGTGGCCACAACAGCCTCCTTCCCAGAGAGTAGAGCAGGTGGGGGGGCTTCTTTCCGGGGAGATTTCCCAGGTCTGGTTGTACGATCGGGGTGTTTTTTTCCCCCTTCCTCCCCGGTTGGGGAGGGACAGCCACCTCTTTTGGTTTGTGCCCACGCTTTTCTGGGGGGTGGGTGGGAGAGGAAGCTTTGGGCAACCGAGCCCTCTTAACTCTGGGTGGGGGGGCAGCAGTGGTAGGACACAGGCCCAGGGCATCCAGTGTAAGGGTCTTAGAGGCTGTGGGCTGAGGTGTGGGGATGGGAGGGGTTTGAGAGTGCAAGGAATCTGAGGTGTGAGATGTGGATTCATGTTTTGGGGGATTATGTTTCTGGGTGTCCTATGATGGTGTTGCTGGTGTGGTTTCATGGGTGCTTTTTGTGTGTGTTTTGGTTGTTGTGGTGTGCTTGTGTTGTTTTGAGTGGTGTTGATGTGTGCCACATGTGGATGTCTGGGTGCCTGTGTGCTCCAGTGTGTGTGTGCTCTGGTCAGGTGGGGGCACTGGGAGGATGGAGGTGGAAGGGACAGGAGCAGGACTGGGAGGTTGGTATTGCTGAATGGCTGTCGTAACTGTGGATGTCATAGACTGGACAGTTCTCTGCAGGCTGCCCATGTCTGAATGAATGCCCTCCAGCAACGCAACAACCTGTGACAACTTGTTGCCATGATCCTGGAGGACATTCACGACTGCAGTCTGACCCACAAAGTTTTGCCCCACAATGTCTATGGCCTCCACACTGAGGGCAGCAGGGGAGACAGGGGCAGTGGTGCCTGGGTGGAAGGGGACTATACCTTTCTTAGGTCTGTGGGCCCGGATAACAGTTTGGGGAGCAGCAGGGAAGGTGGACACAGGACGTGGTGTGGTGGACGGAGTTGCTGATGTAGAACTTGCTGGGTCCACCAACACCATGGAGTCACTGCTGGAATTTGAAGTCGTCGAGCTAGGTGTTTCTGCTCCTGTCTCCTCCAGGGCACTCTTGTCCCCTTCCCAGGCACTGGTCCCATCAGTGTCGCTGAACTCACTGGGACCACTCATGGCAGCTGATTCCCCAATGGTGTCGGGCCCCTCTACTTCCCTGCCCTCAGTAGATGCTGTAAGAGACAGAGACATAGGTTCAGTACAATGGCCTTCTCACAAATATGACATGAAATAAAAAAAAAAATCATTTCACTTCCGAACAGGAATTAACTTGTACATGTACTGGCTGCATCAGCACAATCTTTGGCCTGAATACATGATGTATTGACACATGACTTATGTACATTAATGCAACATGATGCGTTCACAATGTTGTAGTTCCCTAAACACAACACATAGAAACTGGAACATGCTGATAGGTAAGTGACATTACATCCATACATAAACATCTTTACGTACTGCAGCACACCTACTGGTGATCATTGACTTCAGATTTTAAACGCATCACTGACATGGAAGGGGACACCACAGATATCTCATTCCCCCAGAACAAGATGCTCACTGCTGTTCACTACCAGTTGATGTCTTTGAGATTTACACTTCTGAGGATTTCACAAGGACACATGTTTATGAAAAAATGCAATGAAGCAACATGTACAAGTCTTGACAAAGAACAAGGCACTTTGGCCTGAATAGGGCAATCTGATGCAAGGGTCTTGCACGTGATAAAATGTCACATACCAGACAGACGTCGATGTCAGGGTAAGCCTGGAATGATCCAAGGCATCAGAATGACTTTTTAGGTGAAGCTTTGAGTGGCCTCCCTAAGGACAGGGAATGTGTGGTCAACGGTAGTGTCTGGTGTCTGTCATCCCTATGTTGTGCTGACTGCTGACACACAGGGCACATCAATGTCACAAGAGCTCACTCACTGATGGAAATCAGTAGCCACAACTTGCCCATGCACTGATGCATATGTACACCACTACTCAATGTACACACCATAAGTGGTGCCACTCAGAGTGACATTGGCTAATTTTCTCAGAATTTTCAATACAACACTTCTGAAACAATACAATTTCCCATACACACTGATCACATACAACCATGTAAAGCCCTAGGGCAAACTGATTCTCCCAATAGCCACATTCTGCTCCATAGCTGCAAGCAT
Source organism: Calotriton arnoldi (assembly GCA_963921515.1). Lineage (NCBI taxonomy): Eukaryota > Metazoa > Chordata > Amphibia > Caudata > Salamandridae > Calotriton > Calotriton arnoldi. The sequence goes on from CAWUFW010018428.1 coordinate 170,252, forward strand.
CCACTGTCTGACTATCACAAAGACATGTTGCCGTGTACACAATGTAGATCATCCAATGTACAACTGTACTCATCACCATCTATACCATCTGCGCATGTGTGCAGTTGCTGTCATTGTGGCAGGGAATGAACTGATGTGATGCCATGCTGCAGATATCCGACAAAATGTTGAGCTGTGATGCTGCCATCTGTATCATTTGGCTCTACATAACACATAGGACAAGTGTAACCCCTGCTAACTCACTGCACCATGAGTCCTCATTCGTTCATGACTCAATCCACTGGCACATCATCACATGAGTCACAATACTCTGGGACCCACACAGCACACACACAAGGCTGACAAGTGTACTGTGCCAGACAATTCATACACCTTATTTTGATGCGTATAAATGGGTCAGTTCAGAGATCATTTTCCAAATGGAACATGCTAACAGGTCAAGATGATTTGCCCTGACGTTGGTCTTGGAAATGATACATGAGATTCCAACTGTTATACACACCCAGCACCTCTTGCCATTACCACGGGGGCAACTTTGAACAGATTGCATCACACCTGAGACATCTCTGAGGTCCCTCGGTTGATCATGGCTGGGATTAAGGCAGTCAGTCATGCACAAAGTCACACTCAGCCCAATATTCACCCCCAACTTGCTGCTGTTGGGCCCTCAAGCGTCCATCCAGCTCTGGCTGGGTCACCGCCAGGATGCAGGCCATTAGCGGGGTCATGGTCCGGCACACCAGCCTGCCACTTCGAGAGGCCAGACCCAGCTGCATTTCTGCTAGGTTCTTGCTGAGGTGGCAGATGTCGTCCCACCTTTTGTGACAGTGAATACTGTGCCTGTTGGAGACCCCCAGGGTCCGCACCCTGCGGGCGATGGCCCTCCATATAGCCTTGCGCTGATGGACCTTGAGCTGTAGGCATGGGAGACATGAAAAACAAAATTTGAACAATAAGTAGTGGACCATTGTGTGCCAGTCCAGAAGCAATTATACACATACCACACACATTAATCAATGTACAGCAGAGTCTAATAGACCATGTCTCATACTACGCTCTGAGCAAGCTTGATGAGTACAATGGCAACATCTATGAGGATGGACCTACTACCTGGCCATCACATACACATGCAGATGGTATGCACTTACATCAGGGTGAGCAAGGGCCTCATCTGTGGTGCATGATGTGAGTGACCATGACAGACAGTACACTGTAATTGATACCTTGTGGAAATAATCACTGTGTCTGACACTACACACACCTTTACATCTGGGCACATTGCATACCGCCACGTGTCATTGACGTCACAGTAAGGTGCCTGACACTACATTAACTCACTTATGTGACAAGGTTTAGGCCTGTCGTGTGTACTATTCAAACCTCTATATGCTTGTTTCAAAATAGGAGGGTGCACTACTCAGATGTCCAAGCAAGTCATTTGTGAGATGTGGACTTTCTACATTGTGGATTCAGAGGACAGCCCTTTAGCCTATTGTGAGTCCAAAAATGTGAGCCATCACAAGATTCACATGCATGTGGAATGAGAATGTTGACACAGTACATACGCATGTGAGACTCAACACATTATGGCAACAAACCAAGGATGACATATCCACTGTACATGTCTCAGATGTGTAAGAGGTGAGTTGCCACTAATCTAGATGGATACAGGCCTTGAACTCTTGGGCAGACAGGACTCATCTCCATAGTGTCACTGTAACCTCATTTACTTCACTTATCTGTACCCTTTGCCCAATCGACATGTACCATCTCTCTAATGTTTTTAAGTTATCTTACTGATGTTTTTATGTGACATCTCACAGGGAACAGGTGCACAAAGTGACAATTGGTCCAGTCATCAGTGTAACTGTACAATTGCTAAATATTGTTAGGTACAAATCCTCATTGCATGCAGTCATGGATCATGGGAATAAGGCTTAACACACCATTACCGTGAAGTCATTCTGCAAGTCAAAGGTGCACACATTAGTCTTAGCCATGCAGAAACCATACCTGTGATTGAAGTGCCCGAGGGAGCTGCACTAGTGACAATGGTGCCATCCTCACCACATACTCAAGTGCAACAACTTATAAGTCATGTATGGGCCATGTAGAGGTACAAAAAAAAGGCAGATACATTGGCTTGCACTCTGAGGCACATACTAGTGTACAGTTACATAAGCTGAGCATTCTAATGACTCAAAAGAATCTACACATTCACTTACCAGTACCTCTGGTGCACCATTTAGCCGCCTGTACTGGCCAAGGACCTCGTCCACGAGGAGCACCAGCTCCTCTGGGGTGAAGGGACAGGCCCTGATGTTCTAAGTACGAGCCATGAATGGTCCCAGAGATGCAGAACAGCAGCAGGTGATGGGGAGGAATAGCAGACAGCAGTGTCTGTAGGCAAGTGACAAGTATGGGCATTTGCCACACATATATAAGTCCCTAGGGTGGTTTCAATGTTATTCTTCAATTGCAATTGGACCGCAACGCTGCATTTTTCAATGGTGTCCAATGGCTGTGATTGCAGTGGCTGTGCACACCTACCACGATGTTCAAATCCCAAAAGCAGACTGCGACAACAGGTCTCATTGGCTGCCATGTTATTCACATAAGTGGTGTCACAAGGCCGGGGGGGGCAGAATTTCTCCACCGCAATGCTGCATTTTTCAATGGTGTCCAATGGCTGTGACTGCAGTGGCTGAGCACGCCTTCCGCACGGGTAACCCCATTTTCTGTTTGCGTTTCTCGACTTCAAAATTGCCGCACTAATCTCCACACTATTTCCGACTTGAAGGGCACCTTGTGAAGTGATTAGAGAGTGTGTCATTTATATTTTCTCTTTCAAAACATGTAATAGCATTACACATGGGACATTAAACATTGATTTGCCCTTCCTAACAGGTCATTGTCATCCATGTGGGCATGGACACACATTACCAGTGGATTTGTGTTCCCTTGTGAATATGTAAATGTGGCTAATGCAGACTCCTCACAGACGCATAATGGTCTGACCTTGAAATGTGCATATATGCTCTACACAGTGCCGTCGTTTGATGAAGTATTGTCCTGCTTCCAGTCACTGGCAGCATATTGGTATGATGTTGTGCTTTTTTTTACCTCAAGGTGGGTCTGGTTAAGTGACAGCAGCTATATACAAATCTGCGGTCATTCTACTTGCCACCTGTGATTTGTTACCTACCCACAGGGCTGTGTACACATGAATTAGCCATGTACCATTTGTGTAACACCTAGGCAATTATGTAAATTGTAGTAGTTAGTATGTACACCTTACTAACCAAAAGAACTACAGGATGCCAATGTGTGTATCCATGTCACTTGTGCATTACACTGATTCAACAGGTCTGTTAATGTTGTGCTTGTCTGAGTCATTGTGTACGCTGCTAACATCTCATGTTTGCCTCTTTCCACACATGTGTCCCCTGCCAGAGGGAGAAGGAGAAAACCACCTGTCTATCGACCTTTCCTGGACCTGTTGACCATGGAGGATCAAGACATCATCAACAAGTTCCAACTAAATCGCCTTACTCTTCAAGAGCTATGTGGTCAGTTGGAGCCCAATTTAAGGGGTCACAGAACCTATCCAACAGCTTTAACACCAACAGTGAAGGTGATGGCCGCCCTGAATTACCTTGCCACTGGTTCATTTCAATACACGATGGCTACATCAGGTGGGATGCCACAACCGATGTTCAGCATGGTGTTGTGTGATGTCCTGTCGGCATTGTTGACATACATGAACAGTTATTTATATTTCCAAGGAGAGATGATCTGGTAACTGTGATGGGTAAATTTTATGACCTCGGTCGCATCCCAAATGTTGATGGCACACACATTGTATTGTATTGTATTGTATTGTATTCAGAATTTATAGAGCGCACTGCAACCCTACGGGTATCCTGGCGCTTGAACACGTAGGATCAATTATCTTAGAGTGTGATGACGGTTGCAAAAATAGGAAGCACTGAATTACACCCTGGGAAAGAGCCAAGTTTTCAATTTCTTTCTGAATGGCAGTAGATCATCTATCTGTCTAAGTTCGGTTGGTAATTTGTTCCACGCCGAAGCTGCTGCAACGCTGAAGGCTCTTCCACCAGATCTAACTCTTCTGAACTTGGGTACTCTCACCAGTTTGGCTGAGGAAGAGCGAAGATTGCGTGAGGGAACATACCATTCAAATCTGCTCTGTAAGGGTTTGGGCCCAATGCCATGTAGAGCTTTAAAAACTATACACATTGATTTGAATTGCACCCTCTGTACAACTGGAAGCCAATGGAGCTCAGCCAAGGCCTGAGATGAAGAGGACTGGCGAGATCTCTTAAGTGCCAGCTTGGCTGCCATTGACTGGATTCTCTGGAGTTTTCCCATCAAATATTTAGGAGACTCCAGCAATAAAGCATTACAATAATCCAGTTGGCTAAGGATAATACTTCTTACTACCAACGGCCTAGCCTGCTTAGGCAGCAGTGGGAGGATTCTTCGTAGCACCCTCATCAGAGCAAAGCATCTCCCAACTGTCTGGTTCACTTGGGACTCAAGGCTCAGTTTACAGTCAAAACTGATCCCTAGGTTACGAACTACCTTTGTCGGGGTCAAAGAGGCTGTCACCGGTAGTGGCCAAAACCCAGTGGGTAATGGATAAGGAACCTTCCCCACTGAACAGCACAGGATCTCAGTTTTTTCCCCATTGAATTGCAAATAGTTATTTTGAAGCCAGAGAGCCGTGGCTTGCATACAATTATGAAATTTTTCAAGTGAAATTGCCTGACAGCCTTCCAGAGATAAAATCAACTGGGTATCATCAGCATAGTTCACTAGACTAATATTATGTAACTTAATAACAGCCACAAGAGGCTTCATGTAGATGTTAAACAAGATAGGGCTGATTGCAGACCCCTGTGGTACCCCATGTTGGACTTTCCTATACATGGATTGATACGGGGAGAGCAACCGCCTGTTCTCTATCTGAGAGGTAGGATTGAAACCACTTCAGTGCCAGTCCACTCACACCTACTCTGGCAAGCCTGTCCAGAGTACCGCATGGTTAACCGTATCAAATGCGGCGGACAGGTCCAACAGAATCAAGATGGTAACTTGTCCCCTGTCCGCCCGCATTCGAAGATCATCTAATACGGTTACCAAGGCAGTTTCTGTCCCATGTCCAGGACGAAAGCCAAACTGCACATCCTCCAGTTTATCATTGGCTTCTAGAAACTGAGAAAGTTCCCTACTAACCAGTTTTTCTATGATCTTCACTGGGTAGGGCAGCAATGAAATAGGCCTGTAATTCTTCGGGCAGGCTGGATCTAATGAATCTTTTTTCAAGAGAGGTGTGATCAGTGCTTTTTTCCAGCTTACTGGCACCGTTCCACTCTCCAGAGATTGCATGCAAATCAGCCTGAGTGCCGGAAGAAGTTTTGCTCCTAAGGTTTTCCATAGTTTATGCGGTAGAGGGTCCAATGGGGAGCCTGAGGACACACTAATAGCTAGTTTGATAAAATCATCCACTTGTGGTGTTGAAAAATGATCAAGACTATCTGAGGTCTCTGTCATTTCCCACACATTGGCCTTGTTCCACCTCAGGCACGTGATCATATCTACAGGAACAGAAAACATTTTCATTCAATTAATGTGCAAGTGGTATGCCTAGCAGATTTGATCATTTCGCATGTCTGTGCCAAATTTCCAGGCTCTGAACAACTCATATATAATGCAGAATAGCATCATACCACAGTTAATGTCAAATCTTCACCCAGAGAGGGCCTGGCTTGTTGGTGAGTGAGATGTGTCAATATTTTGCTTGTATGTGTGACATGCTTGCCTCCTTCTCCTCAAATACTTCATTCAGATTGTGCATCTGTGTGTCTCACAACTAGGTGACTCAACGTATCCAAACCGGCCTTGGTTGCTGACCCCACTGAGAAATCCAAGGATGCCAGGGAAGGTCCGCTTCAATGATGCACATGGGACAACACGTTAGGTAGTGAAGCAGGCTTTTGGTCTCCTGAAGGCAAGATTCAGGTGTTTGGACAAGACCAGTGGTGCACTCCTCTATTCACCCCAGAAGGCGTGTCAGATCACAGTTGCATGCTGCATGCTCCACAACCTTGCCTTGCGCAAGGAGATCCCCCTGATTCAGGATGATGAGGACCAGCAGGACCCCCCGGCAGAGAATGCTCGCATGTCCAGTAAAGATGATAGTGGCGAGGAGGAAGGTCTTGACCTGCGTGAACAGCTCAACAACTTCTTTCCTTGAGTGTAAGTATGCATTGAGATTGTATGACAGTGACAGTTTGCTTTGCTTTTAGGGCAGAAGCATTGATGATGTGTTGGGATTCTGGCTGTTGTTAGCACACTACTGTGGGGTACTTTGTGCATCACTGTCTTTGTATTTCCATTACCTGAAGTCTATGTTGATGCTGTTGGTTAGTGTTGTCTGATATGAATCTTGTACAGTGTTGAACAGTGGTGTATTGTTGCTGTGGATACATCATATGACTATTCAATGTTATCTTCTTGTTGTGTCATTCTAGGTCCCTCCGCCCTACCATCTACACATCTTACATGTCAGTTTATTGAGCTCATCTGCAGAATGATGCTGTTCTGCCATGCAAGAAGGACAGGAGGTGCCCCGGGTAAGACACAGACTTTGTGAGTAAAACTCTGGCTTGCAGGCAACAGGCACTGCAATGTGATGGATGTTTCATGCGCAACTAGCGATTTGTCAGGTGTTGGTGCATATCCTATATGTTCCATAGTGTTCTTCACTACATTGTGTCTGTTGGGCCAATGCAGTTTTGTTACTGTTCACCTAGGTTGATACATTTGTGTGTACAAATTTGGATGTAGCTACCCATGTGTTTCAGTATTATATACGATGCAAAGTATGTGGGAACACGTACACATGTACTAGAACAGCCAAGAGTGGCTGACACATCTTTTTGGAGTGTACCTGTGGAGATTCTGTCTTTTGACCCATGTTTCTTTGACCGTTTCTCTGGCTGAAACTTGTTGAGCCCTACTTCACATGTCTGTGGATGCACTAATGTAACATCAGTCTGAGTATTCTGGGATTTGACAAGGCACGATGTTGCATACTTGTAAGTGAGATGTTGATATGTATAAACTGCCCTACTGCATGTTCCATTGTTGACATGTGTGTTGTCACTGTGTGGATGTCCTTCTAGCTGCCTACGGGTGTGACAATGTCCTGTAAAAATGTGTGTAGTTTTGACTTCAACATCTGTGACTGTTGACATGTTTTGTACACTCAACAGAACTGTTAGCTTGCACACCAACTAGTGTCTGCATAAATGGATTGTCACAATGTCATCTTGTGGTACATTCACATTCAAGTTTACATTGTACTTACTCTGATGAATATGCAACTTACTCAAAGGCATGGGTGACAAATGTGTTTATTTACATGCAAATGCTGAATAAAATGAAATTGGATAACATTGTGATTGTGAATACAGAGTGGTTAAGTTGTCAGTGATGGTAACATAGAAAATTAGTGTAGTAACCACGACATCGCAATGTGGGACAGGACGGTCAACAAAGTCAATGTTCTGTGCAACGCTGGTGACATTAAGGATGGCTCAGCTTCCTGGTTTGGCTTGGTGCTTTGCCATTAGGTTCTCCTGTGGTGTTTCTCGGACGTCCCCGGTGACTTTGGGGGGTCCACTGCAGCAGGCTCGGAGGTGTCTGAGGACACAATGTGTTGCAGCTCCTGACTCCCTGTGGCCACCGCAGAGGTGAGTTGAGTATCTGCATGCTGTCTACTGGGGGGGAGATATTGCTTGAGCTGCATGGATGTCCCTCAGAACACCAACAAGCTGGCAAATGAGATTAACTATTTGTCCGACTCGGGTGTCCATGGACCTCTGCAGCAGCCGGATCTCCCGGAGTTCCTCTACAACATGTCCCATCTGTCCCTGGTTCTGCTCATATGCCCCAAGGACTCTGGTGATGGTAGCCAGGGCTTCAGTCTCAGTGGCCTCCTGTGATTGCCCCCAGCTGCCCACCCATCTTTCCTGCACACCCGGACCTATGGACTTGGCTGAACCTGCACCCGCACACTGTCCCCATCTTGCTCAGTGAGGGTGGTGGTGTTGGTCACCTCTGCAACAGGGACAGTGGTGCAGGCAGCAGTGGTGGTGGTTGCTCCACAGGTAGTTGGTGCAGGGCTCTGCGTTGTTGTTGCATCTGTGGTAGGAGTTGTGATGGTGGTGGGGCCACGGAGGCCCTCTGACTGAGTACACCCTGGCAGGCCAGAAGGGCAAGCTCGGTCATCCACATCCGAGAATTGGGGAGAATCTGCTCCAAAGAGTTCATGTTCCGGGGGTGGAAACTGATTCTGCTGGTTGTGGGTGGTCTCGCCAGCTGTTGATAGCAATCCACCTGTTGGACAAAGGTTACATTGCCAGGCGGTTGTTTGCATTCCACAACATTGGTGACACAGTATTTAATGTATTAGAGGAGAAGACCAAAGTTTTTGCATTGAACATACTAGTCAATTGTAATAGTTTTTCAGCAGTATGACATGAACCAGAGGTACATCCATTACTTGTTTTTGAGGTGACATGGAGATGTCAAACATTTGACATGTTGGGATTGGCTGTTTCCAAGGACATGTAGCCAGCTACCAACCTGGTGCTCATCCACTTTAATTTAGGCATATATATTGTTGATTTAGCAAAACCATGTTTTACATATGTAGGCTTTTTCAATTTTGTGTTGGCCATTTTGCATTGACAGCATGTGGGCTGTGTTAGTTGAATGAGTGCCCATGCATGTATCGTGGCCATGTCAGCCTTAATGCTTTACAAAATTAGGACTTACACATAGCATTGTGCACATATCATGATTGCTCTCTGCATTTCTTTACATAGGTCTTTGTGATTGGAAGTGTGAGTTCTCTAACTTGTATGCGAGCATAGCTGTGTGAGCAGCTGATGTGACATATGGAGCATTGCATACTTGGTTAACAAGTGAGAAATGTGGTGAGAGGATTGTTCCATCCTGTTCAGGGTTGATGCACAAGAGTTTAAGAGGTCTACCTACCTGTGATATGAAGCAGAGCAGTGAAATGGCAGCCACATGGCTCTGGGGGGGGAGTGTTCCATCATGTTCAGGGGTGATGCAAGGGAGTATAATATGGCTACCTATCTGTGATATTAAGCAGAGCAGTGAAATTGCTGCCACATGGTTCTGGGGTTGGGGGAGTGTTCCATGCTGTTTGTAAGTGAGTCAAGAGGACCTGGTGGGGGTTGTAGTGGTGTTGTCCTGTCCCCACACTCCCCTCCCTAGTAAGATTGCTACCTACCTGTAAGGTGAATCAGAGGAGTGAGATGGCTGCCACATGGCTCTGGGGTGGGGGGAGTGTTCCATCCTGTTCAGGGGTGATGCAAGGGAGCATAATATGGCTATCTACCTTTGAGATGAAGTAGAGCAGTGACATCGCTGCCACATGGTTCTGGGGTTGGGAGAGTGTTCCATGCTATGTGTGAGTGAGTCAAGAGGGCCTGCTGGGAGTTGTAGTGGTGTTGTCCTGTCCCCACACTCCCCTCCCTAGTAAGATGTCTACCTACCTGTGAGGTGAATCAGAGGAGTAAGATGGCTGCCACATGGCTCTGGGGTGGGGGGAGTGTTCCATGCTGTGTGTGAGTGAGTCAAGAGGGCCTGCTGGAAGTTGTAGTGGTGTTGTCCTGTCCCCACACTCCCCTCCCTAGTAAGATGGCTACCTACCTATGAGGTGAATCAAAGGAGTGAGATGGCTGCCACATGGCTCCAGGGTGGGGGAGTGTTCCATCCTGTTCAGGGGTGAGGCAAGGTAGCATAATATAGCTACCTACCTTTGAGATGAAGCAGAACAGTGAATTGGCTGCCACATGGTTCTGGGGTTGTGTGAGTGTTCCATCCTGTATAGGTGTGAGGCAAGTAGGCCTGGTGGGAGCTGTAGTTTTATTGCCCTGTCCCAACACTCCTCTCCCTAGTAAGATGGCTACCTACTTGTAAGGTGAAGCGGAGAAGTGAGATGGCTGCCACATGGCTCTGGGGTGGGGGGAGTGTTCCATGCTGTTTGTGAGTGAGTCAACGGGGCCTGCTGGGAGTTGAAGCGGTGTTGTCCTGTCCCCACACTCCCCTCCCTAGTAAGATGGCTACCTACCTGTAAGGTGAATCAGAGGAGTAAGATGGCTGCCACATGGCTCTGGGGTGGGGGTGTTCCATCCTGTTCAGTTGTGAGGGAAGTGGGCGTGGTGGAGTTGTAGTGGTGTTGTCCTGTCCCCACACTCCCCTCCCTAGTAAGATGCCTACCTACCTGTAAGGTGAAGCAGAGGAAGGAAATGGCAGCCATGTGAGAAAGTGGTGGAATGAGTGTGTTCTACATAAGCGGGTTTTGGTATTGAAATTGTGGCTCAATGGTTGTGCAAGACAGTACATGACAGTGTGATGGGAGAATTTTGTTGTTGGTACTTACCAGTCTCCACTCCCCCAGCTATTCCTGTGAGACTCTCTGGATGCAGGATGGCAAGCACTTCTCCTCCTATTCTGTAAATGTTAGTAAAGGAACGGGAGGGCCCCTGCCAGTCCTCTGAGCTGCCTCATGGTTTCTGGTGGCCTGGTATTTCACACAGGCCTTGAGGTCATGCCACCTCTTCTTAATGTCAGGCAGTGTGCGCAGGGTGGTACATACTGCATTGACTTTGTTGGCTTTCCTTTCCCACATTTGATTTTTTCTGGCAAGTGGTGACTGTTGGACCATGGCTCCAAACACATGTGGTTCTACTCTAATGATCTCATCTACCATCACTGACAACTCAGTGTCAGTGAATTTGGGCATCTTTTTTGTGACATGGAGAGTAGTGTGCAAAATGAGAACTAGTGCAAATAGGAATGTGGTAGTGGAGGTGTGAAAGTTGTGTCAGTTGTGTGGGTGAAAAGGGTTGGTGCATGGAGATAGGTGGGTGTGGTGGGGATCCAGCGGTGTACTAACAACAGATACTCCACTACCATATACTCACTTGGGCCCATATAACTATTTCCACTAAACAGCAAGTAGACCGCTGGGACCTTAGTTTATGTTTTTCATATTTCAAGATCTAGTTATTTCTTTCCCTAACTAAACCTTTCACTGATCAATTAGTTCTTTCCTCTGGTCAATGGACCATTAGTTGGAACTAGTTGATGGTGATAATTAACGTAACTTATTAAACATTTCTTGATTAAATGAAATAATCACAGACTCGGGAAGTTTTAAATCTTTATCTAAATTAATTGCGTATGAACCATCTCAAACGTTTCAGTACAAACACCCTCATTCGCATGAGTGTCAATCCAATCAAGTTTCAATAGACATTTAGAAATTCAGATCCACACAATAACTATGCTCAGAAAGAAGAGGACAGAGAGAGAAGGACATTTATCAATACGACATATTTATATTTAGAAAGAATGGTATGAAGACCAACCCCCCTGGCCAAAGGGCTGGTAAGGGTCCCCGGGATAGATCAGGAGACAAAGACTTCAGGACAGGAAATCAGGACAGGACAGGATACTTCACCTCTCTAGGTACCGACGACTACGTCGCACCCCTCTCTGACACTCTCTTCCTCCTCGTGGTTCTTCTGCGATCTTCTTTCTAACCCAATTAAGTCAAATAGATGGTTCTGCATTCGATTTCTTCATCAGCGTCTCACAGCATCAGCACCACCCACAGCACCAACAGCATCCCGAGCTCTGCTTCTGTGCGTCCGTAAAGCTGGCTCCCAAAAAAACGTGAACAACTTAACTAACTAAAACTACCTCAATTATACCTTTTCATAGCCATGTACCACCCATTAATGTTTCAATTTTACAAAATACTAACTCTGATTGGACAGGCGAGGGGGGGATGATCATCACCCCATGCTTACATTTCACTTATTTCTTTAAACCATCGTCTTCAAATCCCTCCCCTCAAACTTTATTAAATCATTTCCTTTCCCATACATCTCCAAACTTTATTAATACAAAATGTTGCGACGTTATGAATAAAGCTCCTTCATATGAACTCTTCACCCTCATGTTCCCAGGGCACATCTTCGTTGGCCTTGGACGCGTGACAAGTCCTTACTCATCTTTCCGTATTCTCTCTCGGGTACGCATGCGTGGGGTTATGTCAGTCAGCTCAATTCAGACAAGTGTAGAGGGCCCAAATGCGCACTAATAATAAAGTCAAAAGAAGAAATGTTATTCTCAAAAATAAATGGTTTCACTGTATACCACCAACCTCTACTCTAACCCACTCCATTTATTATTTCCCTTTCTGCATTTGCGCTAATATAAAACTTACTTTCTATTTCAGCTAAGCAGGTGGCATGCATGTGAGCTTTCAAGCGGCCATTTTATCGTCTATTGCGCAGGCGCAAGATTTTCCCTCCAAGCATTAGTACGTCATACATGTAGTAGATGCATGCGCAGTAAAGATTCCCTGTTAAAGTGCGTTTTAGTCCTTCGTTCATGTTGTTATAATTTGTAAACACATAGGCAAGCTTCATCTTCCCGTGTGTCTTTTTCTAAATGCGAATTATTAATTACAAACACGTTGTTAGTAATCCGTTAATGAGTTTAAACGAGAGGATTGCTTCCGAGCAAGTCTCATTTACGAGTCCTTGCTCCATCAATCCCCTCTCTGATGGCATCTTAAGCCATCACAAAATTACCCATCCCATCCCAGATACCAACTTTAACATTTCTCAGTTTTCTTCTATTTCTCCTCTCAATTTTTCATCAATCAACTCGTTTCCTTCTAAATCTCTCATCTTTTTATATAATCTGCCTTTCATTTCTTCCAGCTGTATTTCATCATATTTTCTCTTTTGTTTCTGTCCCTTTCCTTTTCTTTCAAAATGTACTTTCTCTTTCCTAGCTCTTCTACAACACTTATATGTAATCATTATTATCATCACTACTGTTAATATCATAACTAATGGTATTAATATTTGACCTAGAAAACCCTTCCCCAAACCAACAAACCATTTCCCTACTGATGTTATACTTTTTGTTAGTCTTCCCCACACACTGTCAACCTCCAGTTGGGTCAAGTCTTTATGCATTCTTGTAATGTTTTCAATATATCCTTTAATTTCTCTGCTCTTGTCCAGAATATAAGAGCAGCAGTGTTGAATTTTCAACATGCCACAGACTCCACCTTCTTTTGCCAACAATATATCAAGAGCAAGACGGTTCTGTAAAACCATAGACCTGATTGCAACCATTTCCGTGTTAATCATTAAGAATCCTTCTGCAGTGTCTGTAGAAAGACGATCAACTATGGTTGATAACTTACACATTTTCTGTGAATTCAGAATGACTCCAACTGAGGGTATCAATGCACTAAAAATGTCTCCTACAATTTCAGAAAAACTAGCTCTTTTTCTACGTGTTAATCCATTAGAATTCTCATTGGTTCCACTGATTTTATCTACATGATAGATCTTTGGAAAAACTATTCCAAAATAACAGCTCCCGTACCATCTTGCAGGTAACCTATAATAGGCATTGCTCCCACAAACATAAAACACTCCCGGAAATACAGGATCAGTTCCCCCTTTTAGTCCCCACCCTCCTAAAATTAGGGAGTTGTGTTCACATTCACTGGAACCAATGTAATTATTGTTATAATCTGTCTTTAATCTATGGAGGCAGAATTTTCCCCTTTTCACAAAATCCAGGTACATCGCAGCATGAGCCTTGCCACTTGCATAGATTCCCTCCTTCCCAACCCATGGAGGTACATGGGTTTTCTGTTCAGTTGCCTTCTTTATTAAATCCTGTCTCCTTTCTTCTACTAAATCCCCAAAATCTTTTTCTTCTTTTCTTAATGTACATGTTAGATTATCTTTTTGTGCTTGTACTAAATCTATCGAACTCATTGTTATGAAAAATTCACCCATAAACTGTGCATTTTTACTACTAGCTACTGGATTCATATTCTTTCTAATAGGTAATTCAGAAAATACTACATCAATGTCTGAATAAAAATATTTAAGTCTCCCTGTAGCATAAAATAAACTTGACAAAATACTACATGACACACCATACGTTAAAGGTATATGGTGATACGTCATTCCCTCTGATACTGATGATGGTAACTTCATACACATGTAGCAATTATTAATCTCCATAGTGCTAACATATTGAAATAACAATTTAATAAATACATTAGAGGACGTATTATAGTCTGATTCATTATGATAGTTTGCTTCATCTTCTACCCCTATTTCTATTTCAGTTTCTTTTATTCTATCCACCTTAACATTAGTATCTGTACTATTTTTGTCACTTGTTTTCATTAACAAAGGTACTCCTACTGTTAGGAATAACCACCCTAATGCTGCCAACACAATACTACAAAAACAAAATCTAAAACACTTTCTTTTTAATCCACATTTTGGTTTCCCGGTAACTTCAATTTCTGCCATTTTATTCCTGAGAAAATTTATTTTCTCTTATCTTTTCTTTGTCAATTTTGGCTTTCCTTTTTCGTTCTTAAGGAGGCCTCAATTTGCTTTCATCAATCTGAACAATATGAATTTCTTCTGTTTCATCAGTCAGATCTAGGGATTCAAATTCTTCGAGTATGACGTAAGTCCATTCAGGAGCCTTGTATCTCCTGTTTAAGTTTCTCAATCTTGGACTTTTTCGAGTTATCTTTGCCAAAGTTTGTTTAGATTGTGTTTGACTTGTGACTTTGTTTACTTGTTCTGTTTTCTTTTTAGATTTTCTCAAGTGATATTTTAGTTTCTTTACTCCAGTTGGCCAATTGTCTCCCTTTCTGATTCTTTTGATTTGGCCTGCGTTTTCACCTTCCTTATCTCTTTGTAAAGTTCTTTTTATTTCATTTATTCTAGGCACAATCTGTTCTGTTTCTCTGTTTTCTGTGCTTGTACCATCTTTTACTTCCACCTGCTCAGGTCTTACCGTATTTTGTTCTTCTTCCTGAGCTTGTTCTTCTAATTCTATCTGACCCTGTTCAGGTCTTACTTCAAACCTTTCTTCTTCTGCCTGAACCTGTTCTTCTAACTCTACATGATCCTGTTCAGGTCTTAATTCAAACTTTTCTTCTTCTGCCTGAAAGTGTTCTTCTATTTTTCCCTCCTCAGGTTCGTGTAAGTCTTTTTTATCTTCCACCTGAGTGTGTTCTTCTTCCCCTGTCTTTTCCTGAATACTTTCCTGCCTTTTCAGTTCTGTTCTTCTTCTGGTTTCATTGACATCATCAATTATTTCAATCACTGGTATCTAGTCTTCCTGACTTGTACTTGGCTGTTCGTCATATGGTTGTCTTTCAGAATCTATTACTCTAGTTTCTTCAATTTCACAGTTTACAACTCCTGACGCTTCAGCCTGTTCAGTCAGTGGTTGCTCTTGTTGTTCTGATGGACTCGGAACTCTTCTGGTATGGCTGGCCTGAATCCAGTTGGGTAAACCTGCACACTTCACTGCTGTGGTAGTGACTAGTATGACTTGCCGGGGTTTGTCCCACCTTAGTGCTAGGCACGACTTTCTTGCGTGTTTCTTCACTAGCACCCAATCTCCAGGATTCAAATCATGTGCTTGGTCTGGCTGTCTTTCGACTGCATCTTCTCCAACCTGGTGAGAGACAGAACGCATCATTTCAGCCAATCCTTTGCAATAGTCCAATACCAGATCATCAGTTATACTCATTAGTTTATTCCCAGGAATAAATGCCTGTCGCATGGCTCTTCCCATGAGAATCTCATGTGGGCTCATTCCTGTTTTTCTGTCTGGAATACTTCTGAGACCCATCAATACAAGAGGTAATGCATCTGGCCATTTCAGCTTTGTGGATGCACACACCTTTCCCAATCTTGACTTGATTGTGCCATTCATTTGCTCAACAATTCCAGAAGCCTCTGGATGATAAGCACAGTGCAGTTTTTGTTCAATGTTAAATGCAGCACAGATTAATCAAATTATTTCATTATTAAAATGAGGGCCTCTATCTGATTCCAAAGTGACTGGAAAACCAAATCGTGGAACTAACTCCCTCAACAACAATTTTGCAACTGTAAGACTGTCATTTCTTTGAGTGGGATAGGCTTCCACCCATCTTGAGAAAAGGCATACTATGACAAGTATATATTTCAGTCCATTGCATGGGGGCAATTCAATAAAATCTAACTGTAATCTAGTGAAGGGTCCCTCTGCCTTTCCAATCTTTTCCCAGCTTACCACTGTCTTCCTACCAGGATTTTGCTGCTGACAGGTTAAGCATCTTTGGCAAAGGCTTTCTGCGATTACCCTGAATTTTGGATTGTACCAACTCTGTCTGAATAGCCTAATCATTGAGTGTCTCCCTATGTGTGTTGCTCCATGATACACTCTTGCCATTTTGGAAAGCAAACAATCTGGCATGACTGGTCTTCGATCTAAGTACACCCATACCTCATCATGAGGTCTCTTTGTACAGGCTGCCTTTAGCCAAATTTCCTTTTCCTTTTCCTCAACTTCTTCCTGCAATTGTCTAATCTCATCCCATGTTTCTGGTACTGAGAAAAACATAAGTTGGCATCTGGTTTCACCTGCTTCAATTTTTCGATTTATGGCCACTGTATTTTTGGCACAGTACTTGGCCACTTGGTCAGCATAATTATTGCCAGCAGTCACATAGTCATTTCCTGACTGATGTGCAGCACATTTTACAACTGCTATCTCTTTTGGCAATTGTAATGCTTCCAACAAATCCTTCACATTTTTGCTGTTTCTGATAGGGGATCCTGAAGAAGTCAGAAATCCCCTCTGCATCCAGAGCTGGCCGAAGTCATGCACAACCCCGAACCCATATTGACTGTCCGTGAATATGGTTACTCTCCAATTTTTCCCCTTTTTACATGCCATTGTTAAGGCAACCAATTCAGCTACTTGTGCAGACTTGACCCCAGGTAAACAGGATGCTTCAATTACCCCAGATATTTTACAAACAGCATATGCAGCACTTAGTCCTCCTTCTTGTGTTCTGAGGCAGGAACCATCTACAAATAACTCATGGTCGCCTCTTTAAAAGGTGTCTCTTTTATATCAGGCCGGGGCTTCGTGCATAACTCAGTCACGTCCAAACAATCATGATCACTCTCATCCCTCACTTCCTCATCGCAAGGGTCTGGCAGTAGGGTAGCTGGGTTCATGATTGTACACCTTATCACAGTCACGCTCTCAGCTCCCAATATCACTCTTTCATACTTAGTCAATCGACTAGGGGTGAGATGCTCTGTTCTTGTCAAAAGAATCTCAACTGAGTGTCGAACAAAAACTTTTACTGGATGTCCCATCACTATCGACTCACTTTGCTCCAGACTCATACAAGTAGCAGCTACTGCTTTTAAGCATCCAGGCAATGCTGAAGCCACTGGGTCCAATGTAGCTGAAAAATATGCCACTGGACGTCGACTCAATCCATGTCTCTGTGTTAAGACTGAAAGTGCACAATTTTCTCTCTCACAACAGAACAAAGCAAAGTCTTTTGAATAATCAGGCATGCCCAAAGCAGGAGCCTCACACAAACAGTTTCTTAGTTTCACAAATGCCTCTATGCAGTCATTATTCCAATAAATCGGATCTTTTGCTCTTTTCCGGATCATCTGTATTAATGGTTTTGCTAACATTGAAAAACTATTAATCCATTGCCTACAGTATCCAACCACTCCTAGAAACATTCTCATTTCTCTTTGAGTCTGTGGCAATTGCATTTCTTTGATTATTTTTATTCTTTCTGGTGTCATTTTTCTAACTCTTCTTTCTATTTTATGCCCTAAATATCTAACTTCTCGTTGGCAGTATTGTAATTTTTCTGGAGACACCTTGTGTCCTCCTTCAGCCAAATGGTTCAGCAATGCAATTGTGTCTGTGACACAGTCTTCTCGTGTTTTTGATGCCACCAGTAGGTCATCAATGAACTGGACCAAAACAGATTTTCCAGGCATAATCAATGACTCTAGCCACTTCTTCAAAATCTGATTAAAAATTGAGGGACTCTCTGTGTACCCTTGAGGAACTCGACACCATGCGTAAATATGATCCTCAAACTTAAACGTAAAAAGATACTGACTGTCTGGGTGCAAGGGAATAGAAAAGAACGCTTGGCATAAATCAATCACTGTAAACCAACCTGCATTCCAGGGTATCTGATAAAGGATCACTGCTGGATTTGGCACAATTGGGCAACATGGCACTACAATTTTATTTATTTTCTGTAAATCCTGCACTATTCTGTACTTTCCGCTAGACCTTTTCATTCCCATTATTGGTGAATTACAGGGACTACCCATCACTTCTTTTAGAATACCTTGTTTAACCATTCGTTCAATTTCTGGAATAATTCCTGCTTTTACTTCTGGACTCATCTTGTACTGTCAGGTGTTTGGATACACTGCACCTTCTTTCACTGTCACTTTAACTGGGTCTATATTTGTCATTAGCCCAATGTCTTTTCCTGTAAAATCCCACACTTCTGGATTAACTGTGGTTCTCAACTCTTCTGGTAATTCATTCTCAGGTATTAGTGAAAACATCTCATCTACTTCTGTTCCCTGTTTGGTCAGCATCATCTTGTATATCACGTCTTCATCAGGGGTTTGGAAAGCGACACCATCCGGTGTACAATAGATCGTGCAATTCATCTTGCACAAAAGATCTCTTCCCAACAGATTTACTGGACTGGAATCGCAAACTATAAACCGATGCATTTCTTTGAAGTTTCCAATGTGCACCTCCATTGGTTTTGTGATTGGGGTTCTAATCTGTTGGTTAGACACGCCAACAACTTGGATTGATTCTCCCGAGAGTGGTAGGTTTGGGATGTCTGCTGTTCTCACAGTAGACCTGGTAGCACCAGTATCCAATAGGAAAGTAATGTCTTTACCTTCTACTCTCCCATCAACAAATGGACCTGACTGATCTACCGGCAAGGATGCGCCAAGCACGCACTCCTCTTCCTCCCCCCTCAGGCACCGTCATTGTGTGACATCTGAATGTTCTTCATCATTCTGTAAAAAATATTGTGTAATTGTTCTATTATTCTTACCACTTTCTCCTTGAAATCCAGTGTTTGCACTGAAACTTTGATGGTTCACAAAATTTGGCATAGGAGCTGGTGGCACCTGATATTGTGGTGTAACTACCTGCTGCTGCTGATTCCTAAGTACTTCATTCTGCATCTGTGGGATTCAATTTTGATTTGGCCCATTATTACTCTTATTATTCTGAGTACTCTTACACTCGTTCTTCCAATCTCCAAGCTTTCCGCACGCATGACAAGGAAACTTCTTTTCGCTTCTTCTCTGTCCATTCGTCCCCTATATTTATTACCATTCGCTCCTTGATTATTCTGACTCTGTTCTTTCACTTGATTATTATTTTGGTCATTTGTTTTCTCTTCTTGCTGTTCTGCCAATTTAACTTGTGCCCACATCATTTTCTCTTTTAGCTTCCTACACCTGGCCTCAATGTCATCTCCGCAATATTTCGCGTACTTTAAAATCTCATCCACTGTCTTGCTTTGCCAACACAACATGAGCTGCTGTATCATCTGACTCATTTCTTATTTCAAACCATATACGAACCGATACACAAAATGTCCCATATCCTTGTCACCGATATTCTCAAAACCACTATACTGCTTAAACACCTGTAACAACCTTGCATAATACGCATGTACAGATTCATTTGGTTCTTGAGTTGTTCTATCTATTTTTACCCAATCTGTTTCTTTAGGAGGAATTTTCCCTTTCAAATACGTAATCACTTGGTGATACTTTTTCATCACCTCCTCCGAGGGTGCTCCTGTCTTTACATCTCTAGCATACTCCTCATTAGGCCAGTCAATTGTAATTTTACATTCTGTCCATAAATCAGCAGGTACCACTATATCAAATAGACCATCCAAGTCTTTCAATAAAACCTTTGAAACCTTCACAAATCTCTCTACCTGTTTGTACCACTCAACTGGTTTTTCTCTCAGCTTTGGAAAATCATTTGTAAATGACAAAATGTCTTGTCTACTCCAAGGAACATGAACATATCCACCTCCAGGAACCTCTCTCATTGGACACAATTTTTCCACCTTGCTTGTTTCTCTTACTGGAAATGCAGCTGCTGCTTCTCTCGCTTGTACTTCTTCTTTCTTTCTTATCCATCTAATTCTCCATTTATCGATGTCTCCCCATTTTTGCAAAATGTTCATTAATTCTTTTATCTGTAGTCTCTTTCCAGAAGCATTTACGCTTTCTAAATCCTTATCAGTAAAGTCCACTCGATATGGTGTCTGCAACAACTTCGACTTCCCTATGTCTATTCCAATCTCTGAAGCGACTTCAGTCAATCTCTCATGAAATACTCTTGCTCTCCTTGTTATACTCTTACATAAAAATAATAATTCCTCATCATTATAAGCGTTCAATCTTTCTGTACCCACACATCCTGTCATCATCTCTTCCAATTCTACTTTCAATCTGCTAATGTCTAAAATTCTTGGTGTTGGGTTCTGATTATCCCATTCCTGTGCCCACCTTTTTATTTCTTCAGAGGTGACTACTGTTGCGCCTCCAGTTCCAGCATGAACCAAAGGTCTTCTTTCTCTCAAATTCATGGGCGTAACTCTCTTTGGAGTCTCCGTCAAAGGTTCTACATTAGGGAGATCCATTAGTGAAATAATTGACTCACTTTCGCTAACCTGATCATCTGCAATTATTATTTCTTTTCTAGGACTATTTAGTGGAATTGTCACAGATTGTGGTTTCTGGCAAATCTTATTATCTCCATACAATGGGATTACCGGACCAATGGTTACTGGTACTGTCAAGGCTTCAGTATTCAAATTTAACTGACTTATCCTTTGAACTAGTTCTTCCCTAGTTTTATTCAGGGCTTCTCTTTCATTATCCTGCAACACTCTGTTATATGACGTTTCATGTAAAATCTGTGGGGTTAATGGCATTCCCATTACTGGTGCACTTGGGGTAACCTTACTAGCTGCTTCCTGATACGGTGGCGGATTTTTAATTAAAATATCCCCTAATAACACGTCATCTGATTCACCATATCCTGCTGAGTTCATATGTTTAGTTTTCTCCTTACACTTTCCTCCAGACTGTTCCTCAGCCATTAACACTGGATATAACCCTTCTGATACCATAGCTCTCCTCCATTGTTTCATCTGCCCTTCGGGTGACTCATGCAAGTGTCTGGGAAAGAATCCTCTATACCTTCCACCTCTGCATTTCTCTCGTTCATATGACTCAGTCTCCCATTCCTCCAAAGCCTCATATTGAGTTAAACCTAGGTCTAGGTTCCAAATCATTCATTTTCAATCTCAAATTCTGAAGAATCCTCCCATTAAACGTACCATCCTTAGGAAATGCTAGCACACCATCGTCCTTCGTATATTCTATCCAGTTTTCCAACCACACGCATGTATGATATCCTCTTTCCATCATCATAAAAGATGCTGGTGTCTTCGGTGGCGGAATAGGAATTCCCTCTCTAGTCAACACAGGCTTATCCTTTACAAAGAAATTCTAAATTTTCTTAAAAAATGACATCTTTCTTTTCTCTCCATACATCCTTGAGGATCGATGTAAGAAATTATTTTCTGCAAACCCTTGAAATCTTCTACCTGTACGTCTTGCACTAACAGTCAAATCAAAATCCCGCATACAATTCTTCTCTCCACCAATCCTAGCACAGCTTCTAACTAGCTATCCAATCAAATCAGGCTCACGCCAGTGATCTGACCAATGCCAGCGTGGCCTTTCCTTGACGTCAGTTCTGCTCCTTAGTACTGACCCCTCCTTTACAAGGCTGCTCCTGTCACACGCCCGCTGCTTCTTCCAATCCCAGCGTGGCACACTGTGATGTCAGTACCACTCCGGCAACTGACCCTCCCTTCACAAGGTAATACAGAAAACTTATTTCTTGATATTTTCTTTAAAATTCTTTGTTATTAACAACATAAAAACATTTGCTACTCTGTCTGTTCCACTAAATCAAAGGATAGTTTATTTCTTTCCACTGCGAGTAAAACCTTCCGCTTACTCTTCATATAAGCTCCAGAGAACCTGCTACTCCTCCGGTGTCACCCGTTTTGGGAATTTTGAGACCAAAATTTCACCAGCGAACTCCTTTTGCTATCAATCTAGCTCGGAAGAACCTGCTACTTCTTCAGGGTTACCCTTTCTAGGTGATATAATGCCTAAAGTTTCACTAGCGAACTCTTTGCTATCAATCACTCTTACTTTTACACAGAAAAAATAGTCCCTACTTTAACACTGCTAGCCCTACCTAGCTCCTCAGTGTTATTCCAACAGACGAGTAACCTCACTGCAGTATGGTTTCTATCGCCACCCACTATTCATTCCCCGGGAATTTTCCAGACGACATAAAACAAAGACGCTAACTCTTTTTGTTAAAACATGAATCAAAAATCAATAATCTATACTTATCACCAAACGTCAATAATAACCATAACTCTGCTACCAGAAAACTGATCCAGCGGTGTACTAACAACAGATACTCCACTAACATATACTCCCTTGGGCCCATATAACTATTTCCACTAAACAGCAAGTAGACCGCTGGGACCTTAGTTTATGTTTTTCATATTTCAAGATCTAGTTATTTCTTTCCCTAACTAAACCTTTCACCGATCAATTAGTTCTTTCCTCTGGTCAATGGACCATTAGTTGGAACTAGTTGATGGTGATAATTAACGTAACTTATTAAACATTTCTTGATTAAATGAAATAATCACAGGCTCTGGAAGTTTTAAATCTTTATCTAAATTAATTGCGTCTGAACCATCTCAAACGTTTCAGTACAAACACCCTCATTCGCAAGAGTGTCAATCCAATCAAGTTTCAATAGACATTTAGCAATTCAGATCCACACAATAACTATGCTCAGAAAGAAGAGGACAGAGAGAGAAGGACATCTATCAATACGACATATTTATATTTACCAAGAATGGTGTGTAGACCAACCCCCTGGCCAAAGGGCTGGTAAGGGTCCCCGGGATAGATCAGGAGACAAAGACTTCAGGACAGGAAATCAGGACAGGACAGGATACTTCACCTCTCTAAATACCGACGACTACGTCGCACCCCTCTCTGGCACTCTCTTCCTCCTCGTGGTTCTTCCACAATATTCTTTCTAACCCAATTAAGTCAAATAGATGGTTCTGCATTCGATTTCTTCATCAGCGTCTCACAGCATCAGCACCACCCACAGCACCAACAGCATGCCGAGCTCTGCTTCTGTGCTTCCGTAAAGCTGGCTCCCAAAAAAACGTGAACAACTTAACCAACTAAAACTACCTCAATTATACCTTTTCATAGCCATGTACCACCCATTAATGTTTCAATTTTACAAAATACTAACTCTGATTGGACAGGCGAGGGGGGGATGATCATGCTTACATTTCACTTATTTCTTTAAACCATTGTCTTCAAATCCCACCCTTCAAACTTTATTAAATCATTTCTTTTCCCATACATCTCCAAACTTTATTAATTCAAAATGTTGCGACGTTATGAATAAAGCTCCTTCATATGAACTCTTCACCCTCATGTTCCCAGGGCACATCTTCGTTGGCCTTGGACGCGTGACAAGTCCTTACTCATCTTTCCGTATTCTCTCTCGGGTACGCATGCGTGGGGTTATGTCAGTCAGCTCAATTCAGACAAGTGTAGAGGGCCCAAATGCGCAGTAATAATAAAGTCAAAAGAAGAAATGTTATTCTCAAAAATAAATGGTTTCACTGTATACCACCAACCTCTACTCTAACCCACTCCATTTATTATTTCCCTTTCTGCATTTGCGTTAATATAAAACTTACTTTCTATTTCAGCTAAGCAGTGAGCTTTCAAGCGGCCATTTTATTGTCTATTGCTCAGGCGCAAGATTTTCCCTCCAAGCATTAGTACGTCATACTACGTAGATGTAGTAGACGCATGCGCAGTAAAGATTCCCTGTTAAAGTGCATTTTAGTCCTTCGTTCATGTTGTTATAATTAGTAAACACATAGGCAAGCTTCATCTTCCTGCGTGTCTTTTTCTAAATGTGAATTATTAATTACAAACACGTTGTTAGTAATCCGTTAATGAGTTTAAACAAGATGATTGCTTCCGAGCAAGTCTCATTTACGAGTCCTTGCTCCATCAGTGGTGTGCAGTGTGAAAAATCTCCTCTCCTAACAAGTGGGCCTTCAATGCTGTGTGTTGTGTGCTCCTTCAATGCTGGCTTTTTGCAAAGTATGCTGGTCAGGAAAGGGGTTTGTTTTATGCTCTGCTATGTGGGTGTGTCCACCTGAGTAATGACCATCAGCTGTATTTTTCCATTCTGACTTTGCTATGGACCTTTTTTATGCTAGCTTTGCGCAACCGCAGTGGTCAGAACGCAGCGATCGTTACGATAGGACCGCCATCTCATCATAATTTTACCTGTGGTCATACCACTGGTGAATCGGCGTTTGTTTGCCTGAAAAATGCTTTTCTATCCGCCGCGGTCAGAGTTTCAGGATTTCCGACTGACAAATCTCACCGTAACGGTCAGATTTTTCAGCCTATGTATCATAATGTGACCGTCGGATATTCCCCGGTCCTGGCGGGTGTTTTTTTCCGGAACCACGGCGGTCGGAGGGCTTTTACGTCCGCCATCGTAATTAGGCCCTAAGTACCCTACTAGACTATTTCGAGGACACCTGGGTGGGAAGACTACATAGATCTGGACATAGAAGAGAACCAAAATTCCACATTCCGTGGTGGAATGTGTACAACAGTATACTAAACCAGGAAGCAAAAACTAATAACGCAGTGGAAGGATGGCATAATGCCTTCTAAGCCACAATGGGAAGAACCCAACCCACCCTACGTAAATTACTAGAATCGATCCAAAAATAACAAAGCTACCAACAATTTAGGGGCCGATTCCGATTCGGGCCGGAAATCTCTCCGACCGAGCCGGACCCGGAGAGATTTCCGACCGAATCGGACCCGTGCAGCCCGACCGAACGAGTACGATGCGTCCGTATGCTATGTACATTGAAGTCAATGGGAGCCGGTCGTACAACGCGTACGCGGGCTCCCATTGCCTCAATAGGTGCGAGGCGAACAAGGGTGCCCCCTACAGCGGGTACGCGGTAAAGCGACTCGCGCCGTACACGCACAGGTAGGGGGGACCCATTGGTCCCCCCTGTGTGCGACTCGCACGGCTACGCGTACAGGGGGGTCCGACACGGACCCCCGAAGTACGAATCCGACTGCTCTTTCGAGCCGGACGGCGCGTGTCGGTCGGACTGCTCGCGGTGCGCATCGTACTTACCCGGCCGGGGAACGTCTCCATTGCGCGGTGCGAGTTGTGTCCGAGCGAGTCGGTCGGTGCGGTTCGACCCGGGAACGAGTCGGTCGGAGCGGTTGGGACACCCGAACGAGTCGGTCGGCGATTTCGCATCGTACTCGCTCGTCCGGACGCGTGTACGGATCAGTCGGGAAATAGGGCTCCTAATCGGATCCGGTTAAGCCGAATCCGATTCGGAGCCCTACCGGCCGAGATCGGAATCGGCCCCTAAGACTAGAGCAATCTGTAACACAACTATATCCCAAATTTACAAAACAAACTAAAACAATGTATGAGCATTTACAATTCAAAGTAAGGCTCTACCCAAACACTAAAGGACTAGAATACTTAGAAACCATTGCAAAATCCATACTCTAAAAAACTTCCACACCTACATAAAAAGCACCAATTTCTAAATTACATTTCTAACAAAACCTTAAAATTATTTTTATGATATAAAATATAAATATAGTGTCAAATAATATATTCATATAAAAAAATATTTGACATAATAATATTTTATATCTTAAAAATATCTAAAAATATAGATATCATCTAAAAGCACAACAAACAACAAAATATAACACAATACTACCTATATAGAAAACAAATATTAACACATCATTAAAATAATTAACAATGACAAATGTATAACTAACATTTCCCACCCACTATAAATAATTTAAAACTACTTACGATTTCGTAGCTTAAGAATGCTATCCACAAAGCAAGGAAAAAATCCAAAGTTGTCAAAAATCCATTACTTAATTAAAAAGAACATCAAAAAAATGGAAAAATACAACTGTCCTAAACTAAATCCTCCAACACAATATCCGTAGCGTTGAACCATAAAAAACCCGAAAAATAGACTTAAAAAAGAAACGCTCCATGGAAACCCGAAAAATAAAGGAAATGAAAAATAATTATTAGTTTACTCAAAGCAATACACATTTCCTTAAAAAAGATAAAACCTTCTTCCAATGCCAATTCTGGAACGAACAGTACCTGAAAAAAAAAATAACACAAATCCCTCCCGCACAAACATACAATAATAATATTATATAAGAAACAAAAACATACTTACAACTACTTAACACATACTACTCTACATGTAAGTAACAATCTAAAACAAACCATAACACAAAACCTACGATGCACTAACCGTACCTCAAATAAAACAATCTACCTAGTTCACCACAAAACAACAACCAAAAACACAATGTACAATCCCTAAACAGTACCTAACTACCTTCGCCCTACTGTTAAATTACCATAAATAAGTAATTCAAATAAACTAACCTTAACTGATGCAATGCAGCTTCCAACCGCAAGTTTCTCCCTTCAGGAATGACTCAAAAATAACACCGATAGACCAAAAAATATGAGTTACTGAAAACAAAAATGCCCGCCTAATTGAAATAAAAAACGACTATTCCCCATTGAACTCAATGTAAAATAAAATCTTAAATAAAAAAATGCATATAAAATATATATCAATGTAAAAAATAATGAAAATATTTCTTTTACTATATGTTAAAAATTGTGCAATATATAGTAATAAATATTACAACATACATAATATTTTTACTATACATTAAAAAATATGTAATTTTTTTGTTATTACAAATTTTTATTTACTGGAAAAAAGTACTTTTACACAATGTGTTCCTAACTATAGGGCTGATTACAATGGCGGTGAACCCACCACCGACAGGCTGTTGGTGGTGGGTTCACCGCTATCGTGAGGCCATTTTCCGCCTGCCATATTATAATGGCAGGCGGTACCATGGCAGTCAGAAACTTCGACCGCCACACATCCGACAGGCTCCTTGAGCTTGCCGGTGTGGCGGAGGGCCTCCCTATCCCTGAAATGGTTGTGGTGCCTACCAGGCCCCGCTGTAGGGATTACGATGGCCCATCCCTGCCAGATGGACTTTGGGGGCCCGTAGCGGGCCCCCCTTTACCCCAGGCACTTTGATTTTGGGTTTAGGGGACACCTATGGTGCCCCCCAACATTTCCCTGCACCATGTGGCAGGCACCGCATGGTGCCTGCCACGTAGTGCAGGGAAATGTGAAGTGTGCCATTTTTACATTGCAGCGGGTGCTACTGCCAGCAGCACCCGCCTCAATGTAAAATATGTGGAGTGCGACCGCCGTGGTGGCGGTTGCTTTGAATTCAGCCTTGTGGGACTGCCGCCTTGTAGGCTAGCAGTCCCACTTCCAGATACGATGGCAGATGGACTGAAGCCCGTACACCATCGTAATCACCTCCTAGATAATGTTTATTTTTCTTATACATTAAATAATATTATAACAACTATAATATTATCTAATATCAAACGTATTAAAAACAAGAAAATATAAAACAAAAATGTTAAAACAAAATATATTAAATAATAATATACACTTTATATAATTATTTAATACATATTTTAAAAATATGAACAATTGCATAACTGTTACAAAATATAAATTAAATGAATATATGTATGCAAAAAAACAATTATTATTGTGACATTTGATAAAAATGTATATGTTTCCAAAGTTTTCCATGCTATAACATAAAAATGTTAAATGTTAGCTATGTTTTAAAATTATTATTTATGTTAAAATATTTACAAAATATGTTACATTACAAAAAATAAAAAATGTATTGTCTTGCTTTATAAATAGAAATTCATAAAAAATGTTGTACATAAAATAAAGTGTACTAAATTTCTTTTCTTCATTTTTTCAATAAAGATAAATTGAAAAATTAAATATAAATCTTTGTATTTACTTACTGTCTATTTTAATTTACACATATCATAATTGCAATAAAAATCATTCACTAAAATGCAAAACCTGTTTTAAATTATATATTAAGAAACATATATGATGTACTATTTCTATTAAAACCTACATTAAGTCAGGGAAGGTACAGGACACTAAGCATATCTAATTTACTATTTCCACTCCAAACTACATTAACTCAGGGAAGGTGCCGGACACTAAACATATATAATTTATTATTCCCACTCCAAACTACATTAACTCAGGGAAGGTGCCAGACACTAAACATATTTAATTTACTATTCCCACTTCAAACCACATTAACTCAGGGAAAGTGCTGGACACTAAGGGGTCGATTCCGATTCGGGCCGGAAAAAGCACCGACCGACTCGGAGCCGGAATTTATTCCGACCGACACGTACATGTGGCGCCCGACACGCCAAGTACGATGCAAGGCGTGCAAAATCCGACCGACGCGTACCGAACCCAAGCCGAACGACCGAGCCGCACGGAAAACAGCAATCCGGCCGGAAAAACACGCGAATCGAACCGACCGACACGCACCCGGAACAAATCCAACCGAAACGTACACGCGAACTCCAAACCGCAAAGTACGATGCAAGGCGCGAAAACCACGACCGAGTCGTACGGAGGACAAGCCGTACGACCGACACGTATACAAAACCGAGCCGAAGTAACACAAAACACCGCGACCGACGCGTACGCAGCATAGAAAACTGCACAAACACAGCGTGAACGAAACGGAGAACACCGTACAAGACAAATGCAGGGTCCGACTCGGTCACAAGAACGTTTCCAACATGCACAGACAGTACAAAGGAAAAATTACACAAAAAAAGGCCAAACAAGCAATTACAAAGCCAATAAATACTGGGGGGTGGGGACAGAGAACAAAGACACACCCACAACTCCACCCATATAAAGGACACAAATCCCAACCATGATCCTTTGCAAATGCCATTCTACTGCCAGCACCCAACAGACAGCAACCACACACCCACATCTCATCCCTCACACAAGCCACACACCATCAGCACACCAACAAATACCTACCTCACATACACCCAGCAAAACACACACCCACACACCCTTACCTGCACACCAACACACACATCACTCACCATCACCATGCCCCCCAAGAAGAATCACAAGTTCCTAGATTGTGAATTGGAAGTCCTGGTAGACGAGATCCTCAGGGTAGAGCCACAGCTGTTTGGCACACTGGTCCAACAGACCCCCATCTCCCAGAAAACCAAGATGTGAGAGAGGATCATGTACAGGGTGAACGCACAATCACCATGTCTGCGCACAAAGACCGACATCCAGAACAGGTGGTATGACGTGCGCAGGAGGGTCCGGGAGCTGCTCAAGAAATACTACCTCCTGAGCCAATACACCGGCAGTGGCCCTCCTGCCAAGCCAGTATACCTCAGGCCCTGGGAGGAGAAGGTGCGGGCCATCCTTCCGCCAGTGAGCGTATATGGACTAGAGAACATCCCAGAGCCTGGTGAGTACACAACAAATGTACACAATATTCTGCCACAATACACACACACATCACTGTCAAGGGGAGAGTCAAACCATGCACTCATAGCAATTACACAGCAACCAGAACAGAATCATCCCAAAATGTGTATGTCAGTCAGATAAACACAACACATGCCATCTCAAAGTTACATTTAACAGTGCCATCACATGTACAAACACAACTACAACTACAGCTAGGCAGTGGCACAAATAGAACTAACAAACACATCCAGACATGTAGCCACCACTACAACACCAACACACAGTGAAGACCACTGAAAGAAAGGAATTATGTGTATGCTGGGCAAGTCAGTGTAGCCAATAGCATCATGGGAGTCGTAGTCACACATATTGCCCCCCCACAACTGTCCCATCAACACCACCATGAACCATGCGCACATCACAGGGAGTGGAAAAGGACTCACAAGATGGCTGACACTGGCTACTGCTGTGGGGAGCACAAGGCCCTGCTGGCAACTGTGCAACAACCAACAGCAGGACACCACTGACTGACATCCTGAGAGACAACTTCCACTCCCTGCAATGGAAGCACGTTCCATGGTGGGATATCTGGCTGGCTGGGTGGAAAGGAGGACTCGCACCACTGACCATAGTCACAAGCACCTCCCCTCACACACACCCTCAACACATACTCCACATAACCCACCTGGGAGAATGCAATGCCACACATCCTAACTCAAGATCCCACAAAGAACATCCACCCTGGGTTATGTCGTGTGAAGCACAGGGACACTCTTGGGACTTTCAGCCAAACAACTGTCAGGACAACACTCCCAGCCATCCTGTCAGCACAGGCAGCCCACCCCACAGGGAAGCAGAGTCAAAAGGAAGGAAGGATGGGCATGCTGGGAAGGGGGGTGGAGGCAATAGCATGATGGGAGTCGTAGTCACAGCTCTACATCCCCCACCACATGGCCCAGCAAGCTCACACTCACGCATGCACATTCCACAGAGAGTGGAAAGGCCCATCAAAGATGTCTGACACTGTTGCTGTGTCGTGGGGAGCACAAGGGCATGCTGGGAACTGCACACCAACCAACAGCAGGACACCACTGTCAGCCATCTTGCCATTGCCCTCACACCCACACACACTGAACTCCCCACAAAAGCAAGTAAGTATGGGAATGCTGGGAAGTGGGGTGGAGGCAATAGCATGATGGGAGTCACAGTCACAGACATAGCTCACCCCCACAACTGTCCCATCAACACCACCCTGAACCATGCTCACATCACAGGGAGTGGAGAAGGACTCACAAGATGGCTGACACTGGCTACTGCTGTGGGGAGCACAAGGCCCTGCTGGGAACTGTGCACCAACAAACAGCAGGACACCACTGACTGACATCCTGAGAGACAACTTCCACTCCCTGCAATGGAAGCACGTTCCATGGTGGGATATCTGGCTGGCTGGGTGGGAAGGAGGACTTGCAGCACTGACCATAGTCACAAGCACCTCCCCTCACACCCCCCTCAACACAAACTCCACAGAACCCACCTGGGAGAATGCAATGCCTCACATCCTAACTCAAGATCCCACAAAGAACCACCACCCTGGGTTATGTTGTGTGAAGCACAGGGACACTCTTGGGACTTTTAGCCAAACAACTGCCAGGACAACACTCCCAGCCATCCTGTCAGCACAGCCAGCCCACCCCACAGGGAAGCAGAGTCAAAAGGAAGGAAGCATGGGCATGCTGGGAAGGGGGGTGGAGGCAATAGCATGATGGGAGTAGTAGTCACAGATATTGCTCAGCCTCACAACTGGCCCATCAACACCACCCTGAACCATGCTCACATCACAGGGAGTGGATAAGGACTCACAAGATGGCTGACACTGGCTACTGCTGTGGGGAGCACAAGGGCATGCTGGGAACTGCACACCAACCAACAGCAGGACACCACTGTCAGCCATCTTGCCATTGCCCTCACACCCACACACACTGAACTCCCCACAAAAGCAAGTAAGTATGGGAATGCTGGGAAGTGGGGTGGAGGCAATAGCATGATGGGAGTCACAGTCACAGACATAGCTCACCCCCACAACTGTCCCATCAACACCACCCTGAACCATGCTCACATCACAGGGAGTGGAGAAGGACTCACAAGATGGCTGACACTGGCTACTGCTGTGGGGAGCACAAGGCCCTGCTGGGAACTGTGCACCAACAAACAGCAGGACACCACTGACTGACATCCTGAGAGACAACTTCCACTCCCTGCAATGGAAGCACGTTCCATGGTGGGATATCTGGCTGGCTGGGTGGGAAGGAGGACTTGCAGCACTGACCATAGTCACAAGCACCTCCCCTCACACCCCCCTCAACACAAACTCCACAGAACCCACCTGGGAGAATGCAATGCCTCACATCCTAACTCAAGATCCCACAAAGAACCACCACCCTGGGTTATGTTGTGTGAAGCACAGGGACACTCTTGGGACTTTTAGCCAAACAACTGCCAGGACAACACTCCCAGCCATCCTGTCAGCACAGCCAGCCCACCCCACAGGGAAGCAGAGTCAAAAGGAAGGAAGCATGGGCATGCTGGGAAGGGGGTGGAGGCAATAGCATGATGGGAGTAGTAGTCACAGATATTGCTCAGCCTCACAACTGGCCCATCAACACCACCCTGAACCATGCTCACATCACAGGGAGTGGATAAGGACTCACAAGATGGCTGACACTGGCTACTGCTGTGGGGAGCACAAGGGCATGCTGGGAACTGCACACCAACCAACAGCAGGACACCACTGTCAGCCATCTTGCCATTGCCCTCACACCCACACACACTGAACTCCCCACAAAAGCAAGTAAGTATGGGAATGCTGGGAAGTGGGGTGGAGGCAATAGCATGATGGGAGTCACAGTCACAGACATAGCTCACCCCCACAACTGTCCCATCAACACCACCCTGAACCATGCTCACATCACAGGGAGTGGAGAAGGACTCACAAGATGGCTGACACTGGCTACTGCTGTGGGGAGCACAAGGCCCTGCTGGCAACTGTGCACCAACAAACAGCAGGACACCACTGACTGACATCCTGAGAGACAACTTCCACTCCCTGCAATGCTAGCACAGTCCATGGTGGGATAACTGACTGGCTGGGTGGGAAGGAGGGCCGGCTGTCAACCAAATACAACCAATGCAGACCATGTTCACACCCCAACAAATACATAGAAATGCCCAAATAATGCAGGACAATGTGCCACACCAATATCAACCCCTGACTGTGACGACTTAGGACAATGCAATGTACAGGCCCGCACCCAGAGGCACAGTCACAACTGTCAGGTGTGTCAACCATTGATGCCTGCAGAAACATAACATACATTGTGTGTGTCTCCCAAAAACAGGTGATGATGGGGACACAGCAGCAGACGCTGAGGAGTCCCAGTCCCAGGCTCAAGAGGATGCGGAGCTCACTGGTGTCGTACAGCCTCTGCCCTCCTCGGACGAAGAAGACCAACCTGGCACATCCGGTGCAAGTCTACATGCAGCACCAGCAGGACCACCAGCTGCAGCACCAGCAGGACCACCAGCTGCACCCCCTGCACCCACCCCTCCAACGACTGTCACCACAAATACCATCCCCGCCGACATGGACAGAACAAGGAGCAACACCAGCACAGGGACCCTGGACCAACGTGGGGCCATGGACACCACCACCACCACCAACCCCCAAGGTGGACCAGGGTCATCTGTGCGTGCCACTGCACGCACTGCACATGTCGGCAGGGGTGTTGGGAGGGGTGGGAGACAGAGGTCGCTGCTTGCAGAGGTTGCTGGTGTGCATGATGACCCACAACTGGTACGCATAGCTGATGCGTACCAGTCCAGCACCGGAGATCTCAGCCAGGTAGTGGGGCTCCTCAGAGACATGAAACAGCAGCAGGCTGCCCATCATGCCTGCTTGGACTCACACATGTCCCGCGTGGACTCACACATGTCCCGCGTGGAGTCCAAGTGGGACGCACTGCATGAGATGACGGCGGTGCACAGGGACATTTTACAATGCCTCCGCCAGATGAACAGCAACCAGTCCACACCTCCCTGTGTGCCAACAACATCTGGTGCTGAACAAACTGCAACTGCCACAGGGAGGGAGGATGACTCTGGCGGAGAGTCCCCTGCACCGCAGCAGCCTGCACTCGAGGGGCCCCCCCCAAAGAAGAGGGGTCGTCCGAGGAGGGGCAAGTGAGAGGCCGATGGCCAAGCGCAACTCCCAGGAAGCCTGAACCTGTTCTGGATGTTCACCTTTGTGCACAGACTGTTCACCCTGTTGACGGCAACACAACTCCCACACATTGCATGGGGAGTACAAGTTGGACCAATGTCTCAGACAACTGTGGCCCCGATACCGGGGATTTTATCTACCAGGACTTTCAATTCACCTAGGAACTTCTGATTGCAAGATATATGTACAGCACTACCCATCCTATGCACTATTCACACAAATGTATCACAATAAACACACTAATACACCATACTTGCCTCTGTTGTGATTCCAACGTGGGTGCTGTTATGGGGATGATGAACTGCAAAATTACACTGTGTATGCGAACTGCAACAGCAAGTACAACACAGGCATGTGAGTAAAGGCAACGTGACACATATGAGGGAGACACACCACCAGGGCTACACAACACATACACACCTAGGCCATCTGACTCATTGCCTACACTGATGTTGCCAGGGAAGACGGTGCAATGCACAGACACCACACCTATTCCCAGTTGTAGTCAAGTAGCCCACAGGTGCAGTAAGCAAATGGCAGTCAAATGTGTGACCACAGACAACGCACATCACAAAGTGAAGCACAGGTTTATTACACAGTTGCAACATGTCGTAACCACTACAGATGCAAGGTAATCCCACCTGGCAGCGGGCACACAGTCAACAACTGTAGAAGGAAGGAAGTCCATGGGTGTGGCGCACATCACCTGTAGGGACACAACAGCTACCACCCTGGAAGTACAATCACGTCATCGGTGGACACAGTTGACCAAACGAATCTGAAAGTACCCTGTGAAGGACAGAAATGACACACAGTCAAAAGCAATGGAGAACAGGACAGAACAGCAAAACTCATGCACAATACATGTTACAAGATACCCACCCAGAACCAAGTTAGCATGTCAACACTGTTGGGGAGTACAGACCACCTGTAAGCACACATCACTACACACATCCAGTCAAGTAGCCCATGGACACACTCCAACAGCACCAGAGCACCACCTACACATATCATGCCAACTCACATCATTGACATGACACCTCAGGATACTCACATTCAGCTAAAGAAGTTGGTGATGAGCTGTGTGCGGACATCACCATCATCATCATCATCATCACTGGCATCGTGGTCCAGGCCAGGATCCTCCACAGGTGGCGGATGTTGGTCATTGTCATCCTGGATGAGAGGCAACTCCTTCCGCACTGCCAGGTTGTGGAGCATGCAGCAGACGATGATAATCTTGCACACTTTCGCAGGGGCATATGGGAGGGACCCTCCGGTCTTGTCCAGGCAGCGGAAGCGGCTCTTCAGGAGACCAAATGTCCGCTCAATCACTCTCCTGGTCCGACCATGTGCCTCATTGTAGCGCATCTGGGCTGGTGTCACAGGGTTCCTGAGGGGTGTCAGCAACCACGGCATGTTGGGGTATCCCGAGTCACCTACGGACAGACAAGTGCACATTAGCTGACTTGGAAAAGTGGGCGGAATACTACAGATCAGGTCACACACAATGGCACAAAGTCAGTACACACCGACAAGCCAGGCACGCTGGTTCTGCATCTGTGCCATCATCCTGGGGATGCGACTACTCCTCATCACAAAGGCATCGTGTGCTGAACCAGAGAAACGGGCACACACGTGTGTGATGGTCATATCTGCAAGACACACCACCAGTGCATTGACCGAGTGGTAGTGCTTGCGGTTCCTGTAGGCCTGCTCCTGGGCCTGTGGTGGTACCAAAGCCACATGTGTCCCATCAATGGAGCCAATGACATGCAGCATCCTCCCCAGGGCATAGAAGTCACTCTTCACATCAGTGAGTCGTTGCAGTCTAGGGAAATAGATGTACCGGTTCAGGAATAGCAACATTGCCACCAAAACATCGCGGGGCACACGGCTCAACATGGTCTGTGACATCCCACCAGCAGTCGCCACAGTATGTTGGAAGGTACCAGTGGCAAAGAAGTGTAGGGCTGCCATCACCTTCACCTTGGGGGTCAGCGCTGTAGGATACGGCCGGCCAGGCTGCAAATGTGGGGCCAACTGCACTGCCAAATCCTCAATCAGCTGCCTGGTGAAGCGGTACCGTCGGATGCTGTCCCGTTCCACCATCGTTGCCAGGTCTGGGAATGGTCGATGGACAGCAGGAGCCCTGCAGTGCAGAGGAGAAGAAAGCAAGATTGTCAGTCAGCCCACATATGCGGCATTGAACACACTCAATATCCCAACATACATCATTATGAGGCACAACTACATGAAGTGTGCAGTTCCGTAAGGACATGTATGGTACATACATGGCCAACATCTGTCATCACGGTTCAACAAGTGGCATCAATAAGTCCCAGGTTGGCCCATTGGATATCATGAGGCCGTGTCACAGTTCCCATCTCCTGCTGCCGTGTCACAATCACCCCCCACAGTGACATGTGAGGACAGATGTGCCCCAGGCATCACAGCTCAACGACAGGTACATTCCTAGGGACCCTGTATTGCCATATGGACACTGGCATTACATGGAGTATCATGTATACACCACAGCAAAACAACTATGACCCCCACAGGTAGTGGTCCCACTTGCCACTGCAGGACAGACATGGACGTCTGTGACACACACACGCACAACATCAAAGTCCATGCACACACAACGTGGATGTGGAGACTGTCTCCCATTGTGCACATGAAATCAGAGACATTGTAAACACTACATGCACACAGACTGTGGAGGACCATCACTATTGTGCCACTGGGACACCCTGGCTCAAACATACCGTCCCACATGGGACTCACGGGGTATGTGACATGACATACACATACACCACCGTGAAATGTGACCATGGCACATGCACAGATATGAACAGTTGCACATCACAGTGGTCATGTACACGTAACACCCAGGATCCTGTCTCCATGAACACGTGCACAGCCTGGGGGTGGCTGCCCCCAGGTGACACCCACAGGACAACATGTACACCAACATACACACAATAGGAAATGCAGCCTTACATGCCTTATCATACAGTTTGGACAGGCTGTCGTGTTGTAGGTGTGCCCCTCACTCCCTGGGAGCTATCTGTGGCTGGCATATGTCCATCTGAGACAGGCATGGTGACATATGCCAGTCACTTGTACAGGGATGCGTTGAACAGCAATGGACCGATCGGTGCCCCCGGCCGGCCCATTGCATTCAATGTGTGCAGGTACGCGTTGTACCCCTGTACGCGTTGTACCGCAATGGACCGTTCGGTGCCCCCGGCCGGCCCATTGCATTCAATGTGTGCGGGTACGCGTTGTACCCCTGTATGCGTTGATCAGCAATGGACCGATCGGTGCCCCCGGCCGGCCCATTGCAATCAATGTGTGCGGGTACGCGTTGTACCCCTGTACGCGTTGATCAGCAATGGACCGATCGGTGCCCCCGGCCGGCCCATTGCATTCAATGTGTGCAGGTACGCGTTGTACCCCTGTACGCGTTGTACCGCAATGGACCGATCGGTGCCCCCGGCCGGCCCATTGCATTCAATGTGTGCGGGTACGCGTTGTACCCCTGTACGCGTTGTACCGCAATGGACCAATCGGTGCCCCCGGCCGGCCCATTGCATTCAATGTGTGCGGGTACGCGTTGTACCCCTGTACGCGTTGATCAGCAATGGACCGATCGGTGCCCCCGGCCGGCCCATTGCAATCAATGTGTGCGGGTACGCGTTGTACCCCTGTACGCGTTGATCAGCAATGGACCGATCGGTGCCCCCGGCCGGCCCATTGCATTCAATGTGTGCAGGTACGCGTTGTACCCCTGTACGCGTTGTACCGCAATGGACCGATCGGTGCCCCCGGCCGGCCCATTGCATTCAATGTGTGCGGGTACGCATTGTACCCCTGTACGCGTTGTACCGCAATGGACCGATCGGTGCCCCCGGCCGGCCCATTGCATTCAATGTGTGCGGGTACGCGTTGTACCCCTGTACGCGTTGTACCGCAATGGACCGATCGGAGCCCCCGGCCGGCCCATTGCATTCAATGTGTGCGGGTACGCGTTGTACCCCTGTACGCGTTGTACCGCAATGGACTGATCGGTGCCCCCGGCCGGCCCATTGCATTCAATGTGTGCGGTACGCGTTGTACCCCTGTACGCGTTGATCAGCAATGGACCGATTGGTGCGCACCCATTGACAATGGCCTAGCCTGGCAACGGACGCGTTTTCGAAATTCGAACGAGTCGGTTGCTGGAAATTCAGTTGGTCACCCACAACAATGTTGCAAAATCATGTATGTCATGAAGTTGAAGATTTGAAGGATGCTGTGGGCGTGTATTGGTGCTGCTATTCCATGGATTGGCCAGATTCAGAAGATGCAAACGACTTGGACCTATCACTTTGGACACAAGGGACAGTATCTGCCTCTCCAGCACATATATATTGCTGGCTGTTCCCCTGAGAGCTCACTTGCCTGCACTACATGCTCCAGGACGACATCTGCCACTGCACTGCTGCTGTCTCTGCCCCTCTGGACCCTGCAATGGCACGTACTGTGGAGAGAGCCCCAGCCTTCAGCCTTGAGGAGAACCAGGCCCTGCTGGACAGCCTACTTCCACAGTACAGCAAGCTGTATGGGACACCAGGGGAGCAGGTGAGTGTTCTGTGCACTGCCTTTCTGAATGTGCATTTTGTCTGACTAGCAAGGCTGAAAGTCTGCACGCCACTGGCTAGCAGGCTCACTGAGTAGTTGTCACCCCCCATAGTGTGTAGTGACATGCACTGGACAGGTATGGTGCAGTGACAGTGCATTTGAACAAGGTTTTACTTCCCATGCAATGATACCATGTAGTGACTTCTGGCAAACTGTCCATGGGCAGCTTTGCACTGCCTGTGTACATCATGTGCCCCTGTGATTGAGACATGTATATACAACTGTGTCATGCACGGATATGTTGCATGTGTAGTAATGGCCTTTTCACTTTGTCATCCTGACAGGTTAATGCCCATCAGAAGCAGGAGATCTGGAAGGACATCGTCCGGGCTGTCCGGTCCCTGGGGGTCTACAAGCGCCGGATCCGCAACTGCCAGAAGAGGTGGCAGGACCTTCGGGGCTGGACCCGGAGGATTGCACGGGTCCAGCTGAAGATGTCGCCTCCTCGCAGGAGGGGCGGAACACGGACCCTGACCCCCACATGCTCCAGATCCTGGTGGTGGTGTTTCCAGACCTGGATGGGCAGCTGAAGGCCAGACAGCAGCAAGGAGGGGGTGAGTCAAAGACTGCACTGTGAACTCTGTATTACATGCTATGTGCCCTCCTCTGGCCTGGTTCAACTGCCACAGTACAGCAGTCATGTTGTCCAGGAGCCATGTCCCTCTATTGTGCACTGCCCACTCCTCATCTGATACCCAGGTGTGGCCCTTACATTCAGGGAATTGTGTCACTTGGGACTGTGTCCTTGCAGTTTGCTTCACTAAAGGTGGGGGACAGCATCTGTTTCCCTAACTCTGTTGTGGGCATCATGGGTGGGTCCATTGTTCACACAACGCCTGTGTTCGGACATGTAATCTGCGTGTTGCTTTGATATGCGGTCCACTTGCTGAGCTGAGCCACCACATGTGCCTGGGGTATGTGGCACACACCCATGCAGCGGGTGGGAACAATGTTTGGGCCCCAGGAGTGTGCAGATTACGTGTGTCACACATACATAGCCAGCTATCCACTGTCCAGGGCTCATCCCTCATTCATGTGGGGCAGGTCAGTCATGCCTACTCCAGGCCATGCAATGCACTCTGTACTCCCACTCCCGTGTATCAGCTGACACATTGTGCGCAGTGATTTGACCCCTCAGGTGTCTGCCTCTGTGTCAGTGTGCTGTGGATTTGTTGCCAGGACTGCTGGGGTGTTTCTCGGTAGGGGCTCAGCATGCCACTGGAGATGTGACCATAGGAGACGATACTTGTGTGTCACATAGGTGTTTGATCAGCTGCCCGTGCAGACTGGGGTATGCGAATGTGAAGTTCAGGCAGCTGTTCC
Source organism: Calotriton arnoldi (assembly GCA_963921515.1). NCBI lineage: Eukaryota > Metazoa > Chordata > Amphibia > Caudata > Salamandridae > Calotriton > Calotriton arnoldi. The sequence continues at coordinate 210,256 of CAWUFW010018428.1, forward strand.
CCATTCACAGCAGATTGTGAGGGGCTCAGGTTCAGAGGGTAGTGTCACAGGTCTCCCATAAGTCCAATCGGTATGACCTGGACAGATGAGGGTTAAGATGATGTGTTGTGTGGGGGATGTACATGTGCACTTGTGCAGCTCCAGGACTTGCATTCCCCATGACCTACTATTGTGACACAGTGCAGAGTGTTGTTGTCTGGCTGCCAAGTCATACATCACTGAGACAGTGATGTATGACTAAGCAGTCATGCCTCCGCCATGGCATGTGTCTACTTATTGGTGATCCTGCAGGGGAGTGACATGTGCTACATGCACACCATTGTGGCGATGGCTATCAGGACATGGGTGCATCATGGTGTCTGTCGCTGGTATGCATCACATGCATTTCCTATTTGACTCTGGGCGTCCCTTTCATCCGGAAACCTGTACTGACTCAGTGGCAAGAGTTGTGATGTGTGCATGTCCACATGCTACACTGTGTCCTCTGCACTGTCCAACTACTGTGTAGTTGGTGCATGTGTTCACACTGGGGTGTTGCTATCCAACAGACACCAGACAGATGGGTGCAAGGCCATGTGGGATGTGAGTGCCATGGTTGGCATCAGACTGACAATTGGCTTCTCCTGTTCAATTAGGGCACTTTTAGCAGTGTACAACTAATGATGCCAGGGCTTGCTCTGTAATGTGCTGTGCTCACAGTGGTGTGTGCGTTTGGTGCAGGTGACTGATGTCTGTCTGTTTCCCCATTGTTTGCAGATACATCCACGGCCACGGAAGGGGACAGCTCCACGGACCAGGAGGAGCCGGAGAGCCAGACTGGGTCAGCAGCCGAGGAGTGGTCGGAGGGACCCAGTGGCACGGAGGGCGAGGGGAGCCACACCGAGGAGTCCTCAGCACCATCCACCTCAGCTGAGGACCAGAGCAACTCGGAGGATGACTCCCTTATGGAGGTGGGTGTCAGCAGCCACCACACCCCAGCTAGTGTTGCTGTCCCCGCCACCACCAGCACCACCACCGCCCTCCCATCGGCTCCCATTCCCCAGGTCCGTGGAGGCTCCCATGTTCGGGAGCGTGTCTCCTTTGGGCCAGGCACCGCACCCCCTGCCCCTGTGTCCCCTGCTGCCCTGAGTGAGGAGTCTGTGTACCTCCTTCGCCAGCTCCATGTAGGGCAGACAGCCATGCTGAGTGTCCTCCATGCGCACACCGCTCTGTTGACTCAGCTGGTGTCGTTCATGGAGGGCATCTCATCGGGCATGTCTGACCTACAGAGGGGCAATAGGTCCATGGACTCCTCCCTGACGGCAGCAGTGTCCCTCCTCAGACAGTCCCTCACCCCTCCTGCCTCTGCTCCATCCACACTCCCCAGCACCTTACCCGTCCCAAGCACACACACACCGGCACAGGCACACATACATCCAGCACACAGACACACACGCCACAAACAAAACGCACACGCACGCACAGTCAGGGGACTGAGACCAGGCTCACAGGGGATGGGGCCCTGGAACACACACACGCATCCACGAGCACTGCACAGTCCTCAGTTGCCTCTCCCTCCAAAGCACCCTCCCTTGCCTCACCTGCAACCCCAAAGACCCAGCGGCTCTTCCTCAGTGACCTCGGCCTCTTCCACTCCGATCCAGCTGATACAGCATTCAGGGGGAAGAGGAAGCCCACCCACACGGAGCAGAGTGCCCCTCGTCCCCGGACACCCTCCCCCAGGCGCAGACACACTGAGGCCCCCACCCGCAAGTCCCCCCGGAGTCGTAAGAGCAAGACCCCGCCGCCGCACTGCAGCTCAGGCACCAGGTCTCCTTCCTCCATCCCTCAGGCCCCCACTACACAGGTGCCCCCACCACACCCTGCCCCAGGTTCCCCCACCCACAGATATACCATCCCCAAGAGGATCCGGCCTTCTCCCCCTGCCACTTGCTCTCCCGGCACCACACCCCCCGCTGCACTTGTCTGTGCCACTGATGTGGTGAGGGTGTCCTCCCCCTCTGTCCATCCCACCTTGCCTGTTCCCCATTCTCCTCCCCTGGTGGTAGGCACTGCAGTGGAGTCCACTACCACCCTGTCTGAATTGGGCACTGCAGTGGCGGACCTGTCCACTCCATCTGCAGGGTCCACTGCAGTCGTGCCGGCACCCACAACATCTGAGTCATGCCCCCCAGTTGTGCCGGCACACACCATGTCAGACACCTCCACTGCAGTTGTCAGTGGCTCTCCAGCACCCACCATCCCTTCCCTGCTTCCTCCTGGTGAGCCCTGATCCTGTCCCTGCGGTGCCTGGCCTGCTCCCCCGGTTGCCCCTCCTAGTGGATTGTCCCTGGTTTTGTGCAGGCATGCGTAGGGTGACATCTGCCACTGTCACCCTGTTTGGACTTTGACAATGGACTGGCCATTGGCCTTTGTGTTTTTTCTGGACTTTGTTTTCATTACACACATATGCTGAATAAAGCAACTTTCTGTTCTCTAGTGCTTATGCTTCTGATGTACATGTAGTTGATGATGCTAACCATGCCCTTGCTGCAGTGATGGTGATATTTGGTCTCATGATAATGAAGTGTTACTGTGCAGGAACCCATGTGGTCCAGGGGGAATGCGTCCTATCCTGTGGTGTATCCATGTCATCCATAGCAGCATCTGAGGGTGTCATGTGTTCAGTATTTGGCAATGGGATTTCCTACTTAGATTAGCTATTTCACATCTGTGGTTTCCACCCCTGCACATCTGTTGTGCCTGCCATTGTTCAATTTGTCTACTTCCCTGACCGTGTGGCCATCTCCACTGGACATGCAGGTTTGGGCATCAATGGGGAAGGACTCATCTGTGTTGTCGGTGCAACATTGCTATACAAGTGTGTTGGATCTGTGCTGATGATTTCGTTGGCACTTCCATGACCAGGCTGATGTGACGGGAGCCCTCATTTGGTGCTAATTGTTGATTGTGTGACCAAGTGCTCAGCTGACATGATGGGGCCCTACTGAGGCAACATATGGCACAGCTTTCCTCACACAGGAGTGGAGTCCCCTCATGGCAGTGTGTACTCCTGTGACATTGCCTGCGCCCAAGGTGTGTGTTGTATGTGCATGTCTGTGTGTTCACTTCCGTTTAGCTGTGCATGCTGTGATCCCTAGTGTTGTACCTGTTTGTGATGCTTGCTGAGTTGACCTATGTTCCCCCAAAGTCTTCTCCCTGGGTTCTCTGTGATGTGGGTGCATGGCACATTACTGGTCATCAGGGTGTCACCCATAGGTGTGTTTGCTGTCAGGGCTGAGTTTGTGTGCAGACGCAGATGGGTCACAGTCAGGTTTCCCCTTGGCACTTGTTGTTTGCCCCTGTCATGTGATTTCCAGTTTGTGTTATCTTTCAGTGATTGTGACACGTTATGGGCCTGATTCACAGAACTAACTTACGTCAAAAACGTAAAGTTAGTACTTTTTGGTATTCACAGAATACACTTACTCATTTTGGTATTCACAGAATGAACTTACTCATTTCGGTATTCACAGAAGTTAGTAGTCCTAACTTTTGGACTCCTAAATGCCTTCTGTGAATACCGAAAGTCTTAAAGTTAGGATTTTTCTCAGTTTAGGAGTAGTAAAGTTAGGACTTTACTAGTAATGGTAATAGTTCGGGCTCGACTATTACCATGAGGAACAGGGTCAAAATTGATTTTCATATGGCTGGGTCTGAACTTGGGTGGTTAAGTGAGCTAAAGATTGATTCAACCCAGATCTGTGACAGGGGGTGAGTGTCTGAAAAGCTTCAGTGCTCCATCCATCATCTACTTGTGTTTGCTTTGTTCCCCCTAAGTTGCCAGGCTGTGCCCAGACATGGGTCACTTGCCTAATCTGCTACTGGATTCAAGCTAGCCTGGCTGATGAGGGTTGGTACTCCGAAACAGGTCCCAGGATGCTTGTTTCCAGTCCAGGGAAAATCTGGCTTGACAGTTTGGGCTGGACTGTTCCCATAATGAACAGGGTCAAGACTGATTTGCATATTGCTGGGTCTGAACTGGGGTAGTGAAGTGAGCTAAAGAACAATGATGGATTCATCCCAGATCTGTGACTGGGGTGAGTGTCTGAAAAGTTTCAGTGCTCCGTCTATCAAATCTTTGTGTTCGCTTTGTTCGCCCTAAGTTGGCAGGGAATGCCCAGAAGTGGGTCCCTTCCTCATTTTGTCACTGGATTCAAGCTAGCCTGGCTGATGAGGGGTGTTACCCTGAAACCAGTCCCAGGATGCTTGTTTCCTTGTCCAGGGAATACCTAGCAGGCAGTTCCAGCTGCACTGTTCCGATGAGGAACAGGGTCAAGACTGATTTGCATATGGCTGTGTCTGAACTGGGGTGGCGAAGTGAGCTATAGAACGATGATGGATTCAACCCAGATCTGTGACTGGGGGTTAGTGTCTGAAAAGTTTCAGCGCTCCGTCCATCATTTCCTTGTGTTTGCTTTGTTTGCCCTAAGTTGGCAGAGAAGGCCCAGACGTGGATCCCTTGCTCACTTTGCCACTGGATTCAAGCTAGCCTAACTGATGAGTGGTTTTACCCCAAAACCGGTCCCAGGATGCTTGTTTCCGGTCCAGGGAAGACCTGGCTTGGCAGTTCATGCTGGACTGGTCCCATGATGAACAGGGTCAAGACTGATTTGCATATGGCTGAGTCTGAACTGGGGTGGCGAGTTAAAGAATGATGATGGTTTCAACCCAGATCTGTGGCTGGGAGTGAGTGTCTGAAAAGTTTCAGCGCTCCCTCCATCATCTCCTTGTGTTTCCTTTGTTCTACCTAATTTGGCAGGGTATGCCCAGACATGGGTCCCTTGCTCACTTTGCCACTGGATTCAAGCTAATCTGGCTGATGAGGGGTGTTATCCCGAAACCGGTCACAGGACGCTTATTTCCAGTCAAGGAAGGCCTGGCTTGTAAGTTGGGGCTGGACTGTTCCCATGAGGAACAAGGTCAAAACTGATTTGCATATGATTGGGTCTGAACTGGTGTGGCGAAGTGAGCTAAAGTACGATGATGGATTCAACCCAGATCTGTGACTGGGGGTGAGTGTCTGAAAAGTTGCAGTGCTCCATTCATCAAGTCCTAGTGCTTGCTTTGTTTGCCCTAAGTTGGCAAGGAATGCCCAGACGTGAGTCCCTTGCTCACTATCTCACTGGATTCAAGCTAGCCTGGCTGATGAGGGGTGTTACTCCAAAACCAGTCCCAGGATGTTTGTTTCCTTGTCCAGAGACTACCTGACTTGGCAGTTCGGGCTGGACTGTTCACATGAGGAAGAGGGTCAAGACCGATTTGCATATGACTGGGTTTGGACTGGGGTAGCAAAGTTAGCTAATGAACGATGATGGATTTCACCCAGATCTGTGATTGGGGTCTGAAAAGTTTCAGCGCTCCGTCCATCATCTTCTTGTGTTTGCTTTGTTCACCCTAAGTTGGCAGGGTATGAACAGACTTGGGTCCCTTGCTCACTTTGCCACTGGTTTCAAGCTAGCCTGGCTGATGAGGGGTGTTATCCCGAAACTGGTCCCAGGATGCTTGTTTCTGGTCCAGGGAAGACCTGGTTTGGCAGTTTGGGCTGGATTCTTCCCATGAGGAACAGGGGTGGCGAAGTGAGCTATAGTATGATTGTGGATTCAACCCAGATATGTGACTGGGGGTGAGTGTAATTTCAGCGCTCTGTCCATCATCTCTTTGTGTTTGCTTTGTTCGCCCTAAGTTGGCAGACGTCTGTCCATTTTTCACTTTGCCACCGGAATGAAGCTATCCTGGCTGATGCGTGGTGTTACCCTATGTCCGGTCCCGGGATGCTTATTTCCAGTCTAGGAAAGACCTGGCTTGGCAGTTCGGGCTGGACTGTTCCCATGAGGAACAGGGTCAAGACTGTTTTGCATATGGTTGGGTCTGAACTTGCGTGCCCAAGTGAGGTAAAGGACAATGATGAATTCAACACAGATCTGTGACTGGGGTTGAGTGTCTGAGGACCACTGATACAACATCGACTCCTATAACATCGAACTACAAAAATATCAAGTCAACAATAGTGTATACAAAAATATAAACACCCAATACACAAAACAGAAATAACACAAACATTGATAAAAAATATTGTTAAAAAAAAGTTTAATGACAAAAATAGCGACAACAAAAATAAAGAACATAAAAAATATCGATAACATTAAAATAAAATATAAGAAACACACAAGTTTGGCAGTGTACCCCGTAAAGACCTAGCACCTGACCCACTATCCCTAATTAGTATAATAGGATTTCTCCAATGATAGTGTGTGCACACCGTTAACACACCCACTGCTGCGGTGCAATCCAAAACAGGATTATAACAAACAAACTAAAGCGCAAAGGTGCACCACTTCGTAACAAGAGACAACAGACACATCACAAATCATCAGATCCGTGTCCATAATATTTTCCATATATTTTCTTCTTTTATTTTTCGAAATATTCTTGATACGTAAAAAAACCACAGCCGACGCGTTTCGTCCAATAATGGACTTCTTCAGGGCTGTAAATTTGACAAACATATATATGTACATAAATATATATATATATATATATATAAAAAAGACATCACCAACATCAATATTCACATTCAGACAATATATATATGTACAGCTTATGTACAGAAAAATAATAATAACCATGAAGACAGGACAAAAAATCACATAAATATTATACTTAACGTATAACAATTTTACAACATGTATCGACTAACAAAACTTCTATCTTTAAGACAAACACCTAATTTTAACATTTATATACAATATTTAGACAACTATGAATCACATACTGTTTGTATAAAACCATAACCAAATTACATTTATATAAATGAGTTTAAAAAAAAGGTGGAAAGAGAGATCGCAGAGAAATTTTGTAGGAAAAATCATGAAAAAGAGTGCAGAGAAATTTATAGAAAAAATTCATGAGAAAGAGTATATAAAATATCATATTATCTCCTCCTGTGGTTGAACAATCAATAATATGAGGAAATGAGTATTTAGAACAATAACCCTGTATTGTTCTAAACAATAGCCCTGTATAACCCAAGATTAATAACCAAAAAAGGGGGTGAACAGGAAAAGACGGGGAAGAAAAGGGCTACCAAAACTCAGAGAGACCAAGAGAGAGCAGGGAGACTATAGCCATCACTCGTATAGAGGTACCCACCATTGAGGCCAAAAGGGCGGACACTCCTGGAGATAAATCAACATCCAAGTTCCACCCCCTGGGTGTATGTTGGTTCTTATCCTCCGTATGCTGTGCCAAAAGGAAAATATATAATACAATATCACCATGTAGTCCTACTAAGCTAATCTTTCTATCTGTAACGGATAATATATAACAATTACTTACTCAATAAGATCAGGATAACTATTCCTTAATCAAGAAAAGGCAGGATTTATTTATAGGAATAGTACCCTCCACACGAATCCTTCCGGAATGCGCCTCACTGTAATATAGTGGGCCAACAGTTGAAACGGGCAATCTCCCAAAACAGCCTACAAAAGAAACCGTGGGCAATATATCAATCAATTGACAAGATGGTTACCCTGTGTTAGCAATCGACGCAGTATCACCAAGTACACATAGAAGCAAAAGGCACAACATAAATTCAACCACGGACTCGCCTCAGACTATAATCCATGTTAGTCCTAAAAGAATTCCCACCATTATCTGCTATGAGTCCATGAAGGCATTCCCGTTAATGAATGCTCAATACCAAAACCAACAACTTTTAATCCCTCAATGGTTCTTATGTAGTGTGTATGAACCTTATATATACAGAGACATGTCCATGGGAGGTAATAATAATATTTAAAGCGTTAAAAATCAAATGTACTCCCAGTAATAACTGCTCAGTACCAAAACCAACAGCTTCAATCCCTCAGCGGTTCCTATATGATATATGATATATATGAGCCTTATATATACAGGGACATGCCCATGGGAGATAATAATAATATTTAAGGCGTTTAAAATCAGATGCAAAGATTTTATTACGCTTAACTCCCACCCAAAAGAGCACACCCTTAGACCACAAGCAGAGTGTAATCATACTTCGATCCCACCCAAGAGCAGTTCACATATGATAGAATTTAAGCCCCCCCCACTCACAAGTGGGTATACTCAATAAAGCAAAACAGCTACCGGATCCCATGGAAGGTGTCTCCTTACCTTGATATGGCCAAAAAAATATATATACGGCGACCTCAAACGATCTCCTCCGAGGACGAAGACGGTACATAGTGTGTTCACACGCCGCTTCATTTATACAACCCATGCTGAGATCTAAATTGAACACAGCTGCAATTTTCTTCAGCACGCAGGAAGTCAATATTATCGACTCACGGGAATGCCGAGTGTAGCTATCATCCAACAGACACCATTAGCCACAAGGACAACCATGTGGGCAAGGATAGTGGGCAAGGTCAATGCAGTAGGGAATGTGCCCCGCAACAAGAATGAAATCATGAGGCGGTGGCATGACCTGAAGAGTGTTGTCAAGAAGACGAGGGCCAAGAACCGTGAGCTGGCTGATGCGACTGGTGGAGGCCTTCCCATCCCACCAAAACCGTTCACTGCGTAGGAGGAGAAGGTGCTTGCCATACTGCATCCAGAGAGTCTTGAAGGAATACCCGGGGGAGTGGAGGCTGGTAAGTACCAACTAATGTATACCATGAAACTGCCATGTACTGTCTTGCACAACTACAAAGATACATCCCTGAGGCACAAGTACACACATCTGCACTCCAAAAACACACACAGGTCACACTGATTTTACATCCACACCACCTCAAACATCACAAAGGTAGACCACATCTACTGTGTTGTATGTGTCCAGGCAAACAGCACTACAACTCCCACCAGGCCCCCTGTCCCCCAGCTGAGCAGGATGGACTACTCCCCCCACCCACACCCATGTGGCAGTCACTGTGTGCTACACCCTCACCTAACAGGTAGGTAGCCATCTTTCCAGGGAGGTGTCTTTGGAATAGGGAGGCCAGCACTACAACTCCCACCAGGCCCCCTTGTCCCACAGCTGAGCAGGATAGACTACTCCCCCCACCCACAACCATGTGGCAGTCACTGTGTGCTACACCCTCACCTAACAGGTAGGTAGCCATCTTTCCAGGGAGGTGTCTTTGGAATAGGGAGGCCAGCACTACAACTCCCACCAGGCCCCCTGTCCCACAGCTGAGCAGGATGGACTACTCCCCCCACCCACAACCATGTGGCAGTCACCGTGTGCTACACCCTCACCTTACAGGTAGGTAGCCATCTTTCCAGGGAGGTGTCTTTGGAATAGGGAGGCCAGCACTACAACTCCCACCAGGCCCCCTTGTCCCACAGCTGAGCAGGATGGACTACTCCCCCCACCCACAACCATGTGGCAGTCACTGTGTGCTACACCCTCACCTAACAGGTAGGTAGCCATCTTTCCAGGGAGGTGTCTTTGGAATAGGGAGGCCAGAACTACAACTCCCACCAGGCCCCCTTGTCCCACAGCTGAGTAGGATGGACTACTCCCCCCACCCACAACCATGTGGCAGTCACTGTGTGCTACACCCTCACCTAACAGGTAGGTAGCCATCTTCACAGGGAGGAGTGTTTGGAATAGGGAGGCCAGCACTACAACTCCCACCAGGCCCCCTTGTCCCACAGCTGAGCAGGATGGACTACTCCCCCCACCCACAACCATGTGGCAGTCACTGTGTGCTTCACCCTCACCTAACAGGTAGGTAGCCATCTTTCCAGGGAGGTGTCTTTGGAATATGGAGGCCAGCACTACAACTCCCACCAGGCCCCCTTGTCCCACAGCTGAGCAGGCTGGACTACTCCCCCCACCCACAACCATGTGGCAGTCACTGTGTGCTTCACCCTCACCTAACAGGTAGGTAGCCATCTTTCCAGGGAGGTGACTTTGGAATAGGGAGGCCAGCACTACAACTCCCACCAGGCCCCCTTGACCCACAGCTGAGCAGGATGGAGCACTCCCTCCCACCCAGAAGCATGCCTCAGCCATTGTGTGCTACACCCTCACCTAACAGGTAGGTAGCCATCTTCACAGGGAGGAGTGTTTTGAATAGGGAGGCCAGCACCACAACTCCCACCAGGCCCCCTTGTCCCACAGCTGAGCAGGATGGACTACTCCCCCCACCCAGAAGCATGCCTCAGCCATTGTGTGCTTCACCCTCACCTAACAGGTAGGTAGCCATCTTTCCAGGGAGGTGTCTTTGGAATAGGGAGGCCAGCACTACAACTCCCACCAGGCCCCCTTGTCCCACAGCTGAGCAGGATGGACTACTCCCCCCACCCACAACCATGTGGCAGTCACTGTGTGCTACACCCTCTCCTAACAGGTAGGTAGCCATCTTTCCAGGGAGGTGTCTTTGGAATAGGGAGGCCAGCACTACAACTCCCACCAGGCCCCCTGTCCCACAGCTGAGCAGGATGGACTACTCCCCCCACACACAACCATGTGGCAGTCACTGTGTGCTTCACCTCACCTAACAGGTAGGTAGCTATCTTTCCAGGGAGGTGTCTTTGGAATAGGGAGGCCAGCACTACAACTCCCACCAGGCCCCCTTGTCCCACAGCTGAGCAGGATGGACTACTCCCCCCACCCACAACCATGTGGCAGTCACTGTGTGCTACACCCTCACCTAACAGGTAGGTAGCCATCTTTCCAGGGAGGTGTCTTTGGAATAGGGAGGCCAGCACTACAACTCCCACCAGGCCCCCTGTCCCACAGCTGAGCAGGATGGACTACTCCCCCACCCACAACCATGTGGCAGTCACTGTGTGCTACACCCTCACCTAACAGGTAGGTAGCCATCTTTCCAGGGAGGTGTCTTTGGAATAGGGAGGCCAGCACTACAACTCCCACCAGGCCCCCTGTCCCATAGCTGACCAGGATGGAGCACTCCCTCCCACCCAGAAGCATGCCTCAGCCATTGTGTGCTACACCCTCACCTAACAGGTAGGTAGCCATCTTCACAGGGAGGAGTGTTTGGAATAGGGAGGCCGAGGGGCAAGATGGCGGCTGCGTGAGCGTTGTGGAAAGCCGCTCTCCCTGCCGCGCTGATGTCAGTTTCTAATGAAGCGAGAAAAAGCCATTAATCTAATGTGCTAGAACGCTATTTAATTACTCACAGTTATTCTGATGGATTTGCAGATTTAAATTATCGCAGGACGAAGAACTGATGAGGCTGCAGCTAATCGGTGCACTGACGGCTCGCGCTTTGAAGACGTTTCTCTCGGCGGTGACCGGTGTCAGAAGGGAAGCGCTCCGGAGGCTCAGGGAAGCTCACCGATACTTTGTTGCTACGGGAAGGCTGCCAGAGATCGGAGCGGTGGAGACTGGGCGCAACATTGTAGCCGCGGAGACCAGGCTGACGGGCTTTGATTATTGCATCATGCCGGCGAAAGGGAAGTCTGCGTTGAAAGACATCGGCGCTCCCGCTGGAGCCAAATGGGCATCCTTGACTCGGCGTACGACCACAGAGGAGAAAGGCCTGATTCCTAACCCAAACAAGAGTGACCTGCAATGGGTGGAACCATGCAAAGACGGGGCAAATAACGCGAGGGATGTTGGGGCACAGCGGTTGAGTGAAACGGGCACCAGACCAAAACAACAAACTGTGCCCGGGATGTTTGCCGGCCGGGAGTCTGCAAATACCCGGAGGGAAAAAAACGGCAAAGGAAAAGGCTGCCTTTTTGTAAAAACAAACTCAGATAGTTCTAGCAAGGTCCTAAGGGGAGGGCTGCCCAATAACAGCAATCACAGCATAGGAGAGATTGCACTAGAGGCTATAGAGCTGGACAAATCTATTATCAGATCTGCCATGTCACCCATGGAAATGCCTGGGAAAATTTTA